>JAVSCE010016278.1:0-17760 GCA_032199065.1 Smutsia gigantea | reverse complement strand
TATGTATATGTGTTCATTTCAGGCTTCCAGGGAACTGCCAGGCCTTGAACAAATACCTGACACAGAAAATATACCCCATCTACCTACTTCCAACTTACTTCCTGATGCTTTCATTTCTCACCAGGAATTAGGACTCATGGTTCTAATACTGCCCCAAGCCTTGTCTATGTCTCAAGGAGATGGGGGCACGACAGGGCATTTGCTTTTTCCTATTGTCCTCAGAGCTCTATTTGTAGATCCCTGTGGTTCATCTTGGACTTAGTATATCCATAGTCTAAACCAGTGATTTTCAAATCTTTCTCTCTCAATCTCTCTCTCTCCTTTCAAATTCTTTATTCAAATGAAATTTTGCTTGGCAGCCCAAAGCATGAAATAAATAAAAGTATAGTTGTTCTGGCTGAATCAGACATAGGTGAGGTGGAATCTCACCCATCCCCAAGGAAACACAGTTTGAAAACCACTGTTTTCACTCACATTATCAGCAAGATGCTAAAGGGAATTAAAAAATTTAGGGCCAACTCCGCAGATAGTTAAGAGGCCCTCTTGGATAAAACAGAAACAGAGAACTTCAGTAGAGGACTGTTCACGAAAATTGGAGACTACAGCTTCTCCTTGAGGCAGAGGAAAAAGTGCAGATGAGGAAGAGGAACAAGAATGGGGAGGAGAGGGACTTATTTATCTAACACTGAGAATGCTTTTTGCTGAGAAAAAAAAAGGGTCAGGAAAACTTTAGGCAGCTTAGATAGGAAAGAAGAGTAAAGTGTGTTCTGAAACCTAAGGTTTTTAGTCCTGGCTAATTAGTACTGTGACATTGAAGAAGTCTTTAAATCTTGGTTTCTTCATCAAGAAAATGCAGGTTTTGTAATGGACAGTCTGTCAGGACTCTTTTACCTTCCATACTATTATTTGGGACTCTCAAGGGAATATTAAATCATTTTAAAAAACACAACAAAGGTAACTACAGTAAATAGACTGACTTCTCACCAACTTGCCATCCCTCCACCATAAATCAAGGGTTGGCAAACTTTGTCTGTACAGAGCTAGATAGTAAACATTTTAGGCTCTCTCTGCTGGTCACATATGTTCTCTGTCACACGGTTTTGTTTGTTTGGTTTTTAGTTCTTTTACAATCCTTTAAAGATGTGAGAAATGTGTTTTACATCAGGGGGCCATCCAAACAATAACCAGGCCATAGGCAGGATTCTGCACCCTTGTTCTCAACCACCAAACAAAATTTCTTAGAAAACTGCTAAACAGGGGGGAAGTACAAGCTGAAGAAACAATAGGAGTGCAATAAAATTTGTAAAATTGAATTGAGGCTAAGTAGCATATAATGGAGATGCATCTCTGAGGGGATTTAGTTCTCTAGTACTTGAGTAAAGTGAAAATCAAATATAGTCATAAGTGTCTTTGAGCTCTAGACTTCCAGAGTGGTGGAAAAAGACTCTCTGAAATTCTGCTCCTACATAAATGTAGCAACACTAGAAAAACTGTAGAAAATTTTTTCAGAACTCTGGAAATTAACCAAAGGCTTGCAACAATCCAAAAAGTGTTTGTTCAAGAAAAATTACTATGTTCCAGTAAGAATTCCAAGATTTGTGATACTTTCACCTTGCCCAATTTCCATTCTCCCTCTCCCCAGCACCAGGGTAGCCTTGAAAATCAATAGCCTCACTACTACAGTATCTGAAAAACAGTAACCTACAAGCCACTGGAGGAGGCAGAATGGGTTTGAAACTTTCTAAAATGCCTAATTCCCAGAGAACTGTCACTATTTGACTTATCTAGTAGCTCTCTGGAAACTCACACTGGTAGGGCTCATCTTCATTGGACCTGACCCAGTGCATACTGTGAACAGTCTTTTCAGGAGCATGAATCAGCTACAACTGTTTAAAATCACAGCTGCCTGAGGTAGGGGAAACAGTTGGGGCAAATGAAGCCGCTCAAAACCTCAAAAGGAAAAGCTGGAGAATTAATGTCCGTAGGGGACTTTGAAAGCTCCAATATATTCTCAGGAATCTCTAAGGCCCAGCACATGTTCAGAACTGGGCATGTTCTCAGGAAAGACTTGAGAAGCCTCTAGTCTCTCACCTCTGGTTAGCCTTGGGGCCCCACACAAGCAGCAAATGAAGGTTAAGGCAACATTGTAAACTGCCTGAGAGAGCATTGAAATCATGCCCCAATATACACACAGAGCCTTTCAGTAAGGGTTGAGAGACTTATTGGATCAAAGCATTTAAGGAAATCTATCAAAATAATCCTTCAAGAATGAAGGAGAAAGCAAGACATTCCCAGCCAAACAGCATTCATTGCTAACAGACATATCCCACAAGACAAATACCAAATGATTTCCCTCATTTGTGGAGTATAACAATGAAGCAAAACTGAAGAAAGAAAATAGCAGCAGACTCACAGACTCTAAGTAAAGGGACTAGGGGTTACCAAGGGGGAGGGGTGAGGGAGGGCAGGTGGGGAGGGAAGGAGAAGGGGATTGAGGGGTATCATGATTAGTGCACATGGTGTGTGTGGGGTCACGGGGAAGACAGCGTAGCACAGAGAAGGCAAGTAGGGACTCTGTGGCATTTTACTACACTGATGGACAGCGACTGCAATGGGGTGTGGAGGGGACTCAATAGTAAGGGTGAATGTAGAAACCACATTGTTTTTCTTGTGAAACCTTCATAAGATTGTATATCAATGATACCTTAATAAAAAAAATACTTCAGACATTTATCCTAATAAATAAAACTATCCAAGTATTGAACTTAAAAAAAAGAAATATGAAAGAGAATCCTACAGGGAGAAACAAAAAGACAATAGACAGTGATTCAAATCTACAAAAGAAATAAAGAGCACTGGTAAAGGTAAATATATAAGTAAACACAAAAAACAGTCCAGATTTACTTTTGTGACTTTTCTTCTATTATCCAATTCAAAAGACAACTGCATGGAGGAGCAACTATAAAAATATGTTGATGGACTTATTATGAATAAAGATGTAATTTATGTGTCAATAAGAGCACAAAGCATGGGGAAAGTAAAATTTTTATATACAATTGAAATTAAGTTGAATTAATCCGAAGTAGGTTGTATTAAGGTGTTAATTGTAATCCTCAGGGCAATCACTATGAAAATAAGTCAAAACAAAATTAATAAAACTACAAGGGAATTTAAATGGTGCACTAGAAAAATGTCTAACACAAAAAAGGGCAGAAATCTAATGTTGGGGGGGCACAGGGGAGGACTGTACAACTCAGAGAAGACAAGTGGTGATTCTATAGCATCTCACTACACTGATGGACAGTGACTGTAATGGGGTAAGTGGGGGGGACCTGATGAAGTGGGGAGTTTAGTAACCATAATGTTGCACATGTAACTGTAGATTAATGATACCAAAATTAAAAAAAAGGGCAGAAATCAAGGAATAAGGGAAAAAAATGATATAAGACATATAGAAAACAGCAAAATGGCAGATGTAATTCCTATCTTACCAGTAATTCTATTAAACATAGGTAACTTAAGGACCGAAATGAAAGGCAGAGATTGGCAGAATGGATCTAAAAAACAAAAAAAAAACATGATCCAGCTCTATGATGTTTGAAAGAGACACAATTTAGATTCAAAGACATAAATAAGTTAAAGTAAAAGGATAGAAAAAGACTTACTATGCACTTAGTAACCAAAAGAGAACTGGAGTAACTATGCTAATATCAGAAAAAATAGACTTTAAGATGAAAATTGTTACTAGAGATAAAGAAGTACATTTTATAATGATAAAAAGGTCAACACATCCAAAAACATAGACATACATGTGCTGTAACAACAGAGTACCCAAATACATGAAGCAAAACATGACTGAATTGAAAGCAAGAATGAATAATTCAGCTATAATGGTTGAAGACTTCACCACCCTACATTCAATAATGAATAGAATAACTAGGTGGAAGACCACAGTACAAAGAATAGTGCAACTACAGAATACTCCATCCAAGAATGGCAGAATACACTTTCTTCTCCAGAGCTCATGGAACATTCTGCAGGATAGATCATATGTTGGGTCATAAAAGAACTCTCAATCAATCTAAAAGGACAGAAATCATACAAATTATACTCTCTGACTACAGTGGAATTAAATTTAGAATGCAATAACAGAAAGATATTTGGGAAATTGACAAATATGTGGAAATTAAACTAAGTAGCAAGTGGGTCAAAGAAGAAATCACAAGGGAAAGTAGAAAATACTTTTGAGATAAAGGACAATGAAATAATATAGCCAAAGTTACAGGATGCTGCTAAAGTAGTACTCAGAGGGAAGTTTATATGAAATGTTTAGAATATGCTAACTCATAGAAACAGAGAATAGATAGTGGTTGCCTGGGGGGGCGGTGGAGGGGGAAGGGACTGTGACTGCTAATGGGCATAAGGTTTCTTTAAGGGTGATGATATACTCTTGCACAACTTTGTAATTATGTCAAATACCACTAAACTTTAAAAAGTTGAATTTTGTAATATGCAAATTACATTTCAATACTCTATTATTAAGAAAAAAGTACCTTTGAGAATCCCTTATATTGACAACTGAATATTGTTTATGTGATTCCTGAGTATGCAACCCTATGTAGCAATATGCATATATCAATGTATAATGTACATAGTAATATTTAGTATGCAATGATGTGTATAAATGTAAGAGACAGTTTTGTAGTAGTTTCATTCTGTGATTATATTGTGACTATTGATGAAGCCTGTAAGTCAAGCTTACACATCAATGCATGTCCACTGTAGTAGAAAGAGTACAGTATTAAGAGGTAGGAGACCTAGGTTCTAGGCCTAGCTTTGCCATTGAACTTCCCCTTTCAGGGACTTTGTTTCCATATCTGAAAGTTGAGTAAGATGCGGACTGTAAGATCTTTGAGGTTCCTTCTAGTTCTACAATTCTATCAGATATAACTCGGTTTATTGCATTTTATTCTTCTTTAGTTATACTAAAGCAAGAAGAAATGAGAGAGATATTGCCAGGTTAGTAAATTCCCTGGGCATTTTTTAAGGCAGTAGTACATGACCTTTTCATTGTAGAGGACACTTTGAATCTCAGCACACTGAACCACTCGGCTTCAGCATTCAGCCCTGCTGTTAACTGTTCATTAACAAACTCTCCAGTGTAGTTGGTTGGTGGGTGGAACTGATTATCTGCAGAGATTGTTCCAGACTTTTATTTCAGAGAAAGGGGGTACAGCTCTGGAGTAGGATCATGAGGCGACCCCACCAGCAGCTGCTATGACTTGGAATGGGTCGGGCGAGATGCTGGCTATGGAGAGAATCCATAGATTAAGGCCTAGGTATGAGCTTCTGTACTTCTGTCCTCCATCATAAAATTTATTTCCTTGTATGGGCAGAACAATGTTCAGGAAAAGGAATTATCTCAACATTCTGTTTTTGTTAATTGATAGGTAAAAATACAGAAACACACATATTGCTTAACAATACAAATAATTTGCACCTGAAATTCATTTGCTTAGTCCCTCCAAGCCCTACGGAACACAATGTTTGTAACAAATACAGCTGTGCTGGCGATACTATTGCGTTAGAGAAAACAAAAACTTGGTTTCTGGTCCAGGGAGCTTATAGTCCAAAGGAAGTCAGAGAGGAGTTTTGAGAAACCTGGCTCCTGGCTGGGGTTTGCTTTTTCCCAAATGTGCCCTGCATTTTTCTGATGGTGTGGCTTTGATCTTGCTGATTTTTTTTTAAGCTGGAATGCCCGTTCTTTTCACCAACTATCAAAAGCCTACCCAGGCTTTATGGCCCCACTAAAATGTCACCTAGTCTGCAAAGTTTTCCACATCTCCAACCGCCCCCAGTCTCATGTCTTAAGCCCCCTTCTTTGTGCTCCAGCTGTCCTCTTGTCTGCTCTTGATCATGCTACCAAGATCCACTCAGAGTGGCGTCTGTGATTTAAGGGCCAGGACCCTGCTTTATTCATCAAACTAACTCTCCAAGCATTTACAGGATGACAAAGTCTGGAAAAAGGAAAATGTGTATTTAAATAATGTTAGTTCTATGTTCAAATGACATGTTGAATATATTTCCCTTCAATCTCCAGACAACTCTGCAAGTAAAATGCCTCCAAATTTAAAGTGGGTGCCATCACTAACCTAGAAAAAATGTGGACATAAATGAAGAAGTTTCCCTAGGTTTGTAGGCTTTTTTGAACTAAATTTTTAATGTGGTACCTTCTCCAAATTATTGAATGGTACTGGGATTGCCTTTAACCTTGGCACCTCCTTTTTCTCATTTGTAAAATGGAAACATTACCTGCCCTTTGCCTTCCACAGAGTTATCTCAGGGGTAAGTGTGAGAATGGCTATGGGAAAAGCTAAAGCAGTATGGAAATGCAAAATGTTGTTCTTGTTAACTATACAAGGATTTACTCTGTGTCCATATTGTAGCACTCAAGTATGTGGACTTTGGCTAACCCCACTGCAGATGCCTTAAAGAGGATTCTCCAGGAGAAGCTTAAAAGGAGAAGCCAAGAGGCTGATTACAGCTCAGGGCCTTGCCATAGCCATCAGAAGTTACCAAAGGGATGCTGGGACTTCCAGTTTATTTCCAACTGCGCAGGAGGAAAGTCATGGCCTCAGCCACCTGCTTCCTGTCTTCACCATGACTCACACCTTTCAGGTCCACTTGAATGGAAGTTCAGATGAGATCTGCTGAAGTCCACTGCCCAAGGACCTTAGTGGTGCTGGGGCTCAGGGAGCCGTGTGAAAGCAGGAGAAGGGAACTGAGACCTGAGCCCCAGGAGGAAATGAGCCAAGGTCATGAGACACTGTTTAGTTTATTTGGAAAAACCAGCTCACAATCCATCATTGGTGGTGAAGGCATGAGGCTCTTGCTTCCTGATGGGATGCTCTGAGAGAGATACAGTAGCACTTCTGTCCCAGATGCCCCAAATGCATAGTCTGAATTTCATCATAAGGAAACATTAGAGAAACCTAAATGGAAGGCCATTTTGCCAAATAATTAGCCTGTACTCTTCATTCTACAATATGCCATACTAAAAGAGTAAAAAGACTCAAAAACTTTTCTAGATTAAAGAAGACTAAGGAGACATGACAGCTGAAAGCAATGTGTGATTGTGGATTGGATCCTGGACCAGAGAAAGAATGTTATTGGGGCAACTGATGACATTTAAATAGGGACTGTAGTGTACATAATAGTACACTGGGTCAATGCAAATGTCCTGATTTCAATAATTGTTCCATGATTATGAAAGAAAGTGACCCTATTTTTAGGAAATACACACTGAAGTATCTAGAGGTGAAAGTGCATGATGTGTTCAACTTAATCTCAAATGGTTAAAAAAAATAGTGAAGTTTGGGGGAGTGGAAAGAAAGTGAGAGGATGCAAAAAAATAAATTAAATGCAGCAAAACAGAAACAACTGGTGAATCTGTGTAAACAGTATATGGAAGTTATATTATTCTTGCAACTCTTCTGTAAATATAAAAGGGTATCTAAGTAAAAAGTTTAAAAAAAGTAGTGTAAGTTATACCAAAATCTAAATTTTTTAAAAGTTTGTTCTAGAAAATTATACAATCTGTTACTTAATATTTGTTTGCTTAACTACTGTAAAAAGAGTAACTTTACAAATAAAATGATACACTGAAAATTCCAGTTGCTGACACAGCTGCCACCTGTAGCTTGTTCTAATCCTTCAATGGTTAAATTTGTTTTTAGAATTGTCTCAAAAACACCACCACCACCACTCACACAAAAAGCCTGCAAACCCAGCCAGGAGAAATGGTTTAACAATGCCAGCACTCACCTCAATGGGCCTATGGATGATGAGTCCTCAGCCTAAATGGACTGAACACATCAATTGAAAAGCCGGATGACTCAAGAGTACAGACCAAATAGATGGCTGAACTGCCCCACCTCTGTGGGGAAGGTACTGAGGGAAGGTGCTGCCATAGGCTAGCTTTCCTCAAAGGGCGGGAAGGGCAGGAACGCATAGGGCAAAGACATAGTGTGAAGCAAGGTAGGCTAGGAGGTTCTGTGTGGAGAGTGGAACAAGAGAAGTAGGCTACTCTCCATCTTGGAATGTCCACATTAACAAGCTTTGCTGCTCAGAAGAGTGACTGAAGGCTGAGCGCAAAAGCAATTTTCATCCATCTCACAGTGTCTGAGTAATGCCGGCTGCACAGACAGTTCAGCAGATCCTCCTTTGTTCAGCAGGACAATTAGAAAGTTCTGTTCAGGGTCAATACCAGAAGTTAAAGGGGTTATTGAAGGAATGGAACAGGCCTTAAGAACGATGGAGCACATAATGGTCAGATTAAGCAGGAAGTTAAAATCCTGATATAGGGAAAGAAATGAAAATGGATGTCAGGCAATGGTGTGCTGTTAAATGTTGAGCAAATGACTTTCTGTAGGAAGAAAACAACAACCTTGATTTGTAGTATTTGCTGTTTGCCACAGGGTAAATATTCCCAGACTGGCTGAGTTCTAGTTACCGACATGATGTCACTGATCATCCAGCTGGGAAGCAATGTGTACAATCAGTTCTCATGAGCTAGTATGAACTGGCCCCAGCATACTGCTGGTGGTAACCTGGGGGCCAGTCCTACATCTGTTACTACCCAGCTATGTCCCTTAGTAAGTAACTTAACCTTTCTGGGTTTCAATTTCCTCATCTATAAAATATCAGCCTCACTAAATTAATGAGAGAATCAAATGAAACGGTTTCATCTCCATCTAAAATGTCTTCCAGCTCTGATCATCTATGGTTCTGTGATGAAGTTGGCCACAGTGGTGGCCTTTGTGCCTTTTTCCATCTCACACCAAGTCTTGTCAACAGGGGAAAAAATGAGAGACTCCTAGAGGAAGCTGCTCTAGAGGATGGTAATCAGAGCGGAAACCACAGTCACGTCACCTCAGACATGAGGTTCAGGGCAGTGACCACTCCAGATTTTCTATACAGGAGAGATTGCTGGATGGGAATCTGTTTGGAGAGTGGGGCTGGAGAATTTATACACTTCTATTGTTTGAATGGTAATATTTATTTGGAATGACTGAGCGGATAAATGGTGCCCAGGGCCAATGCAATGTATATGTCTTTTCTTCTAACGCTGTACCAGAACCTGCCTAGTAATGAAGAATGCATAGGGAAACTAGGGTCTGTTCATATTCTGATGTCCAAAAAATCTAAAGGGAGTAACTCAGTGCTAACTTTCTTTGACTGCTATCTTTATGTCACTTGTATTAACTGATGCCTAGGGACGTAAGTCGCCCTCAATGTTGTCTTTGCTATGCCTATAAATTGGAGGGATTAGGGCTCCACCCATCCCCTGAGCCTTCACTCGGTGACACTGTTAACTCAGAACTTTGGGACTTTTGTCCCTCTTCCTTTTGGTTAATGTAACTGGAAGTAAAAAAGCAAGTGGTCAGAGGAATAAATAAAAGTGACTGGAAGCTTGGCCCCTGCTGGGATTCCCAGGGCTTCAAGCTAATGGAGCAGATGAAGGAAAAGTCTGGCCTGATGTGCTATAGAAGTAGAAGGAAAGGAAAACCCTCACCCAGCCATTCAAAAAAGTCCAAGTGCAAAGGGTTTTAGTAAGGTATAAGAGACATAATACCTTGTGCTTCCGGAGGCTGCCAGGACTGGTGGGCGTAGAGATGGGAGACTGCTTAGACTTGGGGGTAGAAAGCTGGCTGCTGGAGGTTCCGTTTGCTAGCCCAAGGCAAGAGAAAAGGACGGGATAAAAATCAACGGCTTACAAAGGAACACATCATCTTTCCCCTCCGAAGACACTAAGAACATTCAAACAAGGTACACAGACAACGAAGTGATTTGATGAGTAGCACAAAGGTGGAAACAAACACATTCCTCGGAAAGGCAAGCCCTGCGATCCTCAGTTAATTAGATCCCGGCACAGTGCGCGGCAGTCGTTCCCCCTCCCTTTCCCCTGAGGGCTTCCAATTACAGGGGTCTGGTTCTTTTCAAATCTTTTTCATATTCATTTCCAAGTCTGACCCTAACAACATCTCTGGGAGGTAGTCTGGGAACGTGTTATTTTTTTATAAGTGGGAACAAAGTGAGTCACAAAGAGGTGATGTACCTTACCCTAAGGGGTGACTGGGACCACGACACACCACCTTTGGTGGCTGGTCCTGTGGCAGGTGCAGGACAGCCTCACTGTCAGTCTCTGCCCCCTTTCTCTTTTCCTGTTCATCTTTCCCTCCTCTGTCTTCCCTATCTCATCCTGAGTGAAAAGAACAGAAGGAAAGAAAGAGAAAGGGGCTGGGTGGGAAGAAGTATGAAAAAGAAAGCATTGGAGAAAGAGTGAAACATAAAGAAAGGCTCACACAGCCAAGTGGGAAGAGGAGAAACTCAAATAAGAGGGAGAGAAAGAGATCAGGAATGGAGGAGAGGGGAGATGAAGAAGCTAGGCTAAGAGATTAGGAAAAGAGGAGAATGAAGAGGTGTTGAATAGAGAGAAAGGCAGGGAGAGGATGGCGGATAATGGTGGCTAGGGTCATGGTGCGTCCCCATTTGTCTCTCGTCAATAAAGTGCTGAAAATGAGACAGTTTAGTATTTAACATCTTCATATTCCATTGTGCTTGCAAATTGTTTTGTATTCCCTTGCCAGTGAGCTCTTTAAAATACTCAGTCATGTACAAAGAAATGTGGCACATTTCAAAGTGGATTCGTGTTCAGACATCTCATGCTCAAGTTAGTTTTTAAAAAATCTAAGGATGGTTTGGGGAGGGTGGGTATGGAGGGAGAAGGGGATTAAGGGGCACTATAATTGGCAATCACAATATAAGTAGGTCACGGGGAAGGCAGTGTAGCATGGAGAAGACAAGTAATGACTCTGTAGCATCTTACTATGCTGATAGACAGTGACCGCAATGGAGGGGGTGAGGAATTGATCATATGGGTGAATGTTGAAACCACAGTCTTGTGTATGTGAAACCGTCATAAGATTGTATTTCAGTGATACTTTAATTAAAAAAAATTTTTTTTAAATATAAGGACCCACATTGTCAGTCAGAAGTATTCGGAAATGTGGGGCAGTGGGAGGGGAGAAGGACAAAGGGATGGAAGGAGGGAGGGAGAGAGAGACAGAGAGACTGGAAGACTGAAAAAGATAAGCAGCAAATGGCCTGCCACTCTTGCTGTTAGAACTACAGGTAAGGCTTCAACTGCTGTATCATGAACAGTTCCCCAGGATATTCTTGCTTTGCACCACTTATGGTAATGTTTCCTTAGGCTTTGGAACCTGCATATCAACTCTAGAGATGGAAGAGACATAAGTGCAGTGGTTGCCAAGTTTATTCAAGTGCAAGTGAGCTGAAAAATGGGCACCAGAGCATTCTGCATGCGTCTCATGCATGTCTCACTCATGCACTAAGAGCCCTTTCTCCCTCTCAGGGCTTCCTGGATCAGTCATTCATTTAGCCAGTGGCTATGGGGTACTTCCTCAAAGCCAGGCCAAGTATTAGACATTGAGGTTCAGAGATTAGTCCATCAGTTCCTGTGGGGAGGCAGGAAGAATACAGTGGGCTAAATGCTATGGGAGAGCCATGCAACCGGGATCACTGGGGCCCAGTGGACAGGTTTTGAACTCAGGAGGCTAGGAAACAAGAGGCTACACCTGAAAAAATCTTGAACAGTGACTCTGGAATAGAGAAATCTATGGAGACAGAAAGTAGACCAGTGATTGCCAGGGTCTAGCCAGGTGGTTGGGGGGACTGAAAGGAAATGGAGGGTGGTAATGGGTCTGGCATTTTTTTAGGGGAATAAAGATGTTCTAGTATTAAATAGTGGTGATGGTTGCACAACTATGTGGCTAAACTAAAATCCATTGAATTGTACATTTTATCTTTTTTTTGAAGCATAGCTGATAGACAATATTACATTGGTTTCAGGTGTTCAACATAGTTGATTCGAGAATATGTACATTACTAAATGCTCACCACAGTAAGTGTAGCTGCCATCTGTCATCATATATATTACAACATTATTGACCATATTCCCTATGTTGTACTTTCATCACTGTGATTAGCTTATTTTATAATGGGAAGTTTGCATCTCTTTTATAGCTTTCACCGATTTTGCCCAACCCCGGCCCCTCCTCTATGGCAACCAACAGTCTGTTCTCTGTGTTTATGAATCTATTTCTGTTTTGTTCATTTGTTTGTTCATTGTTTTGAGTGAATTGTTTGTTATGTAAATTGTATCTCAATAAAGCCATTTAAAAAAGATGAACTGAGCTAGTTAGGCAGAGCAGGTAGAAAGGGTATTCCAGACTTCAGAAATGTATCAGTAGGACAAAAGATATGGAAGTGTGAAAGAATACAGTACTTTTACAAATGCAAATAGCTCAAAATGGCTCAAGCATGGAGTGTCTCAGTGAGTTCTAAGAGATGAGACTAGAGATGAGGATAAAAGCCAGATGTGGGAACCTTTTGTTAACTTTGAGTTTGATTTGTGAAAGAAATCTGGGAGTGATACCATCAAATTTGCACTTTAAACTCTTACTCCAATTGCTGTTGTAAGACTGAAGTGGGGTGGGATAGGATGGGGTAAGGGTGAAAGCAAAGAGATTGGTTAGAAGTCAATGCATTAGTCCATGTGAGAGGTGTTGATGGCTTAAATTAAAGCAAAGGGGAGAGAGAGAAGGGACAAGGTCGAAGATAGAGACCTAAGGGATAGACAAGCTTAGAGTATTATGTCCACATACCTTGTGAGCCCAAAGAACATGACCTATGCCCAACAACACAGAGACTGGTGGGAGCTAGGCTTTGCCAGGGCACCAGGCTTACTGGTGAATAAAGGAGGCACTTTGGAAAAGGCGAGAGTCTGTGGAGCCACAGTGGGGTAAAGTAGTCAATTACTCTGCAGGAGAAGGAAGGAGTTACTGAACCAGCTACAGGGCCTGAGGGCCTCCCCAGTAGGACTTGGCCCCTAGCCTTCAAGACAGAGAACAATCTTGTAGATCTGTCTGGGCTGACATAATGGAAATGTTCCAAAAGAGCCCTGACCTCGGCCCTGAAGTCTAACAGATGTAGGCATCCCCAGGGAAGTTCTGGCGTTTTGTTCCACATGATCAATGTGTCCTTTGGAACAACAGATTCTAGTTTCCCAGCATTTGTCAATCACGCTACAAAGGGGTGGCTACTATCTTTTTCACCTACACTAGTACCTAGGTAAGAATGAGCCCACTGGTCTTGCAAAAACGTGGAAAATTGTTAACCACAGTCACATCTGCATGTGGGTCAGTTTCCACCTATTGGCCATAGATCTGCACATACAAGTTCTTTGGCAACTTCCAGTTCTTTTCTCACTATCCTCTGAAATTCTCTCACCCAAAAACGTTAGGGGTAGTACATAAATACATATTCCATTGACACGTGTCTCTGTATCCTTTATATGTGTGAATATGTTGACATATATTCTCCTGCCACTCCCCCAGCTAATCAACCTTAAGCTACCTGTAAATAAAGGACTTCATTTTATCATCAACATTTTGAAAATCAGTTTTTAATAATTTAACTGCCACTCACTGCACTGTTGAAAAATGCAAACACTGTCAGATATCCCTGATGGAATGAAATCCAGAGATGGATACAGAGAAATGAGAAAACGTAGACATGCAGAGGCAAATGTCAATGCCTTTCAAGCTGGCAGAGCTCCTACATTTACAGACTAGATACAAATGTATTCGTATGTGCATTTCTTCTATGGGTTCTGCGAAAAAAATCTGGGAGGGTGCCATTTCATATGGATTCTGAAGCCAATTCATATAAATGTCAAGTAAAATTGTGATGGAATGCCATCTATTTTGAGAATGGCTAGAAATAACATCACTGTTTGACATCCCTCATTTTCCCTTATTCTTTTTATGAAGCATCCTTAGCTCTTGTCTCTGAGCTTCCAATTCTCAGCTGCAATTTAGGAATGCACTGGAGGGTCTTTGCCTTCTTGTACTTGCTTTTCTTCCTCATAAGAAACAGAGCACTGTCCCACCGTTGTCATCTTTTATTTACTCATAATCCAAGTCTTTTCATTCCTTTCTTCTCATTGTACACATAATTTTTCCCCTCTACAACAAGGTATATTGGGAACTTTTCAATCTCCTAGGCCATTTTATCAATCTTGTAATAAAAACCAGGATAATAAGTAATAATTCTTGAGTGTCTGATAGGCCAGGCACTCCTCTCTCATTCTCTTTCTCACACACACAATCACCCAGCCCCATTTTGTCACTTTCTTATTTCTGATAAGGAAATAGAAGCTTGCTACAGTTAGATATCGCAAAGCCAGACTTTGAATGCAGGTCTCTTTGATTCCAAAGCCTATGTGTTTGTTTTTTTTTTCAGTTTTTGCTATATTGCTCTTCCTTTCTTAAATGCATTGCTTCTGGGAGTCCTTCCTATGACAACCTTCTGATAGGGAGGAGCGGGAGAGGGAGTAAAAGTTGTGGCAGAGAACAGAGAAAGGGACAGGAGAAGGTAGAAGCGGACACCAGACCTCACACCCATCTTCTGGGCTTTTATCCTACATGATCTAGTTTAGATTAGCAAGTGCTTAGCAAAAGCATTCTTTCATTTACTGAACCGACTGGGTGTCATAGATAATGTCATGAAACGCAAGCCGACAGAGCAGCCACAGAGCTCTCTGGGAAGATAGTGCCTGCGCCCTGTCCCCCTCTCCCCTCATCTGGGCAGCACAGTTGCCATGGTTGGCCTGGCACAGTCTTGGCTCACTAGCTTCTCTCAATGGTTATGCCTGCTCTTGCCCCAGTGCTCATCTTTATATCCTTGGCTCCATCAGAACAGAACAGGACAAGCCCAAACAACAAGTGCCTGGTAAGGTAACTAGGCTGACTTACCTAGGTTTACAGGCTTTTAAATGTATGGGGGAAGATGGGTCCCCAGGAGAGAGGAATAACGTGGGAAAAGTCAGTTCCCAAAGAACAAGGGAAGAATCCAGTTTCTGGCATTGGCGCCAAGGGCAGTGTGGCCACCAGCAAGGCGGAGTTGAGGCTGAGCTCCTAGGCTATGGATGCCCTCCTCTGGAGGCTGTACCAATCCCTGGAAATCAGGATGCAGTTGCTTGTAACGTGGGCATAAGCAGCCCCAGGTGCAGCGATTAAAGAACTGTCTGGGCAGCGAGTGAGGTAAGTCACTGTGCTTTTCTGGGTTCAAGTTTGCATGCCCAGACTGGCACAGAAAGAAAACTGCCAGCTTGTCATCTGCCTGTCAGCCAACTTTTGACCAGAGATTGAACTGAAAACACACACTCACTTAGCTCTGGCTTTTCCTCCCATGCTAATCCCAACACTTGAGCCCAGCTGAAAATCAAGCCTACTGGTTTTGGTCTGATGTCTATTTTGAAATATTGCTCACTGAAAATAACCCCAGTCTAGCAAAAGCAGCCAAGATAATAATTTCAGAGCCACCTTAATAATTGCAGTTATATTTCTACAATTGTTTTCAAAGCATCTTACCATATATGAATTCACATGATTCTCCTGATAACCCCAGGAAATGGTGGCCAGGAATTGCTGGTCTCTTAATTACAAGGATACACAAAGGCTCAGAGAGAGGAGGACTTGCTTAAAAGGTATAAACTGCATTTCCTCAATGATGGTACCCTTGGGAACTTGTCCACAGATTCATTTCAAAATTCCCTTTAGATTAGCACATCACATACCTCCCACTAGGACCTTTTAGTAATTGGTTCTGTCTTATCTTCTCTAATTCCCTAATGCCTTGCAGAGGGAGATCTCACAATACAATTCAGCCACCTCATTTTTTCTTAGATTGACATGCTCTAAGCCTTCCTTCATTCCAGTCCAAAGACACCCTGTGTTCCCCTGTTTTCTCCCTACATATACAGGGAGTTTTTCTGGAAGGCCATCCAAGTAGAACCAAGGTGGTTTCAACTTACTTCAGAATAAAGCCAAGAGACAGAGCCTGCGGTTTTCACACATTCAATCCAAACCCAGCCTTGGACTGGGTTTCTGGATTGGTTTGGCTAATCATTTCTGCTTAGTGGGAAAGCTTTTGTCCCCTCTCTCTAGACCCATCCATTCGGAAAGCAAGAACTGAGAGCCCAGGAACAGTTGTTCACTGATATGATCACAGGGCTGGTTCTTAGGCCAAATTCAATCACACGCTGTGAGATACTGCAAGTTCGGAAGTTGGAATTTGAAATTTAAATCTATTCCCTACAGAGTCTTAGACTGCAAGCAGTTGTGAATCCTTTGAATAAGGGAGAGAGGTATGAGTCTTCCCTGTTGCAAAACAACTATGTGTACCCATTCCCGCAATCTTTGGACACAGATCAGTTTCCCTTGAGAAGAAGACACCTGTATGAAAGCTGATGGAGATGCTAGGATTGTTTTCTCAGACTTGATAATGTTGACCTGTATCTCCTTTTGAAGATGGTTCTGCTAATGTGTTTCTGGTGGAGGAAGCCTGTTCACTGCTCTTGTGGAAATTATGGAAAGAGCACAATTTGGGGATCCACACATTGGAATCGGTCAAGGTTTTAAATACTCGCTTAGCCATTTCATAAATGTGTGACCTTGGGTGTAACCTAAAGCCTGTGAATCTCAGTTTCCTCATCTGTAATATCTGAATAAAAGCAATGTGGTGCCACCACATTTCTCATCCTAAAATACAATTTCTACTTTGTTATTTCTTTGTACCCTCATATGCTATAGTCATCACCACCTCTGTTCTTTTGTTTATGCTTTCCCCCCTTTCAGAAATATCCATTTCCTTATCCATTGAAATATAAACCTCCTTCAAGTCCCAGTTCTTCCAGGAAGCCTTCCCTTAGCACCCTAGCCCCTGATGAGCTCTTTCCTATGAACCCTAATCCTTGCAACAGCACTTACTGTCTGTATCTCTCATTCACTTGGTATTTTAAACAAACCATTACCATTGACTTGTACTTAGCACCACAGTGCCATGGTTAAATTGTGGACTGTGGAGCTAGATTGCCTAGGTTCAAATCCCAGTTCTACCATGTATTAGCTATGCCATCTTGGGCAGGTCACTTAACTTTTGTATGCCCTAGTCTCTTCATCCGCAAAATGGGAATAATGGTACCTACCTCGTAAGGTTGTTGTAAAGATTAAATTGGTTAATACATGTAAAGTCATTAGAAGAGTTGCTTGGCACATAATAAGAACTATGTAAGTATTTGGAAGTAAACTTTTGTTGTTAAATTTATATGTATACTGGTTCCCCAAATAAATCACAAACTTCTTAGTGACAGGGAATTTGTCTTATCATAGTTTTTCTTCATAGCACCTAGCACTACTAGGTAGTCCACCAAAACTCTGGGGATTTGGTTGTATTTCAACACAAGTCTCAGGCTGGCAGGTTACTAGGAGTCCTATTACAGGGAGATGGGTCAGTGTCCCACCTCCCATGCCCTGTGGAGTGCTCATTATACTACCTGCTCCAATCATTTCCTGAGCAGCTCTCCAATGTCAACAGGAAAGTTGCCTTAGATATATGGCAGTTCTTCCACTTAAACTAGACATAAACTGTGGCTTTAGAAAGAATCAGAATGGAAGAGGGGCAAGGGAACTTTTTCTCTCCCATAGCTTTGCCAACGGCACCACCTCCCCTTGAGCAGTAGCAGGGGAGCTGATAGAATTTCCAGAACTGGGCACGGAAACAGAGGTGCCTAGTTACTCACAGCTGTGCTCTATGCAGCACAAAGGGAATGACACA
>JAVSCE010016277.1:0-13001 GCA_032199065.1 Smutsia gigantea | reverse complement strand
ATGGACAACTTTCTAGAAAAATACAACCACCAAGGCTGACCCATGAAGAAACAGCAAATCTGAACAGACCAATTACCAGCAATGAAATTGAATTGCTAATCAAAAAACTACCTAAGAACAAAACTCCTGGACCGGATGGCTTTACTGCTGAATTTTATCAAACATTTAGTGAAGACCTAATACCTATCCTCCTTAAAGTTTTCCAAAGAGTAGAGGAAGAGGGAATACTTCCAAACTCATTCTATGAGGCCAGCATCACTCTAATACCAAAACCAGGCAAAGACACCACAAAAAAGAAAGTTACAGACCAATAGCCCTGATGAACATAGATACAAAAGTACTCAACAAAATATTAGCAAACTGAACTCAAAAATACATTAAAAAGATCATCCATCATGATCAAGTAGGATTTATTCCAGGGATGCAAGGATCGTACAACATTCGAAATCCATCAATATCATCCACCACATCAACAAAAAGGACAAAAACCACATGATCATCTCCATAGATGCTGAAAAAGCATTTGACAAAATTCAACACCCATTCGTGATAAAAACTCTCAACAAAATGGGTATAGAGGGCAAGTACATCAACATAACAAAAACCATATATGACAAACCCACAGCCAACATTGTACCTAACAGTGAGAAGTTGAAAGGTTTTCCTTTAAGATTGGGAACAAGAAAAGGATGCCCACTCTCCCCACTTCTATTCAGCATAGTACTAGAGGTCCTAGCAATGGTAATCAGACAACACGAAGAAATAAAAGGCATCCAGAATGGCAAGGAAGAAGTTAAACTGTCCCTGTTTGCAGATAACACGATATTGTACATAAAAAACTCTAAAGAATCCACTCCAAAACTACTAGATCTAATATCTGAATTTAGCAAAGTTGCAGGATACAAAATTAATATGCAGAAATCTGTGGCATTCCTGTATACTAACAATGAACTAGCAGAAAGAGAAATCATGAAATCAATTCCATTCACAAATGCAACAAAAAAAAATAACATACCTAGGAATAAACCTAACCAAGGAAGTGAAAGACCTATACTCTGAAAACTACAAGACACTCATGAGAGAAATTAAGGAAGATATCAATAAATGGAAACACATCCTGTGCTCATGGATAGGAAGAATTAATATTGTCAAAATGGCCATCTTGCCTAAAGTAATCTACAGATTTAATGCAATACCTATCAAAACACCAACAGCATTCTTCAATGAACTAGAGCAAATTGTTCTAAAATTCATATGGAACCATAAAAGACCCTGAATAGCCAAAGCAATCCTGAGAAGGAAGAATAAAGCTGGGGGGGATTACGCTCCCCAACTTCAAGCTCTACTATAAAGCCACAGTAACCAAGACAGTTTGGTACTGGCACAAGAACAGTCCCATAGACCAATGGAACAGACTAGAAAGCCCTGATATAAACCTAACCATATATGGTCAATTAATATATGACAAAGGAGCCATGGACATACAATGGGGAAATAACAACCTCTTCTATAACTGGTGTGGACAAAACTGGACAGCTACTTGTAAGAAAATGAAACTGGGTTATTGTTTAACCCCATACACAAAAATAAACTCGAAATGGATGAAAGACCTGAATGTGAGTCATGAAACCATAAAACTCTTAGAAGACAACATAGGCAACAATCTTCTGAATATAATCATGAGCAACTTCTGCCTGAACACATCTCCTCGAGCAAGGGAAACAAAAGCAAAAATGAGCACATGGGACTACATCAAACTAAAAAGCTTCTGTACAGCAAAGGACAACATCAACAGAACAAAAAGGCATCCTACAGTATGGGAGAATATATTTGTAAATGACCTATTTGACAAGGGGTTAATATCCAAAATATATAAAAACACACACCTCAACACCCAAAAAGCAAATAACCCGATTAAAAAATGGGCAGAGGATATGAAGAGACACTTCTCCAAAGAAGAAATTCAGATGGCCAACAAACACATGAAAAGATGCTCCATATCACTAATCATCAGGGTAATGCAAATTAAAACCACAATGAGATATCACCTCATACCAGTAAGGATAGCCACCAACGAAAGGAGTAAGAAAAACAAATGTTGGCAAGGATGCGGAGAAAGGGGAACCCTCCTACACTGCTGGTGGGAATGTAAGCTAGTTCAACCATTGTGGATAGCAATATGGAGGTTCCTCAAAAAACTAAAAATACAAATACCATTTGACCCGGGAACCCCACTCCTTGGAATTTACCCAAAGAATACAACTTCTCAGACTCAAAAAGACATATGCACCCCTATGTTTATCGTAGCACTATTTACAATAGCCAAGATATGGAAGAAACCTAAGTGTCCATCAGTAGATGAATGGATAAAGAACAGGTGGTACACATACACAATGGAATACTATTCAGCCATAAGAAAGAAACAAATCCTACCATTTGCAACAACATGGATGGAGCTGGAGGATATTATACCAAGTGAAATAAGCCAGGCGGAGAAAGACAAGTGCCAAATGATTTCCCTCATTTGTGGAGTATAACAAAGAAGCAAAACTGAAGGAACAAAATAGTAGTAGACTCAGAGACTCCAAGAAGGAACTAGTGGTTACCAAAGGGGAGGGGTGTGGGAAGGGAGGTGGGGACGTAGGGAGAAGGGGATTGAGGGGTATTATGTCCAGTACATATGTGTGGGTGGTCACAGGGAATAACAATGTAGCACAGAGAAGGCAAACAGTGAATCTGTGGCATCTTACTACACTAATGGACAGTGACTGCACTGGGGTATGAATGTGGACTTGATAATATGTGTAAAAGTAGTCACCACATTGTTTTTTCAGGTGAATCCTTCATAAGAGTGTATATCAATAATACCTTAATAAAAAATTTAAAAAAAGAGAAATAAAATTAGCATTGGAGCATAAAAAAAATAATAAGCTGGACCTTGTAGCAAGCTAAAGTAAATGTTACAACAGCATGATTTAATTGACACAATAAAAGCAGGAGCTATATGCTGAGGTATTTTCTTATCTAGGGGATATACAAACATTCCAGGTGAAGTTACTCCTGGCTTTTTGAGCTTTAACAGATTAACCCATTAACTCTGGTTCTTTTCTGGCTCTCTAATTTTAACTGGATAACTTTTTGAGTGTCTTTTAGTGGACTTTCCTGGCCTTATTCTCTTTCCACCCTGCTCATATCTATTTTACTGCCTACCACTGGGACATCCGTATGATTCAAATGAACCCACACACACACCGTTTGCCTGCCCGCCTCCCCCAGGAGATTCTCATATGCAGCTGACACAGGGACCCTGGGTGTAGTCAGAGTAGGGTGAGGGCCTCTGGAAAAGTCAGGGTAAGACAAATACAGTCAGAGCAGTGTAACAATATGCAAGGAAACCCCCTACCAAAACTCCAGGTTAAGCTTTATGCTCTAGGGTCATTCTTCAGTGAGATCAGTTAATATTCCCCAAATAAAGGAAAGTACTCAGCATAGCCCATTTTTCTATTATGCTCATCATTTGTAATCATGTGTAAGATTCACTTTAGCATACTAAAAGGCTATGTGCTGCTTTTCTTCCTTTAGACCTGATCAGGTGATTCGCAATCTGGGCAATTAATAATGGCAAGCTGCTGGAAAACTGATAAAAAAAGATCTAATGTCTCCTCAAGGATGAGCATTTTAAGAACACTTAACAGGTCCACACCCCTAGCCCTTTATCACGTTATAAAACCCCTGGACAGTGCACAGTCATGGACTCTGTTGTCCTCTCCCAGCATAAGCCAGGAGCTCTTTCCTCTTACTTCATCTCTAAGTAAAATCACTTGCTCTCCTATGAAAATAAATAAATAAACAAATAAACAAAAACAAATAAATAAAACAGGACTAGATTTGAAAGTGATCTTGAAAAACTAGAGCAAGCTATAATAAAAAGAAAGATATTTCTTAACAAGATATCCTCACAGTTATATAGAAAAAACAGGAGCATATTATCTAATCAAAATATGGACACTGAGTAGTCAGGAACAGGAATTGCAGAAAAATCACCTCATAGCTATACTGGTCTAAACTGAAGCAAGAACAGGAAAATATACAATGAGCACCCTACTATGAGCCAAAATTATGCTAATATAAGTATTCCTGTGCTTATCACATATAACACTCAGAAAATGTTTACAAGGTAGGTTTTATTTTGCCCATTGTATATATGAAGAAATTGAAACTCAGAGGAATTAGGCAAACATTGTGGTGCTGCTAAGAGTGAGAGCTTTGAACCAAAACTATTTGACTTGAAAGATTATCCTATTTCTACTATTCTTCACGCCATGCCAAGAATACTGGATGCAGTGTATGATGTGCAGGAAATAGGCAGAAACTCTTACACCATGCAAATAAAATAAATTGAGTAGATACCACCATTGCTATCCTAAGGATCTCCTTTAGATCATAAAGCCATTTTGGCTACAAAGTGCTGTTCTATTGCAGGTTATGGCAGCTCATATTCTTAGGGCAATTTGAAGTTTTTGGAGAATGGAGTTCTCTGTCTTAATACTGCAGATATAAGGATGGGAGAATGTGTGAGACAATGATTGGTAAAGGATGTTGGCATAAGGAGGGAAATGAATTTGAAGAATGTATTTATACCACTGAAGGTTTTGCCTGAGAAAACACAGAGATATAAAAGCACAGTATATTAAATTAGTTTGCTTGGACCATCATAATGACGTATCACAAACTGAGTAGCTTAACCAACAGAAATCTATTTTCTCACAGTTCTGAAGGCTGGAAGTTCAAGATTAAGGAGAAGAAGAGCTGGTTCCTTCTAGGGGCCATGAGGGAATACGTTCCAGACCTCTCCCTCCCCGGCTGCCTTCTGCCTGTGTCTTCATGGATCTTCCCTCTGGAGTAATGGTGTCCACACTTCCTTTTCTTATAAGGATATTAGAGATGTTGGATTAGGACTCACACTACTCAACTACTTTGAACTTAATGGCCTCTGTAAAGATCTCTCCAAGTACAGTTACAATCCGTAGGACTGGCGGTTAGGACTTCAACACAGGAATTTTGGAAGGAGACAAAATTCAACCTATAACATAGAGGGAAAAACTGATCACAACTGGCGTTTTATAACAACAAAGCCAAATATGTATATTAGAATACATAAAAAATGCCAATAAGAGTATGAAGTCATTTATGTAAATGAGCAATCAAGGAATTTACAGGATCCTATTGTGGCCTGTTATTAGCATTATGAATGAAGACAAATTCATAGCCACTAATATCCACCCTGTATATCTTTACCGGGTCTAAGCTTTTTTGTTTTTAATATCGAGAGTCACTCTAACTCTTCATTGTATAACCCCAAGAACAGCTAAATAGACGTACCATATATTTTTCTTGAGAAATAACATTTTTCTATGCCATTGGCTTCTGTTGTGCTAATTCATGCCTAGAGGTATAGCCAGGGAGAGGGGGATCAGGAATAAAAGACCCCAACGCCTCCAAGCATTACCTGTAGGATGAACTGAACACATGCAGGATCACTATTTGCTTTCCTAGGAAAATAAACTTAGAGAGCCTTCATGTTTTGACTTTTCTTAATGCTTTAATCTCCCCGTAGTCATTAGATAGCCTTTTAGAACAGCCAATCATGAGAGTGGTGACATTACTGCCTTTTAAATAACAATTCAAAATGTAGGGTAAAGTCCTGTCAACTCGGTTAATGATTGTTCCACTTTCATTCTATTTATTTTGTGAGAGAAAAAGATTGATTTTTTAAAAACCAGCAGGTTTTCCTGTTCTGTTTTGCTTTAGGCTGAAATTGGTTGTCAGGTTTGACCCTGGTTGAAATATTACGTGCACTGAATGAACAGAAGTGGTACGTCCTCATAGTATGTCCCCATAAGTGAAAACAAAACACATTTTTATACAGAAAACTAACATGTTGGTAACACTGCACTGACTTAGGCTAAACCCTCAAATCACTGAATCATAGAACTTCAAAACTGGAGACTGACTTTCTGGGTTTTCTGTGTAGACACTTGATTTAACTGGAGAGAATGAATTTGATGGAAACGGTTAGACCATATCAGCATATTTTAGATTGGCATCTTATACACTATGATTATTTAATGAAAACCTTAGTATTATGTTTGACAGGTCAATTATTCATAATACAGATGGGGCAGAAAAGGACGTGAAACATCAAAGCTGATTAACTCAGCAAAGTCTTCAATAATACTGCCACTTTCTATCAAAGCCAATGGCTTCAAGCACAGTGTCTTGATAGAGGCAAGAATAATCACAATACAAAATGGGGAGTGCAAATCATAAGAGTCATCATGTAAAGGGTGTTATGAAAAACAGAGGAGGTATATCATGCCTTGGTGGTATCAGGAAAGTTTCTCCTAGTAGGGGTAATATTTTTCTTAATAAGTGGCAAACAAACAACACACAAGTGGACTGTTTAAATCCTGTTAGGGACAAAACACCCTTTTTAGTGTTCCTATCCCTATTTTCATCAGTCTAAACTTGAGTGCCTTCCAGTTCAAGAAGCACTCCACCAAGGTTGTAAAAAGAGAGCTAATTAATATTTCTTCTTCAATCCAGTAGATCCCATATCCATTATGGTGAACTGTTGTAGTCATGGCCCCTGGTGAGTCAGCTTCCCTATACCCGTGCCTTGGATGGGCCACTGCCACACTGAATAAGACTGATGTATGCTAACCAATAAGGTATTGCAGAAATGTGTGGCATGACAGGTGAGGTCATACAAGGCATTGCATCTTCTGTCTTTTGTTTTTCTTTTCTTTTGGATCACTCTCTGAGTGAAACCAGCCACCATGCATGAGGACATTGAAGCAGCCTTATGGAGAGCACCACATGGAGAGAACCCGAAGCCTCCTGCCATCAGCCAGCACCAATTCACTGACCTTATGGATGAGCTACCTTGCCAAGGGAGGTTCCAGATACTGTCAAGCCTTGAAATGACTTTAACCTCTTGAAAGACTCCAGGCCAGAAGAATCCAGCTAAGCCCTTGGATCCCTGGCCCACAGAAGCTATGAGATAATAAATGCTTATGTTGTTTTGAATCAGTAAATTTTGAGGTGCTTCATTGTGTGGCAATAGATAAATACATTACTATTATTTAACATTATAATAAGCCTCCCAGTATTGCCCAAGTACTACCATTAAGTATGACCTCGGTTTCTATAAATGTATATGGCAGGAAATATTGCATGCACCTATTTATATTTGTCTCTGGAAGAGTTTCTATGGGGGAGCAATTCATCCATTTCTTAATGGATCCATGTAGGACTCCATAAACATTTTCATTTCTCCTGCTGTTCAGAGAAAATTAATTTAGCCTTGAGCTGAATAGAATAATTACAAACTAAAAAGATTATTAGAGTGTGACTTTTTATTCATGCAGACAACACTTTCCTTGACATGAGGGATGCAAGTATTAAGGCTTAATATGATATACAACCCTGCCAGGGTATAAAACCAGGCCAGAAAAGATATTCTGGTCAAATAAGCCTACCAGCGTAAAAGGAACTCTTCTACAGTTGACAGAAAATGAATGTACTTCTCCCTTCATTAGTAACTATTTTCCACCTCCCAGCTAGACAGGTAAAGGTGGTGAGAAGCTTGAATATGTGAAATCTAAATCTATCATGCATACAGATATACATTATTAAAACTCATTTAAAAAGCTAAAATGTTAGGGATCAATTTTAGGACAATTATGGGCATAGTCTTTAAAGGAGTCTTAATCTTTGAGAAGCAAATTCCATGATGCCAACTGGTCACAAAGGAACACAACCATTGGTCTTATGACACACATGGCACACTCTGAAGACACCCTACAACTGTCTGAGGTACAGTGCACCTATATGGGTCCTGGAAATAGAGAATTTAACTGTATCTTTCTGAATGTGGCCACCTCCATGGGATGGGCTTCTGGTTAAAAACTAGTTTGTTAACAGGCAGAGGTGATAAAGAGATAAAAACTTCCAATTATAAAATAAGGCATAGGGATGAAAAGTATAGCATAGGGAATATTGTCAATAACACTGTAGTAGTTTTGTATGGTGACAGACAGTAACTACAGTTATCATGCTGAGCATTTTGTAATGTATATAATTGTCAAATCACTATGTTATACACCTGAAACAAATATGATATTGTATAATATTGTATATGAACTATACTTCAACTAAAAATGGTATTTAAGATGAAAAAATAGAGCACAAAAGAAAAATTGAATATCATCACAGATTTTCAGAGGGTAGTCACATTAATACTCAAGAAGAAAATTCTAGTTGTGGTTTTAAAAACTGAGAATCAAGTGTCATTTCTCTAGGAAATGCATTTAAGTGAATGAAACCAGGTAAAAAATATATAATATGTACATGTGCTGAGTGCTTTCCTTTTTGTGCAAAACAAAATAGGAGAGCTGTGTCTGTAACTTAAGGATGTTTTTGCTTAAATTTTTTAGTTAGTTAAACACAAGGAAATTGAGAATAATATATGTAAAAAGAAAGAGTAAAAGAAGGAAGGAGAAGGAGGGAAAAAAACTTTGGAAGTTAAAGTTATTGAAAAGGAAGAAAGGAAAATATTAATGATTGGAATGAAATAAAGGAAAAATGATACTGTTAAAACTAAACATCTCAGAAGCATAAGGAATACTTTCAAAGTCATTCTATAAGGCCACCATTAGCCTAATACCAAAAACAAAGGCAATGCAAGAAAAGACAAAATACAAACTAATCTTTCTCATGAACATAAATGCAAAAATTCTCAACTAAACATTTTCAAGTTGAATTTAACAATTTATAAAAAGAATTATACACCAAGATGAAGTGGGATTTTTACAAGGTACACAAGGCTGGTCTAACTTTTGAAAATCAATTAATATAATCCATCACATCAACACACTAAAAAAGAAAAAAAATCACATGATTATATCAATAGATGCAGAAAAATCATATGAAAAAATCCAACACTCCATTCATTGAAAAAAAAAAACCTCAGTAAACTAAGAATAGTTTTCTATCTGATAAAGACTTTCTACAAAAACACCTACAGCTAACATCATACTTAATGATATGAAACTTAAAGCTTTCCCCCTAAGATTAGATGCAAGGTAGAAATGTTCCCTTACCATTCCTGTTCAATGTGATATTAGAAATTGTAGGTAGTGCAATAAGACAAGAAAAAGAAATAAAAGATATATAGATTGGAAATGAATAAATAAAACTGTCTTCATTCACACTTGACATGATCACGTATGTAGAAAATCCAAACAAATTGATTAAAAAAAGAAACCTCCTGGAACTACTGAGCAATTATATTAAGATTACAGAATACAAGATTAATATACAAAAGTCAATCACTTTCTTATATTCCACCAATGAATAAGCAGAATTTGAGATAAAAAGCATACCATTTCCATTTAGTACTTCTAAAAAACGAACTATTTAGGTATAAATCCAACAAAATAGATACCATATCTATATGAAGAGAACTATAAAACACCAATGAATGAAATCAAAGAAGTAAAAAAATGGAGAGTTGTTCCATGTTCATGGATAGGAAGACTCAATATTATCAAGATGTCAGTTCTTTTCCACCTAATCTATAGATACAATGCAATCTCAACGAAAATCCAAGCAAGTTATATTCTAAAGAGCAGCAAACTGATTCTAAAGTTTATATGGAGAAACAAAAGACCCAGAATAGCCAACACAATACTGAAAAATAACAAAGTTGGAGGATTGACACTACCTGACTTCAAGACTTACTATAAAGCTACAGTAATCAAGACAAAGTAGTATTTGACCAAAGAGTAGAAAGTAGATCACTGGAACAGTATAGACTCCAGAAAAAGACACACACCTACATATAGCCAACTGATCTTTGATAAAGGAGCAAAAGGCAATACAATGAAGTAAACACAGTCTTTTCAACAAATGGTGCTGGAATAACTGAACATCACAGAAAAAAAAAAGAATCTAATAAAGGCCTCACAAAAATTAACTCAAAATGGATAAAAGACCTAAATAAAGTACAAAAGTATAAAATTCTTAAAAGAAAATGGAGGAAAAAACCTAGACAACCTTTGGTATGGTGGCAACTCTCTAGATAAAACACCAAAGGCAAGATAAATGAAAGAAATAATTGATAAAATTAAAATTAAAACATTAAAGCTGAAAACTGCTCTGCTCTTTAAAAGACAATGTCAAGAGAGGAAAATAAACTACAGACTGAGAGGAAGTATTTTCAAAAGACACATCTTTTGATAAAGAACTGTTAAAAAAACATACAAAGAGCTCTTAAAACTCAACAGCAATAAAACTTTAAAAAATGGGCTAAATTGTTTAACAGACACCTCATCAAAGAAGATATATATATTGCAAATAAGCATATGAAAATATGCTCCACATCATATGTCGTCAGGGCAATGCAAGTTAAAATGACAATGAGATTCCACTATATATCAATTAAAATGGCCAAAATCTGGAACACTGAAAACAACAAATGCTGGCAAGGATGTAGAGTAATAGGAACTCTCATTCATTGCTAGTGGGAATACAAAATGTCACAGCCACTTTGGAAGACAGTTTAGAGGTTGCTCACAAAGTAAGAAAAATGTCTCTCACAAACATTATCTTGCCATAGATCCAGCATTCATACCTTTTGGTATTTACCCAAATGAGTTGAAAATGTTAAGTCTACACAAAAACCTGCACATTGATGTTTAGGGTCACTTTATTCATAATTGCCAAAACTTGGAAGTAACAAAGATGTACTTCAATAAATGAATGGAAAAATAAACTGTGGTACATCCAGGCAATGGAATATTATTCCATGCTAAAAGAAAAAAAATATGGGCTATCAAACCATGAAAAGATATAGAGGAACCTTAAATGCTTATTGCTAAGTGAAAGATGCCAGTCTGAAAAGGCTAAATGCTGTATGCCTCCAACTATATGTCATTCTGGAAAAGGTGTAAGTATAAAAACAGTAAAAATATCAGTTGTTGCCAGGGTTAGGGGTTGGAGGGATGAATAAGGGGAGCACAGAGGACTCTTAGGGCAGTGAAACTATTCTGTATGCTAAGGTAATGATGGATATATGTCATTGCACATTTGTCTAAATATACAGAATGTACCACACCAAGAGTGAGCCATAATGTAACTATGGACGTTGGGTGACTGTAATGTATCAGTGTATGTTGACCAGTTGGAACAAATGTCTCACTCTGGCGCGGTGATGTTGATAATGGGGGAGGCTATGCATGTGGGGAAAGAGGGAGCATATAGACAATATCTATACCTTCCCCTCAATTTTGCTGTGAACATAAAACTGCTCTAAAAATAAATTCTTAGTAAGTTTGTAAAAAATACGCATGATACGAAAGCAAGAAATCTAGACACCGAACAATAAAACAAACTATATTTTAACCAAAGAGGGGGGAAAGTAACAAAAAATTAGAAATAAGAAATAGGAAAATAAGCAAATAAAGTAAAACTGCCAAAATGGAAGATGTCCCTGTTGCCACTCCTGAATCTGCCTCCACATTTACATGACAACAGTTCTATTCTTCTAGAGGACAAAACTCTAAGAGTGATGATTTTACCCCTCCTTATCTTTCCCACCACATATCCAATAAGGCAGGAAATCATGGCTCTTTCTATAATCCAACTACCCCTCCACTGTTAACACCTTAATCTAAGCATTATCTCTTGCTTGAATTGTTGAATTAAAATATGAATCAGTTCTCTGGCTCCAATCTTTGCCCTTTACAGTCGATTGTGAACACAAGCAAAGTGATTCTTTTAAAATGTAGGTCTGACCATGTCATATCTCTGCTTTAAACTCCAACAGCTCCTCATTTCATTTAACATCAAACTATGGGAGGCCATGGAAAAACTGGTTCCTGCCCCAACCTCAGCTTATTTTACTCTCTCTCTCTTGCTCACATGAACCACTATGACATCTGTTCATCCAACAGATTAGGCATGTTCCAGCCTTAAGGCTTTGCACTCGGGACTTTCTGCTCCCTGGAATATTTTTTTCCCAAGCATTTTTTTTTTACAAGACTAACACATTCACAGCCTTAAATTTTGCTCAAATGTTCCCTTCATCTGGCCACAGTTTTCACTACTACAACCTTTACTCTTTCCTTTCCCATCCATCTCTATTCTGCACTAATGATACTTCAGATCACCATCTAACATATTGTCCAATTTACTTAATGTTTTTTCTCCCTCTTAAGACTATAACCCCCACCAGTGAAGTAATCTTAGTCTGTATTGCTTACTGATGAATTTCAAATGTGTCCAACAGTTTGTGGGCAAATTTTGGTAGCTGTATTCATTTCCTAGGGCTGCCATAACAAATTGACACAAACTGGGTTGCTTAAAATAACAGAAATACTGTCTCATAATTCTGAAGGCTAGATATCTAGATTAAGGGGTCAGCAGACCCATTCTCTCTGAAATCTGCAAGGAAAAATCCTTCCTGGTCTCTTCCTAGTTTCTGATGGTTTGCTGACAATCCTTGTCGTTCCTTGGTTTGCAATACTTCAATCTCTGTCTCTATCATCACACGGTGCTCACTGTGTGTCTCTCTATTTATTCTCTTCTAAGGATACCGGTCATACAGATTAAGGGTCAACCCTACTTCAAAATTGCTTCATACTAACTTAATACTCTAGTTACATCTATTTAAGTAATCTCATTAATTAATGACACTATTTTCAAATGAGGTCACATTGTGAAGTACTGACAGGACTTCACCACATCATTTGCGGGGAAAATATTTATCCTGCAACAATGCCCAAAAATATTTTTTAAATGAATCAAGGGAAGTATGAACGTGGCATTTGTTCTTAGAAATATTTTTTGGATAATGATGATGTGGGAGGCCCCTTGTTATAGTTTAAGTACATCTGAATAAACAGACTCATTAAAAAGGCAAACATTGCTGCATTGAT
>JAVSCE010016276.1:0-20725 GCA_032199065.1 Smutsia gigantea | reverse complement strand
GGTTCCAAGTATGAATACAAGCCATCTAATCCCCTAGCAATCACACCAGGTCCCATGTTAACTCTCAGTTTATCCCACCTGTTCTCATGGGAACACTTAGTCCGTTGTAATCAATGGGGTTGTGTCTGGGAAAGTAACAAAGTATATATGTGCCCTGATGACACCCCTGAAACCCAGGAAATGAAATCTTGCAACAACCCCAGACAGTTTTATTTCCCCCAGTGGATATTTGTTACTGTAGCCACCTATTCAGGGAGGCTAGTTGAAAATCCCTGGTTAGCTTTAAACTAATTAGGGTGGACACTTAACCTCACTATAAAACAACCCCTACATTGCCAGTAGGGAACCGGGTACACTTGGGAAGTCTGGCTGTACAAGTCTGGATATGATATGGGAGTTCTAATAACCATTCAGGGTAAGGAGCCAAGATTTGCCCTAAGGCCACACAGACCCTTGGCAGGCTTAGGGGATCAATACTTCGACCCCCATAAAGTTCTCACCAAGGGCCCTGGATGGTCCCTGGCCCAAGTTTTGCCCTGCCAAAAAAGAAAAACGTGGCAAAATCCTAGGTTGTTTCCTATGTTGCAAAATATGCACCAACTCCTAAATATAACAATGCCTGAGCTGGCTAAAGACTGCTGGATGTGCCTTAGAGCCAGACCTCCTTACTATATTGGAGTAGGGCTTACTTTGCCTCCCATCACTGTTCATAATCATTCACTGTGCCTACACCCAGGGCCACAACTAACTATGGGTGAAATAACAGGAAATGCCACCTGCCTCTGGCCCTCTAAGAGCCCCCTAAGCTGCAAAAAAGGGGCTTTGTTGACATCTTTGAATAAATCTTTAATTTACCTAGCCCCAGACGGCACATGGTGGGTCTGTGAAATCGGACTAGCTTGATGCACCTATAGTGGTGCTCGACCTGGGCTGTGCATCCTTGTCCGAGGGCTTCCCCAAATATTTATTTATGGTGGGCCTGAGGGAAGCTACCTCCTTTCCTCCAGTGAAATCTCCCAAGCAAAATGAGCTACACCTTTGCTGATCCCTGCTCTAGTCAGGCTCAGTGTAGCAGGATCAGCTGCAGTGGACACAGTGGCCCTAATAAAGGGAGACTTAGAGCTCACGGCCCTAACACAAGAAGTTAATCAAGATTTAGAGCAGCTTGAATCTGCCATGAATCAACTTCAAGATCAAATTGATTCCCTGGCTGAAATGGTACTGCAAAATCATAGGGGGCTTGACCTCCTATTCATGTCCCAGGGAGGTTTATGCATTGCCCTTGGAGAAGATTGTTGTTTTTATGCAAACCAGTCTGGCATAGTTAAAAGCTCACTAACTAAAGTAAAAGAAAACATCCAGTGTAGAAATAAGATACTGGAAAACAAAAAGTCCTGGTTTCAGGGATGGTTTGAATGGAACCCATGGTTGACAACTCTTTTAACTGGCCTTGCTGGGCCAGCGGCCCTTTTGCTTCTTGGGCTATTAGTAGGACCCTGTGTCCTTAACTGGCTCATTAACTTTATCAAGGAACGCATTTCCTCCATATAGCTTATGTATATGCAAAGCCATTATGACCCTATCATAAACCAAGGACATGATGCCCCCTAAAACGAAGTGTTTGAAAGGGCATCAGAGGGGGGCGTGATAAGGAAAATATTTAACATGGCTGACAAGGTCAGTAGAAAACCCTTGGCCAGCCCCCTCCGCTTCTCTTCTTTGGTAAGGTCAGCAGAAAGCTTCTGGTCCCCTCTCCCCTGCATCCTCACTCCTCCAGACTCTCACTCCTCCGGGCTCCTCTTTCACCCTGCTTGCTGCCTGCTTGCTGCGCACATAGAAATGCCACAGATACGGAAGTAGAAAAATATAAATTGCTCCCCTTGCCTTTGTTCGGGCCTCAGACTTTTGGAGATTACTCTCCTCTGAGCCCACCGGTGTGAAATAAACCTCCACTGTCCAAGACCTCTGAGTGCCACTTGGTTGTTCTGTCAGCGATCCAGTCCAGGTTTTCTATAACAGGATGTCAATTATAATGATTTCCTGGGGGGAAGAGTTTATTAATTAAAATAGATGTAAGTACTTTGGGTAAATTTAGATGTGCACAATAGCAAATAACCAAAGGAATCAAGGTTACAGGTTAGTAAAAAGATCATACCTTTGAGGATATAAAGCTGATCATTTGTGGTTAATATACTACAATGTTTATACTAGAAAATCTCATGGAGAATAATAATTTGCAGTACCCTGGTCCTCAGCAAAATTAGGACAAACCAAGACTTCTGTTTCATCATCAGGTAATTTTTTCCTGAAATGACTTCCCTGAATAATAAGTAGCAATTAAAAACAGACATCAAACAGAACATTACTCTTGAACAGTCAGTGATGTCTAAAGCGAGTAGTCAAAATGCAAGTCAAAACCCATTTGTGGGTCAATTTAGTGAATTTTAACCAATAATTTTAAAAGTCACAGAATAGAATAAAACAGTATAGAAGAATTCAATCATGTATATTTAGGGTAAGTGTGGTTTTGTGAAACATTTGCATATGTATATTTTATAAATTTCTGTAACATGTATATTTTATATATTTTACATGTTTCTGTAACAAGCATATACTATTACAATATAAAAGGCATTCTTATTGTCACTCAAAGTCATATTTGAAAGCTGTGTTAATCTATATATAATCACTGACAGTAATGTAGTTCAACAGATAATAAATAAGTTTAAAAATTATTTTAATAGCAATATTTATAATATATTGATGTGGAACAAAATGGCATAGGATAGTCAACTAGGTAGGTGTTGTAGTAATATACCAACTCACAGAAAACAGATAATAATTTTCTAAAGTTATTTTCAAGAGAGAAGGAGCAGTTTTGAGAAAGACAAGAGGAAGAAAAGATAAAATGAAATAAACTAGCAAATTCAGAAGAACTGGAAATATGACCATAGTATTAAAGATAATAAGGATATTTCAAAAGTGTTGCTTTTGTGGTGAAAAAACAAAGTCTCAAAATGTATTTCTGTAAGAAAGGGTAACAGAATTACATAAGGAATGCCAATTAAAATGTAGTTTGGGGTCTTTTGCCAAAGTATTTAATCCAAATCTCTGGACATGCAGCACAGAAATACATTTTCTTAATAGACACCTCAGATGATCCTTACGCACATAGACATTTAAGAACAGCTTCTTAATATTCGAATCTAAAAAATCTCCTTTTATCAACACTGAAAATTTTCACTGAGAGATTTAACTATGAGCCTGCTCACAATTTTCTCACAAAGCCCATTATGTCTTTAGCATTGCAAGAGAAAAAACAAAATGGCATGAAATGCATTCTGATGACATTCTGAAGATTATAAGAAAAGTACATTCATATCAAATGTATCTAGTATTGGAAATTTTATAAGTACATAAGATATTATGCTCCTGCATTCTTATATCATAGAATAAGAACAGAATATGGTAGAAAATTAATTCCAGCAATTGTCAATCTTGTGCTTCTTCTAAAGTACTCACTTTGATGTTTACTTATTGGGATTCAAAAAGAACTATGGAAGCATTGAGAGCCACTTGGTATTTCAAAAGAGAATTAAACATCATCTAGTTAAAAAAGTTCCGGTTGATTATTTGTAGGCAATGCACTGCAATTAGCATTTAAATAATTCAATGTTAAAAACCATTTTCTCTGAGATTAACAATGACTCATTCTTACATGCTGTGTTTTTAATCAAAGAGGTGAAAGATATAGAGCATGGGATAGGAAAAAAAGATGTCTAGTTACAAACTCACTCTTGCAATTTGCTAGTAGAGTGCCTGCCTGCATGTTTAAAAGCGACTCGAATGTGATGTGCTGCCTATCAGACCTTAATGAGAATGTAAATGAAGGATTACTGGTTCCACCAGAGCATGATATTTCTTTAAAAATATTGCCTAAACGTTACTCTTTCATTTCCCAACTTTCAAAAAATCTGTAAATGAGGCACTTCATTAACGATATTGTCATTGTCATTTAGGAAATGTGGAGACCTGCAAAGTCATTATTAATTATAGCCACATACATCAAAGCAGAAACAGTCAAACTAATCACTGTATTTATTAACTAACTGAAAAATGAGTCTCATTTTATCAGTATTTCCCTAAAAATAACCGTATTTTTTTAAGGATACTATTTTTTCAAATGGACACTGATCGGAAAAATCATAATATACTTTTCAACACAACTACCCAATTTATTCCAGTCCCAGTTGTCTCATCTAAAAGAACTTGGTAAATACTATTCTAGCAAGAAGGTTTTTTTTCTCATTCTGCCTCTATTAAAATGGTCTGATTGCCCCTTGTCCATTTCTAAATGATAGATAATATCCTCTTCTCTTTTGCTTTTCTTGTCTATTATGTCCTTTATAGAAAACCTAAAATGAGGCATTTCCTGCAAGCCTGCAGAGAGAGAAGACTGAATAGGAAGCTGAAAGGGAGTATAGAGACCAGGATAAAAGGCAGTTATTAAATTTGTGAACTCTATCAGAAGACAAGAAAATAAACTGTACCACTGGCTAGAAGGGTAGTGAAGTATGACATTTCATTTTTATGCAGGTCTCAGCATGACAGAAGTAACACATTGGAGAACACTGTAAAAAAGCAGTTAGTGCATTCATTGAATGCCAGCATGGCTTCTCTGCTGTTCTTTGGTTGATCCCTTTCTGTGTCTTTGTGAAGGAGTAGTTCAGAGATTCATATATAGGAGATCAGACCCACCATCAACCCTTTGTGAATTTTTATGAAGAGAGGCTAAAGCTCATTCTATGTAACTCCATGACATCCAGGCCTAGGTGAGCTTTATATTAATTATTCTCCCACATGTTTTCTCCTTCAATGTATGAATGCAGTCTCAGGCAGTCTGTCTCCTGCTCTCTCTGACACACACATAGATTAATATAATAGGATAGGTGTGTATACAATGTTCTTATGTTAAGGATTTTTAGACACAATGGATATTAAATTTTTACTTTAGTTCATGAAAATATTAAAATTAAATATTTTTTGTTCTCTTTAGTCTTTTTAGTTATTATACAAATAAATATTAGGAAAACAAGTGTGATATCTTTTTTACTTCCATATATGTAGCTTGTAATAAAAATTATTTTGTGAGCTGTGCTAAATAGACTGTGAACATGACACAACTTAATTGTTTCCCCCTTTCCTTTTGACAAATCTGATTTCTACTCTCCAGATCTACCAAACTTGGATGACATCTTGAGCAGGACTTACTGCTTTTCAGGTACTTTCAGTCACAAAAAAGCCTCAGGTAAATAAATGAAAAGTACTGTCCTGTTCAATTTTAGTGCTCCAAACACATGAAAGCTTTCAATATTTTTCTTTCTGTAGCTTAAGCCTAACCTAAGCTGGAAGGCCTAAAGTGGGGAGAGAGGCTCTCTAAGCTGGTGACTATGCTCTAAGTCCAAAACACCTTACCAGCCACAGGTGCTGGCCCCTCTTGGGTGGATTCAGAAAACGGCAGTGAAGGTCTTCCAGTCTGGGCATTGGTGCCCTGCAGGTGCCAGATGTTCAGTTGCTGAGTTTTTTTTCTGGCAATTTTTTTGTGTGTGGATTCTTGACAAAGCTCCTGACAGCCACTTCCAACTGCAGATCTCTCATACTTGCTGTAGCTAACTGCTTTTCACTGCTCTCTTAGTGCTAGATATTTGGCAGTTCACCATTTCACTGAGATTCTTCTTGCCTGTTGGGTGATCCTTCTGGATCCAATTCCTTTTAATACTTGCAGGCAGATCCACATCTGGTCCTCAGTAAATCGGCAGGTCTATTGATAACTGAGGAACTGCTGACTCCTGACAGTGCCTTCCTGTTTTGGGCCACTTCAAGCCACCACAGCCATAGTCGTTTATATTTAGATATGTCCCTGCAGAGTGTGAAGTCAGTCTATGTCTCATAAACTTCAACCATCACCAGCCCTTGCCTAATTTTGCCTTAAAGATCCCTTTACTTGGTTTGAAAAAAGGGGAATATATGCCTTTTCTCCCCACTTCAAAGGGAAGCACTGTACGTACCACTAACTCATTCTAAAGCTCTTACTCTTTAATTTCTCCTCAGTACAAAGCATTCTCAATTCTCTTAAACAGCCCTGAGGAGAATGTGAGTTTAGGTTTGTAAAACTGATGTTAGCTCAGGTGCTTCACAGATGTCAAGAGAGAACTTTATTTGGAAGCTACTGCTTTGTTATCAGCTTTGAAGGCCTTTGAAACTCACACAACAGGAAAAGTCTTCCTTAGTATATATATGGCAAGGAAAGCTACAGTGTGTCAAACCTGCTCACATCAAGATGTGTTAGAGTTGTTTGTGGTCATTTCTACCTTGGCCACCTTTGTTTCTTAGCAGTGGTCCTTAACTCTGCCTGCACAGTTCAGTTACCTAGGACCTGCTAAAACCTTGGCCAGCTTCCGAGGCCACTGATTCAAATGGTTGTTTTGTTGTTTCTTTGTTTGTTTTGCAGCATTCAATATTATTTAACTTTTCATCATGAAAACTTTCAAACATGTACCCATGAGTAGAAAAGATAGTACAATAACCCCCAGGACTCTCCTCCAGCAGCCATTAATATGTGGTCATACTTATTTCATAATCTCTTCCTTCATTCTCTGTACCAACCCCCGAAACCCACCACACAGACATACTAAAGCATATCTTACAAGGGACATCATTTCATCCATACATAATTTGACACATATTGCTAAATGAAAACATTTTACAAACGTTACCGTGATAACAGTATCCCATCTAAATTTCAACTATCATATTTTAATAGCATCAAATACCCTTCCAAGAACATAGAGACTTGATTTTCTTAGAAATGCAATTTAGATGTTTTTTTCAAATCGTAAGTCAAGCATATTGCAAACACTGCTCACATTTTCAATTTCTTTTATAAGATCTGCTTGTTTCTTTTCTTCTCATTTGTCTTATACAACACCCATATTCAGATGTTCCTGATTATGTACTGGTGTCATTTAACATTTTCTTCTATCTAGTTTCTGTATACTGATTTACCTAAAAACTAGATCATATTTTATTTTTTGGCAAAAATACTGCATAGATGTTTTTATGGTCTTTATATTGCAACACTATGGCTAGTGGAAGCCATTTCACATTGGCATCTGTCTATGGCACAACATTAGAAGCATTTAAGAGCATCCTGGTTTCTAGTTTAATAAGACATTCCAGTCTCATATCGTAAATGTCCTACTATTTCTCTAAGGAGAATTGTTTTTTTGGATAAAGAAATGTAATTAGAGATCATAATCTAAGCATCAAAGGTATTTACTGTTAAAAGGTTAGTCACTGCATCTAGGCCTTCAAGGAAACAGAGATAAGAATCACAAATTTTTTGAAAGAGAAAAATAGTGCATGAATGCATACAAAAATGTCCAAATGTCCAAATTTAAGATTATAGTGTTGCTTAAATAATCTGAATATAAATTTATAAAATTTTATTTTATGCTTAAAAATTTTTGTTTTGACAATATTAGCATAATTATTTATTTACTTTGTGTATACTCAATGCATATGACCTACCATCTGCAAGCTGGAGAGCCAGGAAAACCATCGTGTAATTCAGCCCTAGTCTAAAGGCTTTAGAATTATGGGGCTAAATGGTAAGTCCCTATTTGGTTCCCAAAGCCCAAGAAACGTAAGTGCTGATGTCCAAAGGCAGGTGATGGATGTCTTAGCTGAAGCAGAGAGAGCAAATTCACTCCTCCTATGCCTTTTTGTTCAATTCAGGTACTTGGCAGATTCCATGATACCCACCACATTGGAGAGGGCCACCAGCTTTACTCAGTTCACCAATTCAAATGCTAATCTCTTCCAGAAACATTTTCACAGACACATCCAGAAATAATGTTTTAAAAGCTATCTGGGTATCCCTTAGCCCAGTCAGGTTGACACATAAAATTAACCATCATATGTAAGTAATGGATATCTACTATATATTATGCACAATGTACATACATTAATGAACATAAAGATATCAAAATATTATTGTTAAAATATGAATTCTTAGTGTAGGCTAATATTACTTGGAGTTGTTAATTTTCCTTAGGATATATCTTACCAGGGGTGTTCAAATTACTGTATTTTAAAGATACAGAAAATATTCTTTCTTTGTGTACTTAAGCCACTATCTCAATACATGGGTTGTTTTTGTTGCTCATTTTGCTTCAGTATTTTGTAATAGGTAAAATATTTGCAGGATTTAAAGGTCAGTATTATACAAGATATATTCAGAGAGTTTAACTTCCAAAATATCCCCTCCAGACTATTCCCTTTACCCCCTTAATTAACCCTCATAATTTACTCTTATTTTTCAATAGACTTATTTGAACTGATAAATATATATATATATTTATATATTTTTTTTCATTATTATATATATATTTTATACATATATTTCATTCAATTTCTTATTAAAAGTTACTATTTACATTTTTTGGAACAGTGTGTTTCTGGAATAAATTCCTAGAGGTAGGGTTACTAGGTTAAAAGGTAAATACAGTTGTAATTTTTGTTAGATATAGCCAAATTCACCTCCATAGGAGGTTGTAACATTTGTATTATTACTAACACTGTAGAAGCATATTTATTTCTCATTAGCTTATCAAGAAATAATGTTGTCAATGTCTCAAGTGAGATATAGTATTTCATGTAGTATTAATTTACATTTTTCCTAATTGTAAATGAGAACAGTTTCTGTAAACTGATCCCATGTGTTGTCCATTTTCTGTAAGTGATGGTACTTTTCATATCAGTTGTAGAAGTTTTTCAGCACAGAAACTGTGATAACATTGCAATTCTTCCTCAGTATTCAATTTTGTTTTTTTTACCTTGATCTTGGTGTATTTCTAGATGTAAATTTATAATTACAAATTTTAATTATAATTATAAATTTATATTTAATCGTGTGCTATTCTTTTGTATTATTACTCCTGAATTGGAGCTTTTATTTAAGAACAATTCCCACAGCCACTTTGTAGAGAAATTACCCTAATTTTTCTACTAATCACACATTTTTACTTTTATCTGTAAATCACTAATTTACTTGTAAATTATCTATTTCCTTGTACCTGAACCAGATCAAATTTTAATTTTTCCATATGATTATCCGATTATTCAATACCTCTTCTCAAAACACATTCATTTTCCACTGATTTATTAGCTAGCTTTTCATATGCAAAATGTTTAAATGTACTTTAATGTAGTTTTGAATTTTCTATTCTTATCCACTTGATCTATTAATGAATCAATGTACACAATTTTGATTAAAGGAACTTCATAAAGTATTTTAATATCTGTTATACCTATCATTACTCAACACAGCAAAGGTTTTTATTCACTTTTTCAAATCTAGTTTTGTATCTTTCAGGGGTGTTTTATAGTTTTTCCTTATATATAGTTTTGGACACTTCTTGTTAAGTTTGTCATGCATAAATATCTTTAAGTGCTCTCTGGGTGAATCTGATTTTACAGCTCAGAGACCCACTCACTCATTAGTCCATGGTGTTTCTGCTGAGTTTGTGCTTAATGTTGAGGTATTTAATGAATATTAAGGTCCAATGTGAGTTAAAAGTATAAAATTAGAGGGACTGTTAAAAGTGCTAATGTGAAGAAGTATAAAATATTAATAAAGCAAAAAATTGAGTAAATCGTGAAATGAGAATTTTGCTTTTGACAATATGGTGAACTACAAGTTCAGTAAACAACGAGAAGTCTTTATAGCACTGTAGGGAAGGCCCCTCCTTCCCCACTTTCTGTACTGTTCTATGAGGACAGCCTTGTATAGAGCCAGATATATCTGGCTTTGAGAAACCTGAAAACACAGCATGTTGTACCCATGAGTAAGGAGCTAGATAAGGGCCTTGAAGGCCAGACACCTGACTGTGAAGGCCACACGCATGCGCATTTTCAATATTTATGCAAATACGGATTAGCACTGTAGCAGTATAAGTACAGCTTTAGGCAGAATAAAGTGACTTCTTTTGAGCACCCTCCATGATGACTCCCGCTGCCTTCTTTGCTCTTCATGTTGCTCCAAAACCTCAATGGCAATCCCCGGACCCCTACAAGCACCCACTAGATTCTGAACACTGTGAAGGCAGATCTGAGTCTTAGTCATTGGTACAACTGGCACAGACAGGGATTCATTATGTTTTTAAAAGTCAGTGTGCAATAAACGCTGATGTTGTGCCTATATAACTGACATTAATCATTAAGAGAAGGGGAAAATTGACAAAATTGAGGAGGAGACAAAATGTTTGAGTATAAGACTATAGGAAGTCTCAAATTCCTGGCCCTACAAGCCTTATGGTGCCTGTACAAGGCCAGAAGAGGCCCCAAGCATCATGAAAATTGTCTCATACTGCATTTGTTATAAGCCAAGGATGGTTCTATATATTCTGTGAAATTTAAAAGAAAATAAAGAGTCTGACCTCTCCATTGATTATGAAACTCTTCTTTCTACAATTAAAAAAAGATCATATGGCAATGCATTTTTGTCCTAAACTCCTTAACCAGTATTGTATTCTCCTACAATTAGGCTTAAATGCTACTCTAAAAAACAGAAAACTGAGTTAAATATAGCATTAGTCTGACCTAATAAGATTTTTCTTATTATCATATGATACAGCATGAAGAAGCAATGATTTAACAAATAATTAATCACCAACAGTTTGGCTAGTCTCAGAAGGTCCAAACATGAATAAAATAAAAATCCCCTAAGAAGATCACAGTCTAGTGTGTCAAGGCAACATATTTTTTTTTCTGCAGATTTATTTTTAATAACATGAAACTCTCCTATCCCCCTAGCCCCAATAAATTCACTAAAAGGAAAGCTGCCTTCATTAAAAATATCAATGTTTACACAATTCCTCATTAATGCTTCACAAACAATGGAAAGAATTAATGGTGTGTTTTTCTACATATTTCAAATGTGAATGATAATCACACAAAACAAAGCAAACCAAAACAAACAAAGGCAGGGAGTATGAAAAGTACGAATGAAATCTATTCACAGCTTGATAGCACCAGTTCTCCTTGGAGTCTTTTTGCATGTACTGTGATATATTTATGGTAAGCATTTGTGATAACGCCAGCAAAATTTTTCCATCTTGCTGCATGCTTAATTTCATCTAACTTGTTTTATGGCAGTGTGCTGAAACACAGAGCGAAAGTCTGTTTAAACCATTTGTCTCTGTTTCTCTTTGCAGAATGCCAACAGATTTGTTTAAACCAAAACAAAATGCATAAACAATCATGTCTTCTTTAAGTATACAGCCAGAATTCTAAAAGTTTTTATAATATGCTGAAATTTAGTAACTAAAATTCTGATTCTGGTGCTGGCAACTTCTTTTTTTGTTCCTTTTTTCTCGAGGTGAAGAATGTTTACTCATTTATTATTCTTTAGGTTCCTGTGCAGCAAATTGCTTTGGTTTTATAAATCACACTATGCAAATATCCACTTTATTGAAAATAGGGTAATTTTAGGTCAGTAGTCAGTTAAATGGTAGTTTTTATTGTTTTTTGGAATATCAAACTGCAAATGGAGTGACAGATTTGGATATACTTTTTAGTTTTTAGAGCACTTGTAAAATTCTTCCCACTTGGTTAGCTAACATCAAATTGTTTCTCGTAACACTTAGTTGAATATAATCCATTTCACTTGTGATTTGCAGACAAGCAGTGATTAGCATCACTGGGTCAGCAACGCAGAATCTCAGACCCCTGGATTCTAACAAGATCCTAAGGTGATTAACATGCACTAAGGCGAGCAATATGGTCTGACCAAGAAACAGGTGATGAAGGAGATAACTTGCAAGGAAGGTTTATTCTATATGAGTTCTTACTGGTAGTGGATATGGATGGAAAGGATTGAATATTTGTTAGTTTTTCTGAAGAGAAAGAGTTCATTGAGACTAATATTATTTGATCTTTAAAAGACTTTAGATATTTTATATTAATCCTATTTTTATCTGAGGAAACTGGCAATATATTGTTTTATGACTTTAGTACTTTGAGAAAGCAGCTGAAGATGTATATGGGCTCACATCACAATTGTAAAAATATGTATTTCTATATTGATGCTGTAATTTTTTCCAGAAAAGTTTTAAAGGACTTATAATGATACACAAAATATAGCATGATAAATAAAATTAAAAGAAAAGAAAAAAACCAAGAATATAATGACATAGAAGTATAGGACAAATACGGCTACAAAAAAAACCAGTGTCAAATTTAGCTTTAAGATTTTTAGCTTCAAAGAAACAAAAGGAACCTGGTTAGTTAGGCAAATTTACTGCAAAATCAGATCAAAACAAACCATCTACTACTGAGAAGTATATTATTTTTCGTACAAATTGCAGACAGAAATTTCTCTACTGTGTAATACACATCTTCAAATTATTCTTAAAAGAGACACAGGTAGAATGAGCTTCATGAGATGTATTTTTTTTTCTTATAATGACACTTAATATCAATTGGCAACATCATGCAGAATTACATTTTGGGTAAACAGTTCTGTTAGTAGTCCACTGAGATCTGAATAACAAGCTTTTGCTAATCTGATTGCACCAATGAGTAAGTAAATTTCAACTGTAGAATGCTTTATGGAAAATACTTTCTGTGGATATTGTTTGACAATTACTATTGGTTTTGTCATCCCAAGTACAACTACTGCCCGTAAAAGTTTTGTTTGCATACCTGTGGATTCAGTTCCTGAGGAATGCAGGGAAGGGTAGATATTCCTTACAAATCTTGCTACACATCCTAAAAGAGATAACAGAAACATAACATAGTTATTCTCTGAAGAGCTCTAAACTACAAGCATTCCAGTAAACATTTAATCATCCAATTTTCCAAATTCTTCCTTACCATAGTAAAATTGCAAGATCATATTCTTCACCTGTGAATCAATCCTAAGCATAATAGACAGTAGGTCTCATTATATATGCATCTATTAAAAATATTAATGGAAGAGTTACTGGCCACATGATAAAGCTTGGAGTTAAATGGAATAAATGTTTTCAACTTTTGCAGTAGTATATGAAAAGAAAAAAAGAAACATTATGTCATCGGTTTACAAAACAAACTTTTATTTCTTATGTATATTACATGAATGTTTCCCTTTGGCTGTAGTTCCAGTGGACTCCACTAGGATCCATGTGTCTTCTCACTTGGGACTCAGACTGTAAGAGCAACTGCTCTCTAAGTCATATTAGTCTGATGGCAGAGGGGAAGAACCCAGCCAGAGGGGGCCTCACGATAATATTTAAAGCATCTGCTATAATGGGGCAATTCTGTTTTATGCCCCTCTCGTTAGTCAAAGTATGTCACCCAGCCAAGCCTAAAGTCAATGAGACAGGAACTCATATACCTCCTAGAGGATGAATTACAAGCGGCAAAAAAAATAATTCTATCTAACTTAACAGAATAAAATATTTTCTATTTAAAGGAAAAAAACTCCTAACAGAAGAGCAGCAAGGCTGGCTGGGGGTCAGGCAGCATGAGTCTGATGCCAGTGTCAATCACTGTGTTAACCTGGGAGTGTTCAAAGTATCTGAAGCTTAGGTTTCCATCAATAAAAGGAGGATAATATCCATCCCTATGATTATTTATGATGACAGTAAATCATTGATTTTGTTTCCCTTCTTAACTCTTCATTCAAAAGTGATTGAAGGTCTGAGTCTACATTCATTGTTTTAGACCTGTTTGAAGTTTATCATAAATGAAAACAATGCTTTTCTCAAAGATGTCCCAAACCGTAAAGGGTCCTTGTTCTCTGTGGGTATGTATGACACTCAGTTCTTCATTTGTACCAGCCAATTACTGATTTTGTTATTGTTGAAAGTTGGCTAGTAAATGTCAATTTCCTCAACTGTGGTTTTTTTTCATATTAATTGGAAAATTGGAAAATTAATTGGAATTTTTATACTTAAAATTATTTTTTAACTAGCACAATCTCCTTGTTTTGAACATTTTTTTAAAGTTCAGGAATTATTTTCTGTATCTTTCAAATGTTCAATTGTAGATTCCTAAAATGGTGACATCCTTATATTTCCTTGAGGTATAAATTTTATTTTTTTTAATGTTATGCTGAGTTCTCATCATTTATACTTTATAATCTTGGCTAGCTAAGACATCTTTTTTGTGCCTCAGTTTTGCACATAGTTTTCTTTCAGTTGTATTGTCAATATTTTCTCTAATCCACATTTGTGCAGAGATATTTTTCTGTTGCTTTTCTGTTTAGTAAGGTTTAGCTAAAAGCTAGATAATATAATTCATGACCCTCTCTATATATTACATTACCCAAAAACTTTGAAAGAAAAACAAAAACTTGGGTACCACTGTAAGCTCCTCCTCTTTGTAGAAATATCACTTAGATAATTAGATATCTGGAGGGTTTCTCAGACACAGCCTTATAACGTTGCTAATGTTGCCCCATGTCTTAGCTCAGGCTGCTATAATAAAATATCACAGGCTGGGTGGCTGTGGGTAAAATAGCAGTATTTCCAGAATCTGTTGCCTGCTTTAATTCATCTCCATATAAATAGGCGTTTCTAAGGGGTGGAGAGAAGTATCCATCTCCATATCAATAGGTGATTACAAAGGGGATCAGAAGCAAGTGTTCACCTGAGTGGGAGAGATATTTTGGGGGTCCTTTTGGCATCTGGGTCATGAGAGACACAGGCAAGCAGAAATAAATGACTGCTTGTAGTAATAAACAGATTTTTCCCATTTTATTTCTCCTTTTGACTGATTTCAGCTTCAAAGGTTAATTTGCCCTGGGTTGGGAACATATTTCCCCCAGAGTTACAGTGGCTTAAACAACAGGTATCTATTTCTTACAGTTCTTACAGATCCTGGGAAGCCCAAGATCACGGTACTGGCCAATTCAGTTCCCAGTGGGGGCCCTCTGCCTGGTGAAGATGGACTCCCGCCTGCTGTTCACATGGCAGAGAGAGGTACATCATCTGACTCCTCTTACAAGAGCAATGATCCCATTCATGAAGACTCAAATTTCATGACCTAATTATCTCTCAAAGGCCCCATCTCCAAATATCATCACATTGGGGACTAGATCTTCAACAGTAGAATTACATAAATATTTAGTCCATAGCACCCACATGCTAAATATTTAAAGCTAAATTATTAAACTTTAATTAACCTTTCACAAATAGATTGTCTAACTTTCTCTTTCTTTTATATTATATCATGCTCTTTTGGAGTACAAACATCCACACAGAAGATCAGTAGTTAAAGTCAAATGCCAAGTGCCATGAGAAAAAAACAAGGACAGTCAACAGTGGGAAGGTGATCTGGAAACAACTCTCCATCACAAGAACCTGGTTATACAGCATAGTTTAGTGTGACCCAGTCTCCAGTTGTACAAGAATTTCATAGGAGGATTGATTTCCAAATTCCCAGGTGGATTTCTATATACCTATGCCTACTATAAGGTAGGTCAGCATCTTTTAAAATTTAAATGAATTAGTCAACTAGCTTAACAACCTTCATTTCAAAAACAATTCTTTTCTTTTTTTATAACAATTTTATTGAGACAAAATGCACACACAAAACATGGCTCTTTAAAAAGTGTACAAGTCAGTGGTTTTTGATATATTCACAGATATGTGCAGCTATCACCACTGTCTACTTACAGAACATTTTTATCACCCCAAAATGGAATCCTTTATTCATTAGAAGTTACTCTCCTTTATTCTGTCTCCTAGCCCTTGACTATCATTAATCTTTTTTTTTTGTCTCTATTGATCTGCCTATTCTAGATATAATACCAAGGAAATCATACAGTATGTGGGAGTTTTTTTGTATCTGGCTTTTTTCATTTAACACAATATTTGGAAAGCTCATTAATGTTGCAGCATGTATTGGCATTTCTTTCTTAGTTTAATGATATCCCATTGTAATCATACACTGCATTTAAAAAATCTATTCATCAGTTCAAGGGCATTTGGAATTGTTCTACTTTTTGGATATAATAATAATGTTGCTATGAACAGTTGTGTACAAGTTTTTGTATGGACATATGTTTTTAGATCTCTTGTCTATATTCCTAGGACTGAAACTGCTAGGTTTTATAGTAACTCTATGTTGTTACTTTTTAAGGAACTGAAAAACTGTTTTCTAAAGTTGTTGCATCATTCATTTTACATTCTCACGAATTATTTATGAGGATAACAATCTCTTCATATACTTGTCAACACTTGTTATTGTCCAATTTTTTTATTGGAGCACTTCTAGTGGGTTTGAATTATATCTCATTAAGATTTGATTTGCATTTCCCTAATGGATGACTAACAATGTTGAGCATCTGTTCATGTACTCAGTGGCCATTTGTATATCTTCTGTGGAGAACTGTCTGCTCAAATCTTTGTGCAAATTTTTAATGTTCAGCTGTGAAACTTTTTTTTATATATTCTGAATACAAGTTACTTATCAGATACTTGATTTGCAGATATTGCCTCTAATTTTGTGGGTTGTCTTTTCATTTTCTTGATAATATCTTTTAAAGCACACAGATTTTTAATTTTGATGAAGTTCAATTTATTTATTTTTTCCTTCTGTTGCCTTTTCTTTTGGTATAATATCCAAGAAACCATTGCCTAATTCAAAGTCTCAAAGATTTACTCCTATGCTTTCTACTAAAATTTAAAATTTTTCATATATTAAATATGGGTCTATGATTCATTTTGAGTTGTATTTTGTGTATGAGGTGAGGTGGGCATCCAGTTTCATTCTTTTGCATGTAGATGTCCAGTTGTCCCAGCACCATTTATTGAAGAGACTTTTCTTTCTCTAGCTGAATTGTCTTGCTCCTTGTCTAAAATCAATTGGCCATAGATAAAAAGGCTTATTTATGACATCATCATTCTTTTTCATTGCTCTTTATGCCTATTCTCTCTGTACCTCATTGCCTTGATTACTATAGCTTTGTTGGAAGTTTGAAATCACAAAGGGTGAATCTTCAACTTTGTTCTTTTTTTTCAAGATTGTTTTGACTATTCTGAGTTCCCTGAATTTTCTATGAATTTTTGAATTAATTAAAAAATAAGAAAATTTTTGCAAAAACACACAGCTGGTGTTTTGATAGAGATCGTGTTGATTCTGTGGATTAGTCTTACTAATATTAAATCTTCCTGTTCATAAAAACACTTGGATATCTTTTCACTTTTTAGGTTTTCTTTCATTTCTTTCAACAATGATAAAAATTGACAAAATTCAAGTATTTCTTCCTATATTGATTTATATAATTTTAAATTATATTTAAAGACATTGACAATCACACTATTGATCTTCCTTGTGAGATATTAGATTTTAGAACAACATCATGTATTTTTAAGAATCTAATTTGGAAGACCATTTTAAAACCATAAGTAATTATATTTCTCTCTATTAACAATAGAAAGACAAAAAATTCAATTTGTTTCACAGTTATATGCTCTTGGTTCAGAACTCTGGTGAAGAAACCTATACATCAATATATTACTACTTGGAGAATTGTTATAACACTTAAGATTGAACTTAGGGTGCTTTTTAAATAAGAGGATTATGTGGTAGTAAATCATATTCTAATATTTGGAATGAATATTTTAATTATATTTTACAGAATTTTAGATCTCCAAACTCAATCAGGCATACTCATCTACAAGTAATTTTTGAGTCTGCATACTCTTTTCAGTAAATAAGGTGAACATGATCCAGATAATTTAAATCATTCCACTAACAGAAAAAGGAAAAGAGAAACTGACAATCAGACTCATCCATTGTCTGCAATATTGTAACTATTCTACAATACTGTCTTGCATATTTTTAAAATCTGAAAACTTTACTGTTAGCCTGCCAGATCTTGCAAATGTATATACATTTGACCCAGTTAAATTTGAATTTCAGATAAATGAGGGATGATTTTTTAGTATAAGTGTCCTAAATATTTTGTGGGACAAACTTATACTAAAAAACACATGTTATATATCTTAAATTCAAATATAACTGGTCATTCTGAATGTCATCTGGCAGTCCTATATATAATCTGTGTCTAAATAATGCTCTTGATTAGTAGTTGGATAATAAATTTAAAAACACCTCAGTTATATTCAAAGTTGTTCTTTAATAACACACACTGACCTCCATTTATTGATTTCAAGACACATGAAAATAATTTGTTAACTCCTATAAGACCAAGATTTTATTTGCATAGTTCTTTTGGGAAAATGTTCTACAAGAGAAACTATAAAGGGATTGTCAATTCAAATACTTTCCTTAATGTTTTACAATAACAAATGAAGTCTGGTGCTTTACAAGACACATACTTCCTTGGTTGATTCTTTCTTAGTTAATATTTTAGTCAATTCTAGTCAATCTTCACAATTTTAGTTTATCTTCATTTACAAAGACATACCTTTAATTTTTCCCCACCAAACACACGAGGAAACTGGAGAGTCAGATAATTGTTCAAGGTCACATAGTTGGTGATATTACAATTATACACTGATCTTATTCTAAATAAAATTCTCTTCCTTCACAAACATTTTATGCTTTTGAATGTTTGTACATGGCTACCCGTTACCTAAATGTCATACTCACCTTAATTTCACTTAGTGCATTTATACCTTCATTTTAAGATATTAAATATCTAAAACCAAAACATACTGATTAATTTGATTTTAAAGATGATTTCTAAACCCAGAAAAATCCTACACATATTTTATGATTCACTGATAATGATTCATTCAATTTTGCTATATAGGAAGAACAGCGAAGAATGAAATTACCTTATTTGTTATTTTAACCCTTCTAGAGACACACCAAAAGAGAAATTTTCATTATTTATTTTGTTATATTCAGTTATTCCTTAACATAAAAATATTTCAAATGATGCCAGATAACTAATTAAAGTAGAACCTCATATTTTTTTCACATTCAGGACAGTTTATAGATTCCCAGCTCTTTTTACATAGCAAAGTGAAATATAAATGCTGCTTATCATTTATTGGATACAAGGTTAAGCTTCACTCGGATGACACAAACTGCTTTTCTAACATAATTCCCCATGGTGGTTTAACGAACCAAAAATATCAATAAATCATAAGTAGAATTTAGCTTTAGGCTGAATCTAGCTTAACCATATTTTTGCCTGAAAACAAATCTTACATTCAGGGTTATCTACCATGCATATGTTATTGGAAAGCATCACCTACTAACTTACATGAATCTATAACACATTTTTAAAGTATCAACGTGGAAAATGAAGGCTTTTATTATCTCTTTAAGAAATTGGCAGGTACCCAACGTGGCAGATACATTATACATAGAAATGCTATAATAATCTATAACAATCCAGGCTTCTCATAATTTATGTTCCCAAATTTCAATACCTGCCATCATTTCTTGCTAAATCTAAAAGTCTAAGCCCTAGGTTTTGCCAAAGGCAAAAATATAAGATGTTTCAAACTGGTCTTTACAATTTTAAGCCTCCCTCTTTCATACTCTTATCCCAGAGCAACAGCACATGTGTCCTAGGCTAGGCTCTGTCATGGGTCCTAGGCTGGGCTCCTGAGACACTTTACACACTATTTTCAATTTTCATTCAAAATTTTGCACTATGTCTTGTAGAACTATTTAGCATATATTTATAATTTGGCATTTGCTTTTTCATTAACTCAACATAAACTGAGGGTCTACTATGTACAACTAACTGATGCCAACTTCTAGGAACCAAGGCTTCCTTAAGGAAAGACAGAAACAAAGACAAATGAGAAATAGATATCCAAAGTACAACAAACACAATATTTTTGCTTAGCTAACAGAATGTCATATCTTTTTAATTTTACTGCTACTTCTCTACTAACAGTTTCTCAGAACCTATGCTAGTGCTTCTCGTCTTCCAACAATTTTTGAGAGTCTAAGCATCCATCATGAGCTTCTCCTCATTATCTACACACACTCCCTGGTGATTTCACACTGTCTAGTAGGTTTAAATAAATTTATGTTCCTCCAGATTATTATCTCTAGCCCTGACAACCCCTGTGATGTCCAGACTTTCCAATAAAAGTTACGTGAACGTGGTGACACTCCTTCTCAAAATATCTTATTGCACTGTCCTCAACTTATTTTAATGATGTGAGATGATAAAATGTCCATCAGATGAGATGAAGTGACCTAAATAATGTAAGCATATTATATGTATAATAATGATGTAGCATAGGTTGTTACTGACTCTCTGACCATACATCAGAAGTAGGATCATAGGAGGATGGCTCAAGATGGAGGCATGAGTAGGGTGGCACAAAATCTCCTCCCAAAACCGTATATATTTTTGAAAATACAACAAATACAACTATTCCTAAAACAGAGACCAGAACATACCGTGCAGCAGCCAGACTACATCTAAATCTGCAAGAACTCAGCATCTCACGAAAAGGGTAAGATACAAAGCTGTGACCCGGTGGGACCTGAGTACTCCCCGCACCCAAGCTCACCAGTGGGAGGAAAAGAATCAGAGTGAGCAGGGAGTGGAAGCACAGGACTGCTAAATAACAAGCCCTAGTAATCTGCACCAGGAGCACAGACACACATTGCAGGGTGTACAGGGCATTAGAGAAAGGCAAAAGTAAAATCCGAGACAGAGACTGTGGGCAGGTCC
>JAVSCE010016275.1:0-32110 GCA_032199065.1 Smutsia gigantea | reverse complement strand
CCCACAGTCTGTACAGCAGCACAAAGCCCTCCCAATCTGGCCCTTACCTCAGCTGTTTTTTCTGCTCTCACTTACAAGTCATCAGTAGGCCTGGCCACACACCACCTCTCCACCCAGGCAAGGGTCTTCCATGATCCCCATAATCCAGCTGTCTTCTGTACACATCCCTGTATGTATGCAATACTTTGGATGCTGAATGGCTGTGATTTACTAGCATTCTTATCTGACCTTGGGTGCAGGGACCATGCATGTCCTCAATCACGTTCTCATCTTCTTCTCTTGTTATTGCTGCTATTTTGTATTATATCCATAATTTTTGAAAGCCAACTCTGACACTTTATTAAAAACTTTAACACAGACTTTCTTATTTTGATATTTATAAAAATCCATGAGTAGGCATTATTACCCACAATTAAGTTACTCCCCAAGAGTAGTTTTCATGCTTCAGACATGAGTCTTGGGCCCAGACACTTCTGCCCTATCTAGGTAAGGGTGCTTCCTACATAGCAATCATTCAATAAACGTTTGTTCAAAGACAGCTAAATTAATTAAATCACGTGATGGGCTACAGTTTACAGATTTAAAAACATGAAAGTTATTATTATTGTATTAGTAACAGTACAAATAATATATTAATGCTATCTATATTATGCATAGGTTCTAATTTAATTCTTACAGCTTTATGGGATAGGTATTAAAATTCCCATATTACAGATGAGACAGAGAGAGGTGAAGTAACTTGTTTAAAATCTCACAAATAACAAAAGGCTTTACAGAAACCTTTGATTTCAAAGGGAGTATTCTGGCTTTGCTGGTCTGTATTATCTCCCTTAAGTGTATAAGGGCTTCTCAATCTAAGGCTAATTGTATTATATGCACTTAGTAATCATTGTGACTTTCACAGCATTATAAATCTTATCTAGGCTAAGATATGGAAAATAAATCACTCGACATGGAAGTCCAAATGTTTCCTTTTAAGACTTTTTGGTATATTCAGTGTATTAAAACTCATGAGATAATATAAAGAGCTAAAATAGAATGTGAGCACACAAAATAAATATTAATATCTAGAATGTAAATGGAAGAAATAATAAACTTTTCCACACAGAGCCTACAAGCCAAAAAGGAATAATCAGTCCAGTCAACCCTCTCTCTGGTTTGTTAACCACATACTGAAGACAGATTAACAATGCTACTAATGAACCCCACAGCCGAAGAGCATGCACTAATTAGAATAATAAAGTAAACTGGTGATTCATTTGTGAATTCCTTTGGGGTGGAAGCTGGTGGAAACCATACAAACATCTCAAAGTTGTAAAAACACTGCTACAGTTTTGTAAAAATCACTGTTAACAGTAGCAAAATCAATAAAAGATGAACAAAGAAATAATTTTCTATGGTCCACTTTAAGTAAAACTAATGTGTAACCAGGCCATGTAGAGGGAGGCAGAAGAGGAAAGTCAAAATGGGAAATGAAGGTGGTAAACAGGGCCAAAATGTCAAAAGTGAACAAAAGGACATTTCAAAAGAAGGGGACCCAGGTGAGGGAAGAATTTAAGTGGTTAATGGCAGAATCAGAGTAACAGAAGACAGTGCAAGTTACAGAGCGGAGAAAATAAGAAACAGGGCAAATGAAGAAAGGAATCTGTAAATGAGAACAGGCATAAGAAACAGAAACATATTTGGTCTCAAGGAGGAAAGGTGACTAGGAAAAGAGGCAAAGATGCAAAGAGGGAAAGCCAGAAGAATATGAGAGAAGGGGATATTGGAATCATTGTACTTCTCTGTATTATATTTAGTTCTGAAAAGAATCTGAAGCAATTTATATTATAAAAGAAGAGGCAGAGGAAAGAAAAACTTAATCTAAAGAAAAACTATTGAAATTTAGAAAAATACTGATTCTGAGTTTCCCAGCAGCCACGACAAAGAGGAAAACCCAACAGTTTACTGAAAGGGAGCAAATCAATTGAGGGTTTTGAAAGAAAGAGAACAACATATTAAAAACCAAGAGAAGGATGTGATGTGAAGTGGAAAGGGACAAAAAAGAAAAAAAAATGGGCAACGGGCTAAGAAAGGAACAGGATGATAGCATAAGTGTTAAGAAAGAAGTGTAACTGGGTGGTGTTTAGAAGAGGTATTTTAGAAATTTTGTATGAATGTGAAAGGCAAAGCCTCCACCAGGCAATATAGATGGGAATGCTGTAAACATCCGCATGCTAAGGTACTCCCACTGTAAGCTGGCTGCGTGAACATTCTAAAGCTCCTTTCTGTGTGTGTGTGTGTTTGTGTGTGTGTGTGTGTGTGTGTCGCTGGTATAATGGAACATATACCCCTAGCACAAGAAATATATTCAACTTTTAGGTCAGTCTTTGAGCAATCACTTACCCTATTATTTCAAACAGTATATCCCTCTCTCCCTCCCAGAGAATGAATGGACCAAAGTGGGGAGCAGTGTGGGGAGAATCGTGGGGAAAATGTGCAAGGGATGCCAAAGCTGAGCTCTGCCTATTCACAATACTTTCAAGGTATAATTTTGAAAAAGTTAAAGCTATAACTCATATACAAATAGATACTTTTTCCTAACGATGCTATGTAACTTGACTCGTAAGAAACCAAATGCGCTCATGAAAAATAAGAGAGACTCGGAAATATTTCACGCAAAGAATGAAGAAACGGCTTAACCAAAGTGGGCAGAGAAGAGAGGGAGCCTCGGAGCGGTCAGGGAGAGACGCCCCCGAAGAGGGAGGGAGGAGTGGGCCAGGCCGCGGGGCGGTGGGGGGCGCACACCTCCAAATCCGGCATGTCGGACTCTGAGGACTCCTCGGATTCCACTTGGCCCTGTCCCTCGCCCTCGCCCTCCTCCTCTCCGTCTGCGTCCGGCTGCGCAGAGCGGCGAATGAGCTCCTGCAGCAGATAGGAGGAGGCTTTGCGGAAGTTACCCTTCGGTCTCTGCCCCGTGGGAAATGAGGGCAAGCATGACTGACGCTCTTTTTCTGAGCGCGACTGTATCGACTGAGCTGCAGTTAGTGAACCGCCCAAGCCTCCCGGGAGGGAGGAAGACGTCGGCCCCAAGGGATCCCTCCCGGAGGTCGCCATCTTGTTTGCCGGGGTTGCCTAGGAGAGGGACGCCCAGGGCAGAGCCGCAAGGGATTCTGGGCTGTAGTCTCCGCCCCTGTGCGCTGCCCGGCTTTCTGTCTGGCACGGCCGCTGGTGCGCGGCTCTCTCCTTCTTTCTCTCTGCAGCATCCCCCCGCCACCTTTTTTCCCTCTTTAGTTCGTTCAGTCGCTGGCTTTGTTTCTCTTTTCTTTTCTTTTTCATTTTCACCTCTTTTCTCCGCACCATTTTTTTTTCTGGTCTCCAACTTGCCTTGTTTTCTCCCGACTTTGAGGCTCCTCTTGGAGATTTTTCATCCCATCCTGCTTCATTCATAAAGGCTCTTTTTGCAGCACCGTATTTTGGAAGTGTTGTGAGTCCCTAATGCCCGCTGTCGGAAAGCTAGTAAAACTGAAATTCTAGGCTAAGTACAGCTCAGTCTTAGGAGATGAGGGTGTGTGTAAATGAAATAGGCTCGGCTCCTGTCCTTACGATGCAATTGCAGATAATAAAGAGAAGCTACCAGACAAGACAGAGCTGATCTGCAATGGATTTACATCCCGCCCACCCCTCCACCGAAATAAGCTGTGTCCTTGGGGAGAAAAACTAGCAGTGATCTAATAATCCAAACAGAGAGGAAAAAAATGTCAAATTGACATTGTATCTGAAACCCTCTGAAAAGCTATTAGCATCCCATAAATAATTGCATTAGTCAAGTGACCTGCATTGGTAATTATTTTTATCTTATTGCATAGGTTCTCTTTGCAGTTTTATAAAATACTCTTGCAAGATTACAAAGCACGATGTTATGCTAGTATGATTTTATGTGACACAAATCCATAGCCTTGAGCTCTACAAAGTAGACATTCTATAGAAAAGCAGAATGGAAATTACAGTAACTATTATTGCCATAGTGATGACAATAGAGGTCCTTGCAGGGAAGTCGCCCTTATCCTCCTGGCCTTATAGGGTCTTTTCTCCATGCTTTGGTGATAGCAGTTGCAGATACAAAATGATCCTGTCAATGGCTGTCAGGGGAGGAGAAAAACATCCTTATGGACACCATCCACTGACTATTATCATTCTCAGTGCTTGAGGGACCGCTAAAACTGACATAAAGCTTTCAGAATTACCTTCCTTCATTATCTTGCTAGTCATAAATGTAAAGGCCACAGTGAAAATATCTCTTTTTGCTAGGCCCATCTTGCTGCTTGCTTATTTCTTTTTCCAGTGGGTAGCCACTCCTCCAAGGGATTTTCCCCCATCCTCACCCCCACAGGAAATGGCTCTAGCTAACTGACATAGGGAAGAAGGAGGCAGAAAGTGTGAACTGGAAACCCAGTGTGTTTTTTTTTGTTTTTGGTTTTTAATGAACTTAATCAGTACTTCTAGCAAGCAAGTTTGCCAATGTCTATCAAGTAAAGTGTCTTAAGGCAGTGTTAGGACCAGTCAAAGAATAATTTTCAGAAAGTTAAAAAACATGATTTTCATATAAAAATAGAATGAAACGTAAAAGATTAATGATAGAACCTGTAAAATGGTTAACGGTATTATTCAGAGTCAACAAATAAATTCTGAAATAAGTTCACTAAGATGAAACTGGGTAACACCCCATAGGACATTAAACTGTAGCCTTTGGAGTTAGTGTTTCTAAATGTTTTGTTCCTTTTCACCTTCACATCTACCCTCTGTCTATCCCCATTTAATAGATGAGGTAACTGAGAAGTTACCTTAATTATTGCAGAGACATTAAATAGCTGACCCAAAGTCAAATGGTGGTGTTGAAATCCAAACCTAGAATGACCAGTACTGTGTATCTTCAACTACTAATTCTGCAGGTGGAAAATGTGAGTCAAGATAAAGGTATACAGGCGGTCTCAGAAGACAAATATTTATCAGTTAATATTCTTAAGTATAAATAAAAGAATTCCCTCAGGGAATGACCCTTTCATATAGAATCACAGCATATCAGAACTAGAAAGATCTTAAAAGCTCATCCTATCCGAACTCTCCCTATAAAAGAAGAAATTGATGGCCCTGCAGGGACAACGACTTGCCCAAAGCACCTGATCTATCAGCGCTGAACAAGAATGAGAGTTTAGCCCTCTAGCGCTCGGCCCTGTCTCTTGCCAGTTCACCGAGATCCTCTCTAGGCCAAGACTGCATGACTAGAATCCCTACTTTGGGATTCTGGGCATGAAAATAGAAGACTTTGTCTTCATAAAAGTTATTTTATCAGATAGAGAAAACAGAATTAGGCAGAGAGAAGAGGTGGGGGAGGGAATATTTTGTCTAAACTCTTCTCATTAGCATAAAATATCAATAATCACTTCAATTTATTCATTGCCTCCTGTAAACCAGGCCTGTGCTAAATGCTGTATATATATCTCAGTTAATCATTCCAGCTGCTCTCTGAAACAGGAACTGAGATCCCCATTTTATGAAGGAGAAGAATGATGCTCAAAAATGCTAAGCACTTTGCCCAGTCACACAACTGTGTACAAACCAAAATTCCAACTCAAGTCTTCCAGGATCCAAGGGCTCTCGATCTTAACCATTAATACTCTTTCCAGAAGTATGAATTAGTTACTCAGGAAGTAACTGTGAGTCGCAGAGAGCCTGGCCCTGGTAAGATACTGAAAGAGTGTGAGTGAGTATGAGTATGAGTGTGTGTGTGTGTGTGGTGTGGTATGTATGTGTGTGTGTGTGTTGGGGGCCAGGCTAGAAGACCCCAGAATTTTGGGGTCAGACAAGTGGAGGTGGGCAAAGGCAGTGAGATAGGATAATCCAGGATTGCCCTAGGTCCTTATCAATTTAGGTGAGAGAAAGGAGAAAGTGGAAGAGTGTTACCATGACACTAAAGACAGCCTTTCTTGAAGGGACATCCAGGATAGGCTGTGGAGAGGAGAATCAAAGGAGTAAAGAGCTTAAGTTTGAAAGAGGGTGGTAACTGCCAGCTTAGCTCCCAGGCAGCTTTACCCCAGTAGTATTGTTTACCCCTGCCCCTAATTTTTCTTGGAACAGGGGTCTCCCTCAACTGAAGCCAATACCTTGATATAAGATCTTAGCTCACTGAGAATGGATGAACCCTCCATTTCCTGTAGTTGGGAAGAGTGTCTTCCCAGGAGTGTAGACTCTGGGCAAAGCAAAGAATGTGCGCCCCCATTTCCTTCATGTGCCTGCGCTTCTCTCCCCATATTTTGTGTGAGGAGAAGCAGGTCCAACAATGCTTTTCAGGCATGTTGAGATGGCAGCACCTTGAACTCATGCTATTTTTATGGGACAGTTTTTACAAAATAGCATGAAATAGGGAGAGCAGATAGGACCTAGAATGTACCACTGATATAATAATAACAATGAAAACACAACAACTAACATTTATGAGTAATTACCATGTGCCAGGCACCCTTATAAGTGTTTTTCAAATATTAACTCATTCTATCCCTACAAGGACCCAACAAGGTAGAGATTAATATTATTATAGATGAGGAAAGATAGGCACAGAGAGGTTATGTAACCTACCCAACCCACTTTGTCCCACAGTGAGCAAAATTCGGACTCAAATGGAGAGAGTCTGGTTTCCCAGTCCACATTTTTAAGCAAAACACAGTACTTCCACTCAACCACTTCAGTAAAACTTTATGGGAGGATGTTATACACTGAATTTTTCTGTCTCTCCCTGCCCCATATTCATATGTTGAAATCTAATCCCCAATGTGATGGTATGAGGAGGTGTGGCCTCTGCGGGGTACCAGGTAACTAGGATGGAATCCTCATGAATGGGATTAGAAGAGGCCAGAGAGCTAGCCCCTTCTTTCTGCCTTGTGAAGATACAAGAAGGCAGAAGTCTGCAACCTGGAAGGAGGCCCTCATAGAACTTGAACCTGGCCCCCAGGCTGAGACTTCCAGCCTCTAGGACTTTGAGAAGTAAATTCCTGTTGTCTATAAACCATCTAGCCTATGGTACTCTGTTATAGCAGCGCAAACTTAAGACAGGGGAGAAACTTAAATGTGAGGTAATTCAATACACTAACATCACACCTTTCATGTTTTGTTATCCCTTCCTATGAGGAAGGGATGATGCTTTATAAGGATGTTTATTATCTAACAGCAGCCTAGTCTGTCTGTAGACATTAAGCAAATAATTATACAAATAATCATTTAATTCCAATTAGCACCTTAACCAAGAGCTAAGGAAGGAAAATTTAGGTGCCATGAGAACATCACCTTGGGCCTTGACCCAATATGGTGTTGAAACGTTCTTCAAAATGTCAGGCAGACACTTTGAGCCTCGTGATGATTATCAAAAAAGTGGGAAAGAAAGTACAACAAATGAGGAACTTCTTTTGTTACTTCTGCAGAAATAAACTGTACTCATATTATGATGGCAGAAATTAATTATCTTCCAGGGCCTGGTAAAATTCAGGCAGGACTTGAATGAGCCAAATAATATCTGTTCTAAGCGGATATCAAAGGTATTTTGGGGGGTGCCCCACACTGATTGATACCCTGGATCCAATACTGGTGATGAGATCAACGATAAAAATTGCAGTCTAGGAAGAGATCATCTTAAAAGTTCATAGACAAAGGCAGAAAAGTCAAGCCAATGATGAACTGTTTGCAAAAGAATTGCAGGCATCAAGTCATGAATAAAATCTGAACAGAGGACTAGTAAGGATTACTGAGACTTTCTAGCTCAGATTACCTTCACAGACAGAAAGGTGGATTTCATCAGGTCAGTCACAACAACTTAAGATCAAAATGATTAAAATGTTAAAATGTTACCAGAAGGGACTGTATGAAGTCTTCTGGAAGAAAATATGAAGACTTGAGGATGTCATGCTAGGATGTTCAGAAGAAGACTGGAGAAGACCAGAAGGAATTAAGGAAGAAATCATCACAGGAGGGGGTAGAAAGGAAAGAGGTTTTGAGAGACATGAGATTTTTTATAACCAAAGCATCCCAATGGCACCGATTAATAAGAACAGAAGGAAGAGCAAACAGCAGACAGGCGAATTAACTGTGCAAGAAATCCCACCATAAGCCAAGTGCTTCCAGAACTGCAATATACTTCATCTAGTTAAACACAAGTTTGGAACTGTGGTGCTTTGTGGAAAAAAAGCAAATCCTGCAGGCTCTGATGTAAAGCACAGGGAACACCCAGGTCACCACTATCACCAACTGTAATACCCAATATGACCATTTGATTATGTAACCCATCTAAGTGGGGGATCTGTTTCAAGTGCTGGGGATTCAAAAAGAAAGTTAAGTCTTGGTCTCTTTATGCAAGAGATTTGAATTATGATAGGGCAGCAGGACACAGATTTTAAAAATGAATTAAAAATACACAAGAGACGATAAGTCCCATCTGATGGACAAGGAGTTAGTGTTACAGGCTTTTAGGGAGGGACTGAGTTGGAGACAGATGCAGAGCACCCCTCCATCAGGCTCGCTCCTGGAGGCAGATAGAGCAGTGCCCAAGGCCAGCCTGTGAGGGTTGTCAGTTGAGATGAATCTGTGTCCCAAGGCAGGAATGCTGTGTCCCATGCAGGAGGTAAGAGTTGAGCTAGGCCTTCAAGGAGGAAAGAGGTGGCTACATGGGAGGAGGAAGTGGGCAGTCCTAGAATGGAAAGTGGTACAAAGTGAGGCAAGGAGGCTGGCCTGGATGTGTTTCAGGAAGAGTCTCTGAGAAGTAATTGACACAGAAATAAAACCTGCTCACAGGAAGTTGGGAAAAAGGGGGAGGGTGTTTCTTTCCCAGAGAAAAGGGGCTTAAGAGAGGAAGTGGATGAAATTGCCTCCTGTGGCAAAATATCTTAGCACCATCTAGGGGATGAGACTTAGGAAAAGGTGAGAAAAGATGGGCCTGGTGAGAGATTCTAACAGCCCTGAGGAAAAGGCAGGGCCCTAATCACATCTTGCTTTCACACAAAGTCCATTGCATGAAGCAGATGCTTTCCCAGGAGATGAACAGGATGCTCTGTTAGCCTCTGATATTGTGTATATTTTAGGCTCTGTACACAGTTTACATCACCTTTTGGCCAAACTTCCTCAGTTCCCCTTCTCCACTGAAAGCCCCTCCCTTTCTTGCACAAAGCACCTCTTGCACACAGTAAGTGCTTTACAAACCTGTATTGACTGCTCAGAAGCTTAGCTTTCTAGTGATTACATGGATGCAGCTGCTACTTCATTCCTCCTGAATGAAATGGCATCTGTGCTGGTAAGTGTTTGGAATTAAATTAGCAGGACACCTGTCTCAGAAAGCAGTACCTAGACTCTGAAGCTGCCAAAGAATTAAAAAAGAAACAAATCAGCCTTCCAAGGGTCTAATAGGACTTTTTCAGAGTCAGAGTTGGGATCTAATCCAAGCCAGTCCCAAGGCCTACCTCCCAATGTTACAGAGGAAGTTGAACCAGATGAGCATAAAATTGGCTGATTCACTGTGCTCTTTCGCAAATATGGCCACTAATTCTTCTTATCCCTGTATACACACCCCTTGCAATGTCACTTTAGCCCCTTTGATCAAGAGGTGGAGTCTATTTCTCTACTCCTTGAATCTGGGCTTGGCCATGAAACTTGCCTTGGCCAACAGAACAGTACCAAATGTGGCACCAGCAGTGACTTGAAAAAGCTCGGGCATTGGGCTGCTCTTCCTTGCAGCTCTCAGGAACCTGTGATCACCTTATAAAGAAGCCACGACCAGCCTGCTGGATAAGGAGGGGCAATGGGCCTGGTCCCCTGAGGCCGTGGCCAGCAGCCTCCCATTGCCAGACACGTGAATGAAACCAGCTTAGTTCATCCACTACTAACCAACCTGCCAACGGACCATGATTCCTGAGGGAACCCAGCAAAAACCAGATGAGCCAAAAATCAAGACAGAACAGAACACCAGACCAGAAGAACAACTCAGGCAACTCAAAGACTCATGAGCCAAATAAATGGTAGTTTTAAGCCACTAAAATCTGGAATGGTTTGAAAAGCAGCTAAAGTTAACCTACACATACATCACATGAATTGCCTACAGTCTCACCCAACTGGTTAGTAATAGATTGAAGTGATTATTTTCATATTGGCCTTTGCTACTGTCAGTTTTATCTTCCATCATAAACAAATCTTTGCTGCTATAAAGGCCAAAAATGAAACAAATCTTTCCATCGATGCAGGTATATTAGGATTCTCCAGAGAAACGAACCAATAGGATCTATCTATCTATCTATCTATCTATCTATCTATCTATCTATCTATCTATATCTATCTATCTATATCTATCATCTATCTATATCTATCTATCATCTATCATCTATCTATATCTATCTATCTATCATCTATCTCTATCTATCTATCATCTATCTATCATCTATCATTATCTATCTATCTATCTATATCTATCATCTATCTCTATCTATATCTATATCTATCTATCTATCTATCATCTATCATCTATTATCTATCTATCTATCTACCTTTCTATCATCTATCTATCTATAATACACACACACACACATAATAAGGAATTGGCTTACTTAATTAAGGAAGCTAGAAGTCTCAAGATCTGAAGTCGGCAAGCTGGAGTCCAAGAGAGCTGATGGTTAACTTGCAGTCTGAAAGCATAGAAGACAAATGTTCTAGCTCAAGAGTCAGACAAGCAGCTACCTCTTAGTCTTTTTGATCTATTCAGGTCTCTGACTAAATGAGGTCCACCCACATTAGGGAGGGTGATTAACTTTATTCATTTTACTGATTTAAATGTTAATCTCACCTGGAAACACTCTCCCAAGTGCACCCATAATAATGTTTAGCCACATGTCTGGGCACCCCGTGGCCCAGTAAAGTTGATACATAAAATGAACCATCACAGAAGGTGACACAGGTGCTCTCTAAGTAAGGGATGGAAATAATCTGCAGAAGGAAAAGAACAAAGCTCACATCTTTCACCATGATTGCACCAGCCGCCCTGCCCAGCCAAGGGCACCTCACGGAAGCTCTGCTTGAATATCATCCTCCATTTCACGCCCCTCTTGTCTTCTGTAGGGTCTGTAAAGATGCAAACCACTAAGAGTATTGAAAAATCTATAGTAATAAATAATAATAATAATAATGCCACACTTGCCTGAGGAAGTACAAGTAGACAAGAGGAGGTTTGGAATTCTTTTTCCTTCAAACCAAATATGTATTCAAAAACAGAAAGAGGATGGCAAGGAGAGGAATCATACCATGAGTCATGCCATGGGGCCTTTTAGTGAGACACACACACTGGCAATGTGCATTACTGGAGAACAAAAATGAGTGAACATCAAAAGAACATCTCATTGTCCTTAGATACCCAGTTGAGCAAATCTGTGTTTGACTGACTTATTTGCTTAGTAAAGAGTCTTGCAGATACAAACAGCTCTGAACATGCACAGTATTTTCATTATAAATAAATAGGGGCTTAGGGCGTTTTTCAAAGTCCATTAATTATTGAGGTCCCCTGGAGCTTTTCTCACTCTGCCATGTTTTGATTTTTGTTCCCAACCAAATCAAGTTACTGCAGGGTCCACCTTGATTCTGAATTCATTCAGAAAATGATGTATGACTTTTATGAAATCCTTTTGTATAACAGTCATATTGATAAAATTTGACTTATAACTACTTAGGTTTAGGTACTGAATTGCTTTTCACACCATAGCTTTAAAAAATTGTGGTAAAATACACATAACATAAAGTTCACCATCATAACCATTTTTAAATGTACAGTTCAGTGGCATTAAGGATATTCACATTCGTGTGCAACCATCACCACCATCCATCCCCATAATTCTTTTCATTATGCAAAACTGAAACTCTACACCCATCAAGCACTAACTCTCCATGTGCCCCTTCTCCAAGCCCCTGGCAACGACCATTCTACCTCAACAATGAATTGCTCTAGGGACCTCATATAAGTAGAATCATTCAGTGTATATCTCCTTGTGACTGGCTTATTTCTTTCTTTTTTTTTCTTCTTTTTCTGCTCTAAAATCACGATGTCAGCTGCGCTGCATGCCTTTTGGAGGTGTGGAGAATCTGTCCCCTTGCCTATTTCAGATTCCAGAGGCTGCCAGCAATCCTTAGTTAATGGCTCTTTCCATCTTCAAAGCCAGAAAGGGCAACTTGTGTCTTTCTCACATTGTAGCCTCTGCATCTTTCTCTCTCTCCCCCTCCAACCCTCTCTCTCAATCTCTACGGCCTCCTCTTCCACTTTGAAGGACACTTGTGATTACACTGCCATCCCCCCAATAATCCAGAATCATCTCCACATCTCAAGGTCAGCTGATTATTAACCTTATTTCATCTACCACTTTAGTTCCCCATTGCCATGTAATATATTTACATATTCTGGGGATTAGGACATGGACATTTTGGGTGGGGAGGCAATATTCTTTTCACCACAGTACAAGAACTTACTTTCCCAAAAAATTGAACTTATGTGGCTGCTTGCTAGGTCAAGGATAGGTGCATTTTATTTTTATTTTAACTTATTTTTTATTATTATTATTTTTTATTTTGGTATCATTAATTTACAATTACATGTGCAACATTATGGTTACTAAACTTGCCACTTCATCAAGTCCCCCCCACATACCCCATTACAGTCAGTGTCCATCAGCATAGTCAGATGTTATAGAATCACTACTAGTCTTCTCTTAGTTCTACAGTCCTCCCCGTGCCCCCCCTACATTATGTCTGCTAATCGTAATGCCCCCCTTACCCCTTGTCCCTCCCTGACCACCCATCCTCCCCAGTCCCTTTCCCTTTGGTAACTGTTAGCCCATTCTTGGATTCTGTGAGTCTGCTGCTGTTTTACTCCTTCAGTTTTTTTCTTTCTTTTTATACTCCACACATGAGTGAAATCATCTGATACTTGTCTTTTTCTGCCTAGCTTATTTCACTGAGCATAATATGCTCTAGCTCCATCCATGTTGTTGCAAATGTCTGGATTTGTTTTCTTCTTATGGCTGAATAATATCCATTGTGTATATGTACCACATCTTCTTTATCCATTCATCTACTGATGGACACTTAGGTTGCTTCCATTTCTTGGCTATTGTAAATAGTGCTGCGATAAACATAGAGGTGCATATGTCTTTTTGAAACTGGGCTGCTGCATTCTTAAGGTAAATTCCTGGGAGTGGGATTCCTGGGTCAAATGGTATTTCTATTTTGAGATTTTTGAGGAACCTCCATACTGCTTTCCACAGTGTTTGAACTAATTTGCATTCCCACCAGCAGTGTAGGAGGGTTCCCTTTTCTCCACATCCTCACCAACATTTGTTGTTGTTTGTGTTTTGGATGTTGGCCATCCTTACTGGTGTGAGGTGATATCTCATTGTGGTTTTAATTTGCATTTCTCTGATGATTAGCAATGTGGAGCATCTTTTCATGTGCCTGTTTGCCATCTGAATTTCTTCTTTGGAGAAGTGTCTATTCAGATCCTCTGCCCATTTTTTAATGGAATTATTTGCTTTTTGTTTGTTGAGGTGCATGAGTTCTTTATATATTTTGGATGTCAACCCTTTATTGGATATGTCATTTATGAATATATGCTCCCATACTGTAGGACGCCTTTTTGTTCTACTGATGGTGTCCTTTGCTGTAGAGAAGCTTTTCAGCTTGATGTAGTCCCACTTGTTCATTTTTGCTTTGGTTTCCCTTGCCCGGGGAGATATATTCATGAAGAAGTTGCTCATGTTTATGTCCAAGAGATTTTTGCCTATGATTTTTCTAAGAGTTTTATGGTTTCATGAATTACATTCAGGTCTTTAATCCATTTTGAGTTTACTTTTGCGTATGGGGTTAGACAGTAATCCAGTTTCATTCTCTTACATGTAGCTGTCCAGTTTTGCCAACACCAGGTGTTGAAGAGGCTATCATTTCCCCATTGTATATCCATGGCTCCTTTATCGTATATTAATTGACCGTATATGTTTGGATTAATGTCTGGACTCTCTATTCTGTTCCACTGGTCTGTGGGTCTGTTCTTGTGACAATACCAAATTGTCTTGATTACTGTGGCTTTGTAGTAGAGCTTGAAGTCTGGGGGCGTAATTCCCCCTGTTTTATTCTTCCTTCTCAGGATTGCTTTAGCTATTCGGGTCTTTTGGGGTTCCATATGAATTTTAGAACTATTTATACCAGTTCACTGAAGAATGCTGGTGGTATTTTGATAGTGATTGCATTGAAACTGTAGATTGCTTTAGGTAATATACCCATTTTGACAATATTTATTCTTTCTAGCCAAGAGCATGGGATGAATTTCCATTTGTTAGTGTCCCCTTTAATTTCCCTTAGTGTCTTGTAGTTTTCAGGGTATAGGTCTTTCATTTCCTTGGTTAGGTTTATTCCTAGGTATTTTATTCTTTTTGATGCAATTGTGAATGGAGTTGTTTTCCTGATTTCTCTTTCTGTTAGCTCATCGTTAGTGTATAGGAAAGCAACAGATTTCTGTGTATTAATTTTGTATCCTACAACTTTGCTGAATTCAGATATTCTAGTAGTTTTGGAGTGGAGTCCTTAGGGTTTTTTATGTACAATATCATGTCATCTGCAAATAGTGACAGTTTGACTTCTTCTTTACCAATCTGGATGCTTGTATTTCTTTGTTTTGTCTATTGCCGTGGCTAGGACCTCCAGTACTATGTTGAATAACCGTGGGGAGAGTGGGCATCCCTGTCTTGTTCCCAATCTTAGATGAAAAGCTTTCAGCTTCTCGCTGTTAAGTATGATGTTGCTGTGGGTTTGTCATATATGGCCTTTATGATGTTGAGGTACTTGCCCTCTATACACATTTTGTTGAGAGTTTTTATCATGAATGGATGTTGAATTTTGTCAAATGCTTTTTCAGCATCTATGGAGATGATCATGTGGTTTTTGTTCTTCTTTTTGTTGATGTGGTGGATGATGTTGATGGATTTTCGAATGTTGTACCATCCTTGCATCCCTGGGATGAATCCCACTTGATCATGGTGTATGATCCTCTTGATGTATTTTTGAATTCAGTTTGATAGTATTTTGTTGAGTGTTTTTGCATCTATGTTCATCAGGGATATTGGTCTGTAATTTTCTTTTTTGGTGAGATCTTTGCCTGGTTTTGGTATTAGAGTGATGCTGGCTTCATAGAATGGGTTTGGAAGTATCCCCTCCTCTTCTATTTTTTGGAAAACTTTAAGGAGAATGGGTATTATTTCTTCTCTATATGTCTGATAAAATTCAGCAGTGAATCCATCTGTTCCAGGGGTTTTGTTCTTGGGTAGTTTTCTGATAACCGGTTCAGTTTTGTTGCTGGTGACTGGTCTGTTTAGGTTTTCTGTTTCTTGCTTGGTCAGTCTTGGAAGGTTGTATTTTTCAAAGAAGTTGTCCATTTCTTCTAGGTTTTCCAGCTTGTTAGCATATAGATTTTCATAGTATTCTCTAATAATTCTTTGTATTTCTGTGGGATCCGTCATAATTTTTCCTTTCTCATGTCTGATTCTGTTTATGTGTGTATATTCTCTTTTTCTTTTAATAAGTCTGGCTAGGGGTTAATGTATTTTGTTTATTTTTTCAAAGAACCAGCTCTTGGTTTCATTGATTTTTTCTATTGTTTCATTCTTCTCAATTTTATTTATTTCTTCTCTAATATTTATTATGTCCCTCCTTCTGGTGACTTTGGGCCTCATTTGTTCTTCTTTTTCCAATTTCAATAATTGTGACTTTAGACTATTCATTTGGGATTGTTCTTCCTTCTTTAACTAGGCCTGGATTGCAATATACTTTCCTCTTAGAACTGCCTTTGCTGAGTCCCACAGAAGTTGGGGCTTTGTGTTGTTTTTGTAATTTGCCTCCATATGTTGTTTGATCTCTGTTTTAATTTGGTCTTTGATCCATTGATTATTTAGGAGCATGTTGTGAAGCCTCCATGTATTTGTGAGCCTTTTTGTTTTCTTTGTACAATTTATTTCTAGTTTTATACCTTTGTGGTCTTAGAAGTTGGTTGGTAGAATTTCCATATTTTTGAATTTACTGAGGTTCTTTTTGTAGCCTAGTATATGGTCTATTCTGGAAAATGTTCTATGTGCACTTGAGAAGAATGTGTATCCTGCTGCTTTTGGGTGGTGACTGGCTTATTTCACATAGTTTAATATCCTCAAGGTATATCCATGTTGTAGCATGTGCTAAAATTTTCTTCCTCTTTAAAGCAGATATGGTGCATATTCACAGCGGAATGTTAGTCAGCCATAAGAAGAAAACAGATCTAGCATTTGCAACAGTATGGATGTAGCTAAAGTGTATAATACTCAGTGAAATAAGCCAGGCAGAGAAAGACAAGTACCAAATGATTTCACTCATTTGTGGAGTATAACAACAAAGCAAAACTGGAGGAACAAAACAGCAGCAGACTCACAAACTCCAAGAAGGGACTAGCGGTTACCAAAGGGAAGGGGTTGGGGCGAGTAGAAGGGGATTGAGGGGCATTATGATTAGCAGACATAATGTAGGGGGGTCATGGGGAAGGCAGTGTAGCACAGAGAAGAAAAGTAGTGACTGTATAGCATCTTACTACACTGATGGGCAGAGACTGCACAGGGGTGTGCGAGGGTGGACTTGATAATATGGGTGAATGTTACAGCCATAATGTTGCTCATGTGAAACTTTGTAAGATTATATATCCATGATACCTTAACAAAAAACTTTTTTTCTTCCTCTTTAAGACTGAATGATATGCATTGCGTGCATATACATTTTTTATTTTGCTATTATTAATGTACAATTACATGAGCAATATTATGGTTACTATACCCCCTATTATCAAGTCCCTGCCACATACCCCATTACACTCACTCTCCATCAGTGTTGTAAGATGCTATAGAATCACTACTTGTCTTCTCTGTGTTATACTGCCTTCCCTGTATGCCCTGCCTGCCCACTACATTATGTGTGGTAATCATAATACCCCCTTCCCCCTTATCCCTCCCTTCCCACCCATCCTCCCCAGTCCCTTTCCCTTTGGTAACTGTTAGTCCATTCATGGGATCTGTGAGTCTGCTGCTGTTTTGTTCCTTCAGTTTTTTTCTTAGTTCTTATACTCCACAGATGAGTGAAATCATTCGACACTTGTCTTTCTCTGCCTGACTTATTTCACTGAGCATAATACCCTCTAGCTCCATCAATGTTGTTGCAAACGGTAGGATTTGCTTTCTTCTTATGGCTGAATTATATTCCATTGTGTATATGCACCACATCTTCTTTATCCATTCATCTACTGATGGACACTTAGGTTGCTTCCATTTCTTGGCTATTGTAAATAGTGCTGCGATAAAAATATGGGTGCATATGTCTTTTTGAAACTGGGCTCCTGCATTCTTAGGGTAAATTCCTATGAGTGGAATTCCTGGGTCAAATGGTATTTCTATTTTGAGATTTTTGAGGAACCTCCATACTGCTTTCTACAATGTTTAACTAATTTACATTCCCACCAGCAGTGTAGTAGGGTTTCCCTTTCTCTGCATCCTCACCAGGATATGTTGTTGTTTGTCTTTTGGATGTTGGCCATCCTAACTGTTGTGAGGTGATATCTCGTTGTTTTAATTTGCATTTCTCTGATGATAAGCGATATGGAGCATCTTTTCATGTGCCTGTTGGCCATATGAATTTCTTCTTTGGAAAAGTGTCTGTTCAGCTCCTCTGCCCATTTTTTAATTGGCTTATTTGCTTTTTGTTTGTTGAGGTGCGTGAGCTCATTATATAATTTGGATGTCAACCCCTTATCAATATGTCATTTATGAATATATTCTCCCATACTGCAGGATGTCTTTTTGTTCTATTGATGGTGTCCTTTGCTTTACAGAAAATTTTTAGTTTGATATAGTCCCACTTGTTCATTTTTGCTTTTGTTTCCCTTGCCCAGAGAGGTATGTTCATGAAGAAGTTGCTCATGTTTATGTCCAAGAGATTTTTGCCTATGTTTTTTTCTAAGAGTTTTATGGTTTCATGACTTACCTTCAGGTCTTTGATCCATTTTGAGTTTACTTTTGTGTATAGGGTTAAACAATAATCCAGTTTCATTCTCTTACATGAAGCTGTCCAGTTATGCCAACACCAGCTGTTGAAGAGGCTGTCATTTTCCCATTGTATATCTATGGCTCCTTTATTGTATATAAATTGACCATATTTGCTTGCGTTTATATTTGGGCTCTCTAGTCTGTACCATTGGTCTATGGGTCTGTTCTTGTGCCAGTAGCAAATTGCCTTGATTACTGTGGTTTTGTAGTAGAGCTTGAAGTCAGGGAGCATAATTCCCCCAGTTTATTCTTCCTTCTCAGGATTGCTTTGGCTATTCGGTGTCTTTTGTGGTTCCATATGAATTTTAGAACTATTTGCTCTAGTTCATTGAAGAATGCTGTTGGTATTTTGACAGGGACTGCATTGAATCAGTAGACTGCTTTAGGCAGGATGGCCATTTTGACAATAGTAATTCTTCCTAACCATGAGCACTAGATGTGTTTCCATTTATTGGTATCTTCTTTAATTTCTCTCATGAGTGTCTTGTAGTTTTCAGAGTATAGATCTTTCACTTCCTTGGTTAGGTTTATTCCTAGGTATTTTATTCGTTTGGATGCGATTGTGAATGGAATTGTTTTCCTGTTTTCTTTTTCTGCTAGTTCACCGTTAATGTATAGAAATGCAACAGATTTCTGTGTATTAATTTTGTATCCACAACTTAACTGAATTCAGATATTAGATCTAGTAGTTTTGGAGTGGATTCTCTAGGGGTTTACTGAGTTTCTCCTTGTGGCCTAGTGTATGAACTATTCTTGAAAATGTTCCATGTGCACTTGAGAAGAATGTGTATCCTGTTGCTTTTGGATGAAGTGTTCTGTAGATGTCTGTTAGGTCCATCTGTTCTAATATGTTGTTCCGTGCCTCTGTTTCTTTATTTATTTTCTGCCTGGTTGATCTGTCCTTTGGAGTGAGTGGTCTGTTGGATGGAAGTCTCCCAAAACGAATGCATTGCATTCTATTACCCTGTTTCATTCTGTTAGTATTTGTTTCACATATGTAGGTGATCCTGTGTTGGGTGCATAGATGTTTATAATAGTTATATCCTCTTGTTGGAGTGACCCGTTTATCATTGTGTAATGTCCTTCTTTGTCTCTTGTGACTTTCTTTTTTGAAGTCTATTTTGTCTGATACAAGTACTGCAACTCCTGATTTTTTCTCCCTGTTAGTTGCATGAAATATCTTTTTCCATCCCTTTACTTTCAGTCTGTGTATGTCGTTGGGTTTGAAGTGAGTCTCTTGTAGGCAGCATCAACATGGGTCTTGTTTTTTTATCCATTCAGTGACTACCTCTTTTGATTGGTGCATTCACACCATTTGCATTTAGGATGATTATCGATAGTTATGTACTTATTGACACTGCAGGCTCTAGATTTGTGGTTATAAAAGGTTCAAGGGTAATTCCCTTACTATCTAACAGTCTAATTTAACTCAGTTCATATGCTATTACAAACACAACTTAAAGATTCTTTTTTTTTCTTCCTCCTCCATCCTTTGTATATTATGAATCATATTCTGTACTCTTTGTCTATCCCTTGGGTGACATCTATTTAGTCTTAGGAATACTTCCATCTATAGGAGTCCCTCCAAAATGCACTGTAGAGGTGGTTTGTGGGAGGTAAATTTTCTAAGCTTTTGCTTATCTGACAATTGTTTAATCCCTCCTTCAAATTTAAATGATAACCTTGCCGGGTAGAGTATTCTTGGTTCGAGACCCTCTGCTTCATTGCATTAAATATATCATGCCACTCCCTTCTGGCCTGTAAGGTTTCTGTTGAGAAATCTGATGATAGCCTGATGGCTTTTCCTTTGTATGTGATCTCTTTTTTCTCTCTAGCTGCTTTTAAAAGTCTGTCTTTATCTTTGATCTTGGCCATTTTAATTTATTATGTCTTGATGTTGTCTTCCTTGGGTCCCTTGTGTTGGGAGATCTGTGCACCTCCCTGGCTTGAGAGACTATCTCCTTCCCCAGATTGGGAACATTTTCAGCAATTACCTCATCAATGACACTTTCCATCCCTTTTTCTCTCTCTTTTTCTGGTACTCGTATAATGCAAATACAGTTCCATTTCGATTGGTCACACAGTTCTCTCAATATTCTTTCATTCTTAGAGATCCTTTTTTCTCTCTGTGCCTCAGCTTCTTTGTATTCCTCTTCTCTAATTTCTATTCCATTTACGGTCTCTTCTACTACATCTAATCTGCTTTTAAATCCCTCCATTGTATGTTTCATTTCAGATATTGAATTTCTTAATGATTGAGTATCCATCTTAAATTCGTTCCTGAGTTCTTGAATATTTTTCTGTACCTCCATAAGCATGTTTATAACTTTTATTTTGAACTCTCTTTCAGGAAGATTGGTGAGTTCAGTTTCATTGGCCCTTTTTCTGGGGTTTGTGCAATTTTGGTCTGTACCATGTTCTTTTGACGTTTCATATTTCTATGTGGTGCCCTCTAGTGTCCAGAATCTCCAGTCTCTGGAGCTGCTCAGACCCTAGAGTGAGGTTGGGGGTTGTAGGGGAGCAGAGCTGGTCCCTCAGGGGAGGAAAGAGCTGTTTCCTGACTCCCATCTGCCCTGCCTGTCTCCAGTCTCACAGCCAGTTGGCCGAACACACAGGTGTAAGCCTCTGTGCTTGGTGTCAGTATCTGTTGTAGGTGAGGCCTCTCCTTGGCTGGCTTGACGCCAGTGCTGTGACTGCCATTTTGCAAGCCGGTGCTGTCAGGCCAGGAGGAAGGCTCAGCAGGCTGCGTGTCACAGTGGGGAGCCTCGGAGCCAAGTAGCCAGCCAGGGCCATGGAGTGTCTGAAGCTCCCCAAAGTTCACAATCTGCTGGGCAGAGCATGCCCCGACAACCCTGTCCCCCTATCCCTTCTCCCGCGCAGCAAGCTCTGTGCAAACCCTGTTCTTCAGCACCCCTCTCACTGCTAGTAAGCCTTTCAGACCGCCTGCCTTTCCCTTGTCCCAGAGTGCCCAGGTGTGGATCCCTTCCTCCACAAATGGCTGGAATCTGTCTCTCAAGCACTCTGCCTGTCTGAGCTCCCCAACATCCAGAGCACCACACACTGTAGGATTCTGCTCACAAAGCAGATGTCCAGGGCTAGGTGTTCAGCAGTCCCAGGCCTCCACCCACTCCCCCACTCCATTACTCTTCCTCCTGCCGGTGAGCTGGGGTGGGGGAAGGTCTTTGGTCCCGCCGGATCAAGGCTTTCATACGTTACCCTGTTTTGTGAGGTCTGCTTTGTTCTTGAGGTCTGTATGCAGTCTGGTGCAGCCTTCTTTCCTATTGCTGTTTTAAGGTTAGTTGTATTAACTATATTTTGACACTATCTGTGGTTTTGGGGAGAGTTCTCTGTCTCACCTCTCATGCCGCCATCTTGAATCTCTGGCCCATATACCACATTTTACTTGTCCATTTATCTGTCAGGTAAATTGGGTTGCTTCTGCTTCTTAGCTATTGTAAATAATGCTGCTATGCTCATGTGTGCAGAGACCCTGCTTTCCATGCTTTGGGCTGTATACTTAGAAGTGGAATCGCTGGATCCAATGATAATGCCATTTTTAATTTTTTAAGCAACTGCCACACTGTTTCCTATAGCAGCTGCATCATTTTACACTGCCTTTCACATTACGACCGTGTACAAAGGTTCCGATTGTTCCACATCCTCATCAACATTTGTTACATACTGTTTTTGTTGTTGTTTTACGGTAGGCATCCTAGTGGGTGTGAGTTCCATCCCTTTGTGGTTTAGTTTGCATTTCTCTAATGTTTATTGATGTTGAGCATCTTTTCATGTGATCATTGGCCATTTGTATATCTTCTCTGGAGAAATATCTATTCAAGTCCTTTGCCCTTTTTAAAATCAAGTTGCTTGGGTGTTTTTCTGTTGTGTTGTAGGTCTTTACATATTTTGGATACTAATCTTTTCTCAGATATATGATGGCATAAATCTGGGACTACCCAAGTATTCTATTTCTTTAAATCTTGCTCCTTTAGTCATCTCACAAAGGAACTGTCTTTCCTCAGCTCATATCCCTTCTAAGCATTTGAACCTAACTAGTGGGGAAACTCAATCCATACCCAGGTTTTCCTCGGTTATTGAACTAATTTTACTGTGTTCAGAAGGGACCTCTGCCATCTAACTGGACTTGAATTAAATCATTCTGTACCCTACACTCAGAATTTTGTATCCTGCAGGAGAATCCTGGGCACACATGAAATCAGAATGACAGTACTTCCTCCACCTATCAGCTAACCCCCATTGCTGATTCAACCCATAAGATGACGTTTCTGTGCTTATACCCAACTTTCTCCCGGCAGCAGCGATCTGAATTTCAGGCTTACCTGTTGGAAGGGAATAATCAGTGCATTAACTGTAGGATACTTTGTAAACCCAACCTATTCCATGGATGAGAGTAATCACAATTGACAAGGTTACATGGCTAATTCCTAGTCCTTTGCCATCTCAAGAATTATCCTTTATGTTAAAATTTAAGATAAATAAATGGATATAGATCATAGTTAAAAATACAGAGTGCTCTTCCCCTTGCCCAATCAGCTCATACTTATTCACATAATGGCTAGGAGATGGGGAGAGAGGACTTCCAAATTTGATTCATATCTCCCCATCCAACCATTTCTCAAAGAAGCTGCCAAGACTTCTAAGATAAATCCTAAACAATATTTTATATTTTCATTATACTTGTTTTTAAAAATGAAAGTAAAAAGACAAAGTATTTTTCAGTCTGGCAATAAACCTGCACAGGCAGAGAATTAGATGTCAGAATCTTTAGTAGCAGCCACATTATTTAGCTGATGAATTAATAGGAATTTGTGGAAGAGGAGGTAGGATTTAAAGTTAAAGCTGAATAACAATTAGGCTTTAGTGTCATTAAAATTCTATTTTCAGCTGCTACTAATTTTCTTCTTGACCATGAAAGACATTAGTTTTTATGAGCAAAGAAGAAAAAGATCTACATTGTTTCCAACACTACCCACTGAAGAGGCTGCTGCAGTGTTAAGAGGTTGTCATTTGAATTTTGTAGACAGGAATAGATGAGAAAAGATGGGGAGACTGAGAAAGAAAAGAATACACTGACATGCATGTGAGAATCTCAAAAGCATGAGCAAACTCAGGCTGGAAACAGCCACACTGTTTCCAGAGGCAGGAAGCCAGGTGAGGGAGAGTAAGAAGAAATAGCAGAAGCCAGCATAAGGACCCCTGGCTTGCTCAGGGGTCAGAGAGCACTGAACGCCAAGGTGTCCATTGCTGAGAAAAAGATCAAGTGTTGTAGCAGGCAAGGTTGGGGGTGTCACACAAGGCCAAAAACAAGTTCACTTAACTCCAAATGGCAGTGGGGCTACTGGTTTCAAGCTTTTAGCAAATTTCTGTCGAGTTGCTGTTGGTATTTGTAACTAACCTGGGGAGAGGACTTGCGTTTGCAGCATGATTACGTCTTCCCCTTCCCCAGACAAAGGGGTCTGCTATTAGTGTCACCAGGACTATCCACCCACCAAATTCTGATTACAGACAATAAATAAGGAAACCGAATCCATTTCATTGTTAAGCAGACCCATTAATGTATTAATTGAGAGCAAAAGAGCATAAGCATTTTATTTATGTGACAAACCATAGAATCTAAGGTGTAGATTGTCAAAGCTCAAGTACTCAAAAACCAAACCATCTAAGCTGAGGAGACATCAGAGTGTGAGTAATGTGTGGAAATCCCAAATAGGGATGAGGCCACCACTGCTAAATCTAAAGACTGTTTAAAAATTAGACATTTTTCCTGAAGCAAGTCTGATAAACACACAGCTCTTGGAGAAAAGCAGCAAACTGAAGAAAGCTGATTCCATAAATTTTGAGCCACTCTACTAGAATGGAGGAACAAGAACTCACTCTTAAGGAGCAACAGTTCAAAAGAGAGCTGCCAAGAGAGGCTAAGAAAGGAATGACTCAGCAAAAAGGCGGCAGCCCTTAAAAATGAAATGTGGGTCACAGGCTCAGCCCTCCCGGCTTTCCTAATGGCTCCTCTGAGGGCAGTTCTGTTAACTCTGTGGTCGTGCCTTAAAGATGAAAATGAACATCTCAGACCTCATCACAGTACTAAAAGGGGTTACATTTTAGTTCGCAAATGGCAGTCTCCTTCTAATTTACATACTAAATAGAAGCTTCTGGAGTCTTGGAAATTCCCTTAGGGAGACAAGAAAAGTAAGAAAAGGTGCCTATGCTGGCCCATGGTGTAGTGGGAGCAACTGAACTAAGTACAGATGACTCATAATGATGGGTGAGTTTTGTAATACGGTGGGAGAGGTGCTAATGATGGAGCTAAGCTCTAGTGCTAAGAGGAAGCAAGCAGCACGGCTAACTGAGCCCTTTCTGAACCCAGTCTTGCTTACCATCATAAGCTAGTGAGCAAGAGCAATTTGTGTCCTGGGGAGGAGAGCAAGGGCATGCCAATATTTTCCCTTTTGTTTGGCCATAGGTGCCTCCTTTCCTCGGGATTTATGAGAAACACCTCAATGTACCTGTTTCCTCAGGAGACTCTGTGGAACTGTGAATTATTTCATATGTTTTCCCTGAAAACATATCTAGAATGTCAACCCCCAAGGAAATGCATAAGCAGCTGGCCCACCCAATCTCGCCACCTTGTCTAACACTGGTGAAGGGATTTCACAATAAGGGCACCTGGTATTTGGTAGGGCACTGTGCTGGGTTCTTTACATACTTTCTGTTTTTTAACACTACGACAGTAGGAATTGTCCTATTTTGCAAAACAAGACAATTTAGAAGGTTAGGTGACTTGCCTAAGGGTGCATATGACAGTAGGTAGTACAGCAAAAAATGTAAACCCAGGTCTTCTGATCCCAAAGCCCATGTTTTCTTCTACCACATTCTGTGCATCAGAAAACTGAAATATAATCAAACCACTAAACTCTTCTAAAGAAAAAAGCTGAGATCTGTTTAAGGAGTAAAACTAAAAATTGGGTCACAACATACCCAGGCAGGATCACACCCTGATATCTGCAGACCTAACATCTATTATCCCCAATGCACCCTCCAGCCTTCTTACCTAAAAGAACCTCTATCCACCACCACCCTCAGCCCACCCTCCGAGCAGCCTCAGGCTGCTTTGGGAAGCTGGCCACCCATCTGCAGCCCCTGCTCAGGGCCTTGACTGATTTCAGCCAATCAGTGTCCTCTTCCTTGCTGATGATTGGTCTAGGATGGTCACATGAAACTTATTGGGGCAATAGTATGTCTCTGCTGGAGGGCCTCTGGGAATGGTTTCCCAGCTCTTTTAAATAAAAAAAAGTTCAGAGGCAGACATGGTCTCTTCTAGCATGAACATGTTCACATAGGGCTCTTGGAACTGTGTCAGCATAAAACCACCAGCTTTTCTAGTGGCATGATGCGATTGGAGTGCACCTGGGTTTCTGTTACCTGTTGCTCAAGTAAAGGACCATTCTGGGTCTTACGTTCTGTCCCTTGATCTTGGGAACCACTCTTGGATGGTTCCAATGGTTAACTGGTTTCTTGAACTATTTTCTTTTTTTTCTTCTTTTGGTAAAATGTGGAACATTTCATCACTTCGCATGCATTTCTCTTCTGTAATTTAGAGACCGAAAGCGAAATGCCGAGCAATTTGACCAAAACCATAGGAAACTTCTCTCCCCACTTTCCTTTATAAGATCAAACAGGTATCTGTCAACAAAGGGCAGTCAACCCTGCTAGACTTCTTTGAATGTGATAATGAGATAATGCTTGGTCTTTGATTTCTTCCCAACTCTTCAAGGGTCTGAAGACTGCACCCTGCCTGCACCTCTTCTCCAATTTGGCCCCTCTCAGCATCTGCCTCCCTCTTCTCTCTCTCAAATTCAAATGAATTTCTAATGTTCTCTGCATTCTTTATACTTTTAGTCCTTTTATTTTACAACTTTATGCTCACAGGCACCCCAGGTTTTTATCCTTCAATCCAACAAATGCTTAAGGAATTCCTACTATGTGCAAAGGACTGTGATAAGCACAGGGCAAGACATGAGTAACGTCCCTGCCCTCCCTTAACTCATATTCTAGTGAAGGAAATAAGTCAGGGTAAAGTAAAGAAAGCAGAAAGTACGAAATCAGGGTCCCATTTTTGATCAGCTGAGGCAGAAAGGGAAGGTGGGACTGAATATGTGAGCAGACAGGAGGGACCAGGTAGAAGAGGGCGAGTTAGCTCCTTGTGCCTCTCATCCAGACTGAGGGCTAGCTACATACAGAGCAGAACACAGGTGGAACATTCCACTGCATCTTTTCTACCTCACTCTTTCCTGGACTCTACTTCTTACCCAGCCCTTTGACCCTTTTTGTGAATTTCTACCTTCTCTCTCATATGAGGTGCTCTCTTCACCTACTTTTAAAATGTTACTATTTTTGCCATTGCCTTCAACTTCTCTTTTCTCCCATAAGCTAGGTATTTCCTGGGATCTTCTAAGGCTATGTGTGAGGCAGAGCCAGCTCCAGAGATGTCAAGTGAAGCCCCATGCCTCAGCCTATGGGACAAGAATTTAATAGGCGAGAAAGGGCTGAGACTTCCCAGGGTAGTGGGCAGCTGGCTTAGCCTGGTTTTCTGGATGCTGTTCCCTGCCCAGCTTCGCTGCGTGCTGAGAGGGCCCCACAGGGCGCTGTGTGTAGTGGGATGAGGGGAGGTGGATGGGGTGGGTCCTGTGACCCACATGCTTTTATCAGACTGTGAGGCAGGCTTGGAATATCATATGGCTTATATCCATGTGACTCGTTCACTGCCAAAGATAAAGAAATCCACCAAGTACTGTCTGTGGGGCTGGCCTCTGTCCTTATATTACTCAGAACTAAAAGAGCTATTAATAGTGAAAATTAGGACCTGTTACTGTTAACACTTAGCTAGTTGTTACTGGTAACACTTATGTGGGGCAAGGTATTTAGCCTCTTTTACCTTCTGTTTTCTCATCTGAAAAATGGGAGTAATAAACGTGTTTCCTAGGCTCAACATGAGAATGAAATGAAATGATGTAAATACAGGATCTAGCACAGTGTGAGAACATAGAAAGCACTCTGTAAAGGTTAACTCTCATCCATCCCCCCAAATCTCTTTCCATAAACATTTACTTGAGATTCTAGTTTGCCATTAGCACAAAATAATATTTGTATACTGAGCCAATCTTTAAACGGGAGGACATACCGTATAATTTTGAAGAGATTTCTAGCAAATTAATTGGTCAATATTTTTGAAGTAAAGAAAGATCATCCATCCATTTGAAAGATGCAGTAAGAACCCGTAACCAGAGAAACGACGTGGATGAAATGAATAGCACAGCAAGGTTGAAGTCCCCATTCAGAAGAGGTGGAGCCAAACTTTCCCATAAGGTGGCCACCTGTGCCTTTGAGCACTGGAAATGTAGCTAAGTATGAATTGAGATCTGCTCTAAGTAGGAATATAAATTGGATTTTGAAGAACTTCAAACAAACAAAAAAAACCCTCAAAAATTTAGATATTAATCATATGTTGAAATGGTAATATTTTGGACATAGTAAGATAAATAAGATATTATATACTTGAAAATTATTAAATTTTATTAAAATTAATGCCACTTGTTTCTATTTCCTTTTATAAATGTGGCTACTAGAAATTAATTACCTGTGGCTCACATTATATTTTTACTGGATGCTGATGAGAGAGGACATAGTCTTGGTGACAAGCCACATGAGATATTATTTATTTTTAGCTGGCCTAATAGATACTTAAGCAGAGAAGGAGTTAAGTATGGCCTGGTATGAGTTAAGTATACTCTTCTACTACCCTTCACTGTTGAACTTAACCAAGCTATTTTTCTCTGCTCTAAAGAAAGTACTTTCTCTCATTCCGGTGCTAAAAGCTGCTTCTTTTGTGTCGTCCTCCTGATGCATCAATTGAGAATACTCTGATGATACGGAAGCTGCCTGCCAGGAAGCTCAGCGCTCACCAACTAACTCTCCAGAGAAAGCTGGACTGCTATTATCTCACTCAGCTGTCTTACACTCCCTGGGAGCCCACTTCCCGTTCCCACTGTGGCCAGGAAAGGAAAGCGGGGAGATCACCCTTGGGGACAGCGGGGCCTCCAGCTTGAGTCTATGCTTTTGTTTTCCTAGTTGGGAGAGACCTTCCTTGATGACCAACTTGTCCATTTCATTACTTTAGCCTTCCACAGAGAGGGATGCCTTTACTAAAGCAAGGTTCAAGCAGTTTTGCCATTGACCAAAATACAAAGTACTTAACAAAGTACAACCCACATATGGGTAGAGTAGAACAACCATTAAATGGATTCAAAGAGTGTGTCCCCCCTTCCCCCTGGCCCCATTTCATTTCCTGTTTAGAGCTGTTATTTTTCAGCTGACATCAAAATTTCAATTCTTCCAATATGATGTCATATTTTCTTCCAGGTTCAATTGTCTGCTGGACTCCTCTTTTTGGGGGTCCCACAGACAGGCCAAAGTCAATGTGTGTGAAGGAACTCCTCAACTTCCCCCACATAGTCCTAGTCCTCTCTTCCTCACTAAATCTGTTCAAGGCACTACTGTTCTCCCAGTCACCAGGCTCAAAATGTTGACAATGTGTTAATTCAATTCCTCTCTTTCCTTATTCACTCACGAACACTTACCCAGTCAACATATAATTTCATCTCTTGTCTTCATCCCTTCTTCTCTGTTCTGCAGCCATTTTCCCATTTTAGTCTTTCTTTGCTTCTTTTTCAGATGATTGCAGCAGCTTCTTACCTAGGCTATTTCTTGTCTTTCATTTCCCTAAGTAGACTTGCCCAAGTTCATCTTCCTGTAGAGACTCCAATCAAGTCACTTTCCAGCACACAACCTGGTTCCCCATGACTTACAGACTGAAGAAGGACACCTCAAATCACTTTCTGCCAAAGTGGATATAAATGCACATAAACACAGAGCAAAGCTGAGCAGTAATCCTCCCAGCATTCAATGCTTTCTGTTGCCTGTCCTCTTTACCTTCCCAAGGCACATCTTTAGAGTCTTGGTTCCAATAGAACCGAACTTCTGAGTGCTCCCAATATGCAAACCCAGTTCCTAACTGGATAAGCCCACGCTCATGCTCTTATGGGAGCTCCTCTTTTTCCAAATCTGACCATACAATCCTACAAATCCATTATTAGTTTGCTAGGGCTGCTGCAATAAAGTGCCACAAACTGGGTGGCTTAGAACAACATAAATTCATTGTCTCACAGTTCTGGAGGCCAGTCAGAAATCCAGGAGTCGGCAGGACCACACTCTCTCTGCCGGCGCTGGGAAGGGTCTGCTCCAGGCTTCCCTCCCAGCTTCTGGCAGCTGCTTGGCTTGTGGAAACATAACTCCAGTCTTCACAGGGCATCTGCGTGTTTCTGTGTGTCCAAATTTCCCTTTTTTAATAAGGACACCACTTATATTGAATTAGGGACTCACTCTACTCCAATATGACCTCATCTTAACTAATTACATCTGCAACGACCCTATCTCCAAATAAGGTCACAGTCTGCAATACTGTTTGTTAGGACTTCAACATGTGTATTTAGAGGGGACACAATTCAACCTGTAACACCATCCTTATAGCCAAGTTCAAATGAGTGTCACCTCCTTCTGGAAACATCCTGAACCCACTCTCCCTCTCCCTAACCCCAAGCTTGACATAATCTCTCTCCCTCTTTGCCTACCTCTGGCCTAAGAAACGCCTACCACTTTTCTGTGTTTTATGACACCGGCACTGGATGTGCATCTGGTTCAGGTATTGAATTGTCTCCAAACTATGTTCCGAAGGGGATTATGACTCTGCCGGCAGGATCTCTAATTCCACACCTGTCTCTCACATTGGAAGATGGTGGAAAGCATAAATGGTTCCAAGAGTGCTGTTTGGTGCTGGAAACGTGCTCCGCAAGGTGAGGAGGTGCCCCGTTGGTGATTCCCTGACATGACAGCTGTCTCCAGAACCAGTACTGCAGTTCGGCAGACATCTCTGAGCACTCCTTCAGGTCCAGCTGCTAGGGGCTACATTCGCAACTGCTACAGCTGAAGGACTGAGTTGCTCTGAGCCACCCCCACCTCGCCAGCCAGCTCTGCCATCCAGAGCAGTCAATCCGCTATTTAAGATGCAGATCTTGGTTTCTTTTCACAGCCTGCCCAGCCACATTTTGCAGTTTTGATTAGGAGATAGAGCCCGTTGTGCAAGAATTAGGTCAGGTCACACCATTTAATAAAGCTATCATGACTGATGCGAGCCCTACACAAAAAGGAAACAGGAGTCATACAGCTGTGCTCTTTGTGGCATGAAATCATGCAGCTTCCACTTGGGGAGGGACCTTTTTGATGTCACAGGGTGAGGGATTAAGTCATAATTATGTAGATCTAAATTACCTTCCAGCAAACCCACTGGTGTTTCTTCATTAACGTCGCAGCAGGCTTTAATTCCAGCGTAAGATGGATCACCCTTCAGCTGCACGACATCCAGCCTGCAGAAGATGTTTGGAATTAAGCAGGGACTTGGGCTGAAAAGAACATCAGGTGCCATTTTTCTACTTTTGTCTCAGATGGGATTTTGATTAGTAAGTACGTGCCTGCCTTTCATGATAGCGCTTGGGGTGCCTGTTAGCCAGGTTCCACCTTTAACTTCACTGCCAAAAACTCAGAGCACTGAAATATGAGAACCCACTAGTTACAAGGACCTTGTGTATCACTGATCATCTGAGTTTTCATCAGAAGGCAGTAGAACTCCAAGGCAGATTTCTTCCAGAAACTTTTATGACTAAGGTGGCCAACTCATATGACCATGAATGTTTCCTACATCCAAATTACACTCAAAATCAGAATTACATCTTAGTATCTTTTTCAGGGGAGTTGAGATAACTAGGAGGAAAGGCTTAGGGATAACAGTGATCTGCTAGGAACTTATGTTTCCATCCAATATCAGGTCGTGGAGATTGACCCCTGGTCAATGTGCAGGACGTCTTAGGATTGGTTAGTTGACTCTTGTTTAGATCATCAAGCAGCTTGTCTCAGCAAGGCTTGTCTGAGCCAGTCCATCTCCTCCATCTTGTTAGGGTTAACCCAGTAGACTGCCTCCCAGTGTCAGGCAAGATAAATGACCTTGTTTCAGGACATTGCAAGAAAATTCCTAAGCAATAGAGAGCGAGATCTGCTTTTCTCCACTAAGGAAGGAGCTAGGTGTTCTCATACTCATCTTTTGGGATTGGCTAACCGTGGACTTCTTTTCCATCTGTACCACGGAATATTCTTCTGTTATATTAGGTAATGTTTAGCCCCCAATAAAGCATAGAGGAGATGACAGAGCTGGGAGGGACAGTCTAGGCTGGTAGATCTTCAACCAGAATTGGGTGGCTTCAACCAAAGAAAACACTGCCAGGTCTCACCTCGGACTACTACCTAAACATCTCCAGTGGTCTCTTCTTCAGCCTTCCATGAGGATTAATTGGAATTGTAGCAACTCTTCCAATTCTTTTTTTTTTGGTATCATTAATTCTACAATTACATGTGCAATATTATGGTTATTAAACTACCCCCTTCCGCAGGTGCTCCCACCAACCCCATTACAGTCACTGTCCATCAGCGTAGAGAGATGCTATAGAATCACTACTTGTCTTCTCTGAGTTGTACAGCCCTCCAAGCGCCCCCCCCCAACATTACATCTGCTAATCGTAATGCCCCCTTTTCCCCCTTGTCCTCCCTTCCTGATCTCATCCAGTTCCTTTCCCTTTGGTAACTATTAGTCCGATCTTGGGTTCTGTGGAGTCTGCTGCTGTTTGTTCCTTCACTTTTTTCTTTGCTCTTATACTCCACATATGAGTGAAATCATTTTGATACTTGTCTTTTTAAACTGGGTTTATTTCACTGAGCATAATACCCTCTAGCTCCATCCATGTTATTGCAAATGGTAGGATTTATTTTCTTCTTAT
>JAVSCE010016274.1:0-45567 GCA_032199065.1 Smutsia gigantea | reverse complement strand
CTCACTCTGCCTTCTGTACTGGGTTGGGTCCTGCTTCCTGGAGAGACCTTCTATGATTGGCGAACCAGAACGCCTCCATGTGCCACGGAGCCAGGCCCCAAGCTCCACGAGGATAGAAGCTCCTTTATTTGGAACCTTGCCCTGTGTCTCTCTCGATCTGGCTGTTAACTTGTATGCTTTATGGTATCCTTTATTAAACTGGTAAACCTAAGTGTTTCTCTGAGTTCTGTGAGCTGCTCTAGCAAAGGAATTGAACCTAAGGGGGAGGTCCAATCTGTAGCTGGTAGGTCAGAAGCACAGTAACTGCGATTGTGACTGGTGTCTGCAGTGGGGGTGGAGGCAGTCTTGTAGGACAGAGCCCTTACCTGGGGAATCTGGTACTCTCTCCGGGCAGATAGCATTGGAATTGAGTTGAGTTCTCCAACACCCTGCTGGTGTTCAAGAATTGCTTGGTGTAAGTATGTGTGGGAAGATCCCCTCCCACATTTTCATGCACATTGGAATCAGGTCCTGGTACCCAAATGAAGTTACACTACTATTTCTTCTGTGTATAATATCGTGACTGTTATACATATATGTGGGGAAGAAATACACCATCTCATTTGGTGTCAGAGATGTCTCAGTTTCATTGCCACTTGGAGTAAGCTAAAAACAAGCACCATTCCTGAACCATCATACTTGAGGAAGGTTCACCGAAACCCAGTCTGGGAATGGTGTAGGCATGTGGGGAAATGAAACAACAAGTTAGGGATCTCACTGAAAAAGCTTCATGAAGAATTTTTTAAAAACTTGGGGCTTGATAAAAACTGGATGATTTCTTATTTCACTCTTAACTCCAGAATTCTATGATTTTAAGTGTCAGGGAAAAGATGTGAATATTTACTTGTAATGCACACTGAGCCTTTGTATTGGTTAAGTTGTAATGCTAGCTGCTGTAATCAATAAACACCTCATTTGGCTTAACTATTTAAATTTACTTGTCACTCAACAGTCCCATGTAGCTGGCTGTGGTTGGGAGACCTTCCAAGTATTTTTTCAGGGATGTGGACCATACCCTACTTTAGGTCTTCAAAGACCTCCCTAATCAGCTAGCCAATTGAAGACTTTACTTGGGAAGTTTTCACGGGTCAGGGTGAAAGTAGCTCATGTTTATGCCTGTATTCCATTGGCTAGAACTCAGTCTCATCACACATTGAATTGTAACAGAGGCTGGGAACTATCATCTCCCTGTGTGCTCAGGAAGAGATATGGGTTGTGAGCATGTAGACAGTGTCTGCCTAACTTATTGAGATAACAACAATTTTAGAGAATATTGAATTACAGCCTCAGTCAAGTAAGAAAATTTTACAAAAGAAAGCTCTTGCAAATTTCTCTTGGTCTCTACTGCTGACTCCACTCTTAAAAATGCTTTTAGTTCCTCTTCCTGGCAATAAGATTAGAGAATTTCTCCTACAACAATTTTCTCACATTCCTTCTGGTGGAGAGTGGTGTGGAGAACCCGTGTGTAAAGGTTTTAAGAAGGAATGAAGGGGACTTCCGGGAAGATGGTAGACTGAGCAGAGTGGTGGAAATCTCCTACCAAAACCATATGTATTTATGAAAATACAACAAGTACAACTATTCCTAAAAAAGAGACCAGAAGATACAGGACAGCACACAGCCTGTAGCGACATCCAAGAGGACTTGGCACCCGGTGAGGTGGAGCTATAAAGGGCCCTGCGGAGCGGCACGGCTGCAGCATAGTGGAGCAACAGCGCCACCTACAGCATCCCCACAGAATCTACTCCTGGTGGGCGGTTTTTTGTTTTGTTTTTGTTTTTTGTTTTGTTCTGTTTATTCTTTTCTTTCTTTTTTTTTTTTTAAAGTCTTAAAGAGCCCAGCTGACACACAAAGCACCTACCAGCGACCACTTCTATAGCTGTGAAAAGAGAGGAATATGGTCCACTCTAAGATCAACCAGACAACCCCAGGGGGGAGCCGGAAGGGATGGAAATGCACAATTTTCCTGAAAAAGAATTCAGAATAAAAGTCATAACCATGCTGATGGATCTACAGAGAAATGAGCAAGAGCTGAGGGAAGAAGTGAGGGAAGTCAGGAAAGACAATGTAGAAAACAGACAAGCAATCGAAGGGCTTAACAGCAGACTGGATGAGATGCAAGAGGCTGTTAATGGAATAGAAATCATAGAACAGGAATACAGAGCAGCTGAGGCAGAGAGAGATAAAAGGATTTCTAGGAATGAAAGAATATTAAGAGAACTGTGTGACCAATCCAAACTGAACAATATTTGCATTATAGGAGTACAAGAGGATGAAGAGAGAGAAAAAAGGATAGAAAGTGTCTTTGAAGAAATAATTGCTGAAAATTTTCCCTCGCTGAGGAAGGAAATAGTCTTGCAGTCCACTGAAGCCCACAGATCTCCCAACACAAGGGACCCAAGGAAGACAACACCAAGACACATAATCATTAAAATGATAAAGATCAAAGATAAAGACAGGGTATTAAAAGCAGCTAGAGAGAGAAAAAAGATGACCTACAAAGGAAAACCCATCAGACTATCATCAGACTTCTCAACAGAAATCTTACAGGCCAGAAGAGAATGGCATGATAGATTTAACATAATGAAAGAGAAGGGCGTCAAACCAAGAATATTGTATCCAGCATGATTATCATTTAAATATGATGGAGGGATTAAACAATTTCCAGACAAATGAAAGTTGAGAGAGTTTGCCTCTCATAAACCACCACTACAGGATATCTGAAATGGACTGCTCTAGAGGGAAGCACCCCTAAGGCCAAAAAGATGTCACCAGAGAAAATAAAATCATAGCAAAGAAAGCAGACCATCCAAATACTAACTAAAGGCAAAGAATAAAACAACTAGTATATAAAGAATGGAGGAGCAAGAATAAGAAGGGAGAGAAATAAAGAAACATCAGACTGTGTTTACAATAACTTAACAAGGAAGTTAAGTTAGATTGTTAGATAGTAAAGAAGCAACCCTTGAACCTTTGGTAATCATGAATCTAAAGCCAGCAATGGCAATAAGTACCTATCTATCGATAATCACCCTAAATGTAAATGGACTGAATGCACCAATCAAAAGACACAGAGTAACAGAATGGATAAAAAAGCAAGACCCATTTATATGCTGCCTACAAGAAACTCACCTCAAATCCAAAGATATACACAGACTAAAAGTAAAGGGATGGAAAAAGATATTTCATTCAAACAACAAAGAAAAAAAAGCAGGTGTTGCAGTAATTGTATCAGAGAAAATAGAGTTCAAAATGAAGAAAGTAGTAAGAAATAAGGACATTACATAATGATAAACGGGTCAGTCCAACAGGAAGATATAACCATTATAAATATATATGCACCCAACAGAGGAGCACCAGCATATGTGAAACAAATACTAACAGAATTAAAGGAGGAAATAGACAGCAATGCATTCATTTTAGGAGACTTCAACACACCACTCACTCCAAAGGACAGATCAACTAGACAGAAAATAAGTAAAGACACAGAGACATTGAACAACACACAAGAACAGATGGACCTAACAGACATCTACAGAACTCTACACCCAAAGGGAACAGGATACACATTCTTCTCAAGTACACATGGAACATTTTCCAGAATAGATGACATGCTGGGCAACAGAAAGAACCACAGTAAAGTCAAAAATATTGAAATCCTATCAACCAACTTCTCAGATCACAAAGGTATAAAACTAGAAATAATTTTAGAAAGAAATCAAAAACGCTCACAAATACATGGAGACTTGACAACATTCTCCTAATTAATCAATGGGTTAATGACAAAATCAAAACAGAAATCAAAGAATATATGGAGACTAACGACAACAACAACACAAAGCCACAACTTCTATGGGATGCAGCAAAAGCAGTTCTTAGAGGAAAGTATATTGCAATCCAGGCCTATTTAAAGAAGGAAGAACATTTCCAAATGAATAGTCTAAAGACACAAGTACTGAAATTGGAAAAAGAAGAACAAATGAGGCCCAAAGTCACCAGAAGGAGGGACATAATAAAGATCAGAGAAGAAATAAATAAAATTGGGAAGAATAAAACAATAGAAAAAAATCAATAAAACCAAGAGCGGGTTCTTTGAAAAAATAAACAAAATAGATAAATCCCTAGCCAGACTCATTAAGAGAAAAAGAGAATCTACACACATTAATAGAATCAGAAATGAGAAAGGAAAAATAACGATGGACCCCACCGAAATACAAAGAATTATAAGACAATATAATGAGAATCTATATGCTAACAAGCTGGAAAACATAGAAGAAATGGACAACTTCTTAGAAAAATACAAACTTCCAGGACTGACAAAGCAAGAAACAGGAAAACTAAACAGTACAATCACCAGCAATGAAATTGAAGCGGTAATCAAAAAACTACCCAAGAACAAAACCCCCAGACCAGATGGATTCACCTCTGATTTCTACCAGACATATAGAGAAGAAATAACACCCATTCTCCTTAAAGTTTTCCAAAAAATAGAAGAGGAGGGAATGCTTCCAAACTCATTCTATGAAGCCAGCATCACTCTAATACCAAAACCGGGCAAAAACGTCACCAAAAAAGAAAATTACAGACCAATATCCCTGATGAACGTAGATGCAAAAATACTCAACAAAATATTAGCAAACCGAATTCAAAAATACATCAAGAGGATCATACACCATGATCAAGTGGGATTCATCCCAGGGATGCAAGGATGGTACAACATTCGAAAATCCGTCAACATCATCCACCACATCAACAAAAAGAAGAACAAAAACCACATGATCATCTCCATAGATGCTGAAAAAGCATTTGACAAAATTCAGTATCATTCATGATTAAAACTCTCAACAAAATGGGTATAGACGGCAAGTACCTCAACATCATAAAGGCTATATATGACAAACCCACAGCTAACATCATACTTAACAGTGAGAAGCTGAAAGCTTTTCATCTAAGATTGGGAACAAGACAGGGATGCGCACTCTCTCCACTGTTAGTAGTCACGGCAATCAGACAAAACAAAGACACATGGCATTCAGAGTGGTAAAGAAGAAGTCAAATTGTCACTATTTGCAGATGACATGATATTGTCATAAAAAACCCTAAAGACTCCACTCCAAAACTGCTAGAACTAATATATGAATTCAGCAAAGTTGCAGGATACAAAATTAACACACAGAAATCTGTTGCATTACTATACACTACCTATGAACTAACAGAGAAATCAGAAAAAGAATTCCATTCACAATTGCATCAAAAAGAATAAAATACCTAGGAATAAACTTAACAAAGGAAGTGAAAGACCTGTACTCTGAAAACTACAAGACACTCCTAAGAGAAATTACGAGGACACTAACAAATGGAAATGCATCCCATTCTCTTGGCTAGGAAGAATAAATATTGTCAAAATGGCTATACTACCTAAAGCAATCTACAGATTCAACACAATCCCTATCAAACTACCAACAGCTTTCTTCAGTGAACTGGAACAAATAATTCTAAAATTCATATGGAACCACAAAAGACCCCGAATAGCCAAAGCAATCTTGAGAAGAAGAAATAAAACAGGGGCAATTATGCTCCTTGACTTCAAGCTCTACTGCAAAGCCACAGTAATCAAGACAATTTGGTATTGGCACAGAAACAGACCTACAGACCAGTGGAGCAGAATAGAAAATCCAAACATTATCCCAAACATATACAGTCAATTAATACTTGATAAAGGAGCCTTGGACATACAGTGGGGAGATGACAGCCTCTTCAGCAGGTGGTGTTGGCAAAACTGGACAGCTACATGCAAGAGAATGAAACTGGACTACTGTCTAACCCCATGTACAAAGGTAAACTCAAGGTGGATCAAAGACCTGAATGTAAGTCATGAAACCATAAAACTCTTAGGAAGAAACATAGGCAAGAATCTCTTGGACATAAACATGAGCGACTTCTTCATGAACATATCTTCCCGGGGAAGGGAAACAAAAGCAAAAATGAACAAGTGGGAGTATATTAAGCTGAAAAGCTTCTGTACAGCAAAGGACACCATCAGTAGAACAAAAAGACATCCTACAGTATGGGAGAATATATTCATAAATGACGTATCGGATATGGGGTTGACATCCAAAATATATAAAGAACTCATGCCCCTCAGCAAACAGAAAGTAAATAATCCAATTAAGAAATGGGCAGAGGACATGAATAGACACTTCTCCAAAGAAGGAACTCAGATGGCCAACAGGCACATGAAAAGATGCTCCACGTCGCTAATCATCAGAGAAATGCAGATTAAAACCACAATGAAATATCACCTCAAACCAGTGAGGATGGCCACCATCCAAAACACCACCAACAACAAATGTTGGTGAGGATGAGGAGAAAAGGGAACCCTCCTACACTGCTGGTGGGAATGCAAATTAGTTCAACTACTGTGGAAAGCAGTATGGAGGTTCCTCAAAAAACTCGAAATAGAAATACCATTTGACCTAGGAATTCACTCCTAGGAATTTACCCTAAGAATGCAGAAGTCCCATTTGAAAAAGACATATGCACCCCTATGTTTATCGCAGCACTATTAACAATTGCCAAAAAATGGAAGCAACCTAAGTGTCTATCAGTAGATGAGTGGATAAAGAAGAGGTGGTACATACACACAATGGCATATAATTCAGCCATAAGAAGAAAACAAATCCTACCATTTGCAACAGCATGGATGGGGCTAGAGGGTATTATGCTCAGTGAAATAGGCCAAGCCGAAAAAGACATGTATCAAATGATTTCACTCATATGTGGAGTAGAAAAACAAAGAAAAAAACTGAAGGAACAAAACAGCAGCAGACTCACAGAACCCAAGAACAGACTAATAGTTACCAAAGGGAAAGGGACTGGAGAAGATGGGTGGGAAGGGAGGGATAAGGGGGGATAAGGGCGAAAAAGGGGCATTACGATTAGCAGATGTAATGTTAGGGGGGCATAAGGAGGGCTTTGCAACTCAGAGAAGACAAGTAGTGATTCAATAGCATCTCACTACGCTGATGGACAGTGACTGTAATGGGGTTGGTGGGGGGACCTGATGAAGGGGTAGTTTAATAACCATAATATTGCACATGTAACTGAAGATTAATGATACCAAAATAAATTATAAAAAAAACGGCAAAAAAGGCAGCTTGCAGGATTAGCTGTCAACCCACCAGCCCTGCACCTGATGAGAAATCATTTCATTTCTTGTGCCCCAGGAGGTCACCAGTTGTCTGCTGCAAATCTAGCCATTAGTTGCAAGTTTCAGAGACTTGGAACAATCATCTCTGTGATTGTCTCCTTTCCTGGAGTTACCAAGGTAAGACCCTTCTGTCCTCCGTGCACCATCCCCACCCAGAGGCTGCCAGCCCACTGTCCTTTCCGACTTCCTTTATGCACACGTGTGCATTCCATAACACTAATAATAATAGTGAACACTGATGATAGGCATACATTATGCAATGATTCTTAATTGTGTCATTATTCCCATTCCACCTTGTGTTTGCCAGATGCCAACATCTGGCAACTAGCATGAACACAGTTTTTGCTGGAGTCAACTCCCTTTTTGTATATGTACATTTAAAAAGGAACTGTAGATCAGCATGGCTCACATTTGAGGGTACACCAGTGTAAAAAAAGAAGAAAAAAGACGGAATGAAGATAGCAACAGGAAATGCCTTTCCCTTTGGCCTACTGCATCTCCCTTTGCTCGCTTTTACTTTGTTTCATCAAAGATGCAGAACTGAGATCTTTCACTTAAAAATCAACTCACACTCAAATATTAGTGAGAAATATAAACTTTGTTTGAGCTATTGAGGGGGACAAAGAGTAATCATTTGCAGGCCACATTTCATATTCTTGTAAGCCATCACTGATTTCCTAAATTCTTTCTCAGATATTACACTACAGAGGTTTTCTGTCTCTGGCCCTTCTCTCTTATATCCGGCAACTTTACTCACTTCATTTTACCCTCTCAAGGAGTCCCCCAAAGCTCCAATGCCTCTGCTTCTACTACAGAGTTACATTTCCTGTCCACTAGTATGGTAGCATGGCTCTGGGACAGTTAACATAGAGGGATGCCCTTCAGAGATGTTAGGGTGTCAGAAGTGGGTTTAACAATCCCTTGGACTAGGTTTATACTGTGATGAACACTTGTGTTCTGGCCCAAGATATGTGACCTGAGGAAAATGACAGTCAACAACCTAGACACTGGGCCTAAATTCAGTGTTTGGTATAGTAATCCTCATTGCATGTGGTGCTGTGCTGGGCGCCCTAAATTTCTTTAGTCCTACTATATATAAAAGTCAACTCCTCATTGTCAGGGAGTGACATTTGTGAAGTTGGAGGGTGCCCCAAGTTAGGACTATCTCCAAGACACCTTGGTAATTAATCTTTTCAGACACAGCATTGACTTCCCAAGACATTAAATTTGATATTCAAACATTGGAGAACAGAGTTCCTGAATATTTATGCCTAAACATAGACCCTGCTGAGAGCTGTGGCTTAGTTTATGTGGCATATCTTCAACTGGTACCACAGTCCCATCCCCAGTGTATGATGCTATGACACACAAATAAAGGTGGAAATTGGCAGTCATAATCTCTGTTCCCGTATTGCATGTACATATCTGGGAATAGTTGGATTTTCCCAGAGCATTTGCAAATCCATCTCATGGTGGATTTCCAAGCATTAGAAATCATATTTGTTAAGGTCTAGATGAGCCCAGACTGGACATGCATGCCTAAGTGGCACTCCAAGCAAAGTAGAAACTGTTGAGAACATATCACTGGAAGTCTTTGTTTGTGGGTGTTAATATACATAGCCTGCCCCACAGTAAAGACTATGCAATGTTAGCTAATTGTAATGTAGTAGACAAAGCTGGCTTTTAGAAATACATTTTTCTCCCCTCCTGACACATGGACAACTTCTCCTCCCTTGCTGTTGAGTAGAGCTGTGTCCCTAGATTTGTTGAATTAAATGTGAGCAGAGTGAAGCATATCACTTTCAGACAGAGGTAGTGAAAAGCCCATTCACAGTTCTTCATCTTTCTCTAATGGTCATGGAGGGGTCCTCAAGTTGAGAGGAAAGAGCCAGCACATTGAAACAATATGGGTCACTGGAAAGTCCATGGAACACAGCCGCACTAGAACAACTCCTGAGCCTGTGGTGAATTTTGCATAAAGGGATAAATTAACTTTCATCTGAGATTTTTCTTTTTTTTCCCTTTTTTCTCATAGTGGCATAACCTAGACTCTAGTGACTAATACAGTTATCATTGTTGTTTCTAAAAATGCTCTTATTTAACAAATGCTGAATTTAATTTTTTTTGGAATGCTGTTTTACAACAAGGAGTTTACAATTTGAAGCAATCACTGATTTTTCTTTTTTTTTTTAACACAGACATCCAATTCATTACTAATTCTTTTAGAATCCAACTTTCGAAAGACATCCCAATTCCAAAAAGCTTTTCACTGTTTTTAAAACATCTTAATTTTTTTATCTAATTTACTACGGTAGACTCTCAACTCATCCTCTCTCTGCATTTTCCCTCCCTACTCCAGGTTCCTCCCCCTCCAGTCTACACAGGGATCCTTTGAAAGGGTAGGTCAGGTCATACTATTTCTTTCTTCCCAACTTCCAAAAGCTTCCTGTTTCACTTAACGTAAAAGCCAAAGTCTTGGTAAATGTTTGCAGACCCTACTAGTAGCTTTCCAGTGAAGAGTTTCTTGACCATCGTGTTTAAAATTTCAAACTGCCTTCTGTATTCCCTGATCTCCTCCACACTTTCTATCTCCCTTCACTGCTTTATTTTTAGCCCTGTCACTAGTTGAAAAGCTGTCATTAATTACTTACTAATTTTATTATTGTCTATCTCTCTCTGCTATAATATAAACTCCAGAAGAGTTATTTTGTTTATGACTGTATCTCAGCATCTTAGACTATCGCCAGGCGTGTTCAGCCCTCAACAAATATTTTTTAAATGAGGAAATAAAGATTTATCTCCAGTTAAAGCAAAGTATATTCATTCTCATATCCATTACAAATGAAGAGGGATATGTAACTATTTTTAAAAAGTATATCCTTGGTTGCTTAAAAAAAGGGGGCAACTTAAAAACATGTGACATTAAGAGTGCAGATTAAGTTGTATAATTATTTATCATTATAGAACCTCTTAATGTAGTTTATATCCTTTGGGAATCTCCAAGTAAAGACAGGAGTTTTATTATAATTTTCAAGGCATAATGTGTCACATAAAACTGCTCTAATAGGAAGAGTTACAGAATTTTAAAAGCTTTAATCAGTCATTCTGCTGAAATGTTAAATATATCACTGTTCCTGGCAGTATAAATTAGATAAGAAAGATGCTTTCTAATGGGACACAGGTAAGTTATAACAGGAGTTTATCTGGACTTTTTATTTCTGTTTATATTTAAATAAATATAAATAATTCAAAATTTCTCTTAATGCATCAAAGTTTTCCCTTTGTCATTTGTTATTGCAATTGAAAAGTTGTCCTGTTATGGCTGATATAAGAAAGTCAATTTATGAAAAAATCAAGTGTATAAATATTAAACAAGTAAAAGTTATTTGATAATGTTAACATAAATATTCATTTTGAATACTGAATTTAATATTCTTTTTCTCATCTCTTGGTTTCTTGTGTAACACTATTACATCATTAAAAAAGACATGATTGGGTAACTCCTTTTTTTAGATATACAGTTTTCCTAGTAAAATTAGTCCATTGAAAGTCACATTCAGATTCATTATGCATTTTTATAAAAACTTACTATTAAATAATATAATTTGGAGCAGACAGGAAAGGAGCTTTGAGAATTGCGTTTCTGATAAAACTTTGATAAACTCCAGTAATAGAGTAAATCTGTGCTAGAAATCAAAAGTTTCAGTTTTAATTTATTACATAACTTTATTTTCACAAATTTGTACAGAATATCACTAAAATTTGGATTCAATATAAAAATTGTCATGTAATCTTATTGAGATATTTTATTACATAAAAATATTATTAAATAACAGAAGATAAGTGTAAAAAAAAAAGCTTCCAAAAATCCTATGTAGCTATTTAAAGCTGTTTCAAATGTTACGGTTTACTGGTGTTTTGAGAAGACTATCTCATCACTTACTGTTCGTTATACTCTCACCACCTATGCATTGCAATGGAAATAAAACGATACAATTCCAAGAAACAACTACAAAAATGAATTTGGTTACAAATTTTTTAAAAACCTCAATAATAGCCATTACTCCATGCATTTGCATACCAATGATTACCCAGAATTGTTTGGCTCACACCAAAAAAGTCAGTTAAGATTAGGAAATAATTTTTTTTAATGGTACAAAGTATTCTAAACATTTTATCTTGCCTTAAAACATATACATGCCCATGAATTTTCTTTGAGTATGATTCTGCTGATGTCTTCTTTCTGGCATGAAAAAAATACTCAAAATGGCATGATGGCTTACACAAATTGCATCATTTCAGATTTCTATTTTCTGTTCCTTGAAACAGAAATAGGATTTAATGACTCTTAAAAAGCAACTCATCTACAGATTCAATGCAATTCCTATCAAAATACCAACAGCATTTTTCAATGAACTAGAGAAAATCATTCTAAAATTCATATGGAACCACAAAGGACCCAAAACAGACCTGAGAAGGAAGGATAAAGCTGGGGGGATTATGCTCCCCAACTTCAAGCTTTACTACAAAGCCACAATACTCAAGAAAATTTGGTACTGGCACAAGAACAAACCCATAGACCAATGGAACAGACTAGAGAGCCCTGATATAAATCCAACCACACATGGTCAATTAATATATGATAAAGGAGCCATGGACATACAGTGGGGAAATGACAGCCTCTTCAACAGCTGGTGTTGGCAAAACTGGACAGTTACATGCAAGAGAATGAAACTGGATTATTGTTTAACCCCATACACAAAAGTAAACTTGAAATGGATCAAGGACCTGAATGTAAGTCATGAAACCATAAAACTCTTAGAAGACAACATAGGCAAAAATCTCCTGAATATAAGCATGAGCGACTTCTTCCTGAATGCATCTCCTTGAGCAAGGGAAACAAAAGCAAAAATGAACTCATGGGACTACATCAAACTAAAAAGTTTCTGTACAGCAAAGGACACCATCAACAGAACAAAAGGCATCCTACAGTATGGGAGAATATATTTGTAAATGACATATCCAACAAGGGGTTAACATCCAAAATATATAAAGAACTTACATGCCTCTACACCCAAAAAGCAAATAACCTGATTAAAAAATGGGCAGAGGATATGAAGAGACAGTTCTCCAAAGAAGAAATTCAGATGGCCAACAGGCACATGAAAAGATGCTCCACATCGCTAATCATCAGAGAAATGCAGATTAAAACCACAATGATATATCACCTCACACCAGTGAGGATGGCCAACATCCAAAACACAAACAACAACAAATGTTGGCGAGGATGTGGAGAAAAGGGAACCCTCCTACACTGCTGGTGGGAATGCAAATTAGTTCAACCATTGTGGAAAGCAATATGGAGGTTCTTCAAAAAACTCAAAATAGAAATACCATTTGACCCTGGAATCCCACTCCTTGGAATTTACCCAAAGAATACAACTTCTCAGATTCAAAAAGACATATGCACCCCTATGTTTATCGCAGCACTATTTACAATAGCCAAGATATGGAAGCAACCTAAGTGTCCATCAGTAGATGAATGTATAAAGAAGATGTGGTACATATACACAATGGAATACTATTCAGCCATAAGAAACAAATCCTACCATTTGCAACAACATGGATGGAGCTGGAGGATATTATGCTCAGTGAAATAAGCCAGGCAGAGAAAGACAAGTGCCAAATGATTTCCCTCATTTGTGGAGTATAACAATGAAGCAAAACTGAAGGAACAAAATAGCAGCAGACTCAGAGACTCCAAGATGGAACTAGTGGTTACCAAATGGGAGGGGTGTGGGAGGGCGGTTGGGGAGGGTGGGAGAAGGGGATTGTGGGGTATTATGTTTAGTACACATGGTGTGGGGAATCATGGGGAAAACAGTGTAGCACAGAGAAGGCAAACAGTAAATCTGTGTCATCTTACTACACTGACGGACAGTGACTGATTTGGGGTATGAGTGGGGACTTGATAATATGGGTAAATGTAGTAACCACATTGTTTTTTCATGTGAAACCTTCATAAGAGTGTATATCAATAATACCTTAATAAAAAAAATAAAGCAACTCATGTACAGCCTCTTTTGACTTTTAAGATTTCCCTCCCAATTTTTACGGTTGCCTTGAGCACTCTAATTTGACAGCAACATTTAAAAAATACTGACCCTATTGAGTCTTTATAAGACATTAAATCTAGTATTGTAGCTATAACTTCTTTTTACATTCATAATCTTTGGTTTTAAATTTTGCTGTTATATATTGGCATTTATTTATAATATGATACAGCAGGAAATATTTTATTTTGAAGACTTTTAATAAAATATTAATGTTCACTTATAATAAAAATAAATCTTACTAAATAATTGCACTGATAAGCACAATTGGATTAAATATGTAGGGGAGCACATAGATAACTCTTAGAAAGCTTACAACTCATTTGGGAGAGTAGGAGACACTAGAAAGAAGCCTCAGTGCAAGATTCATTAAACCATGGGCATCAGCCAGCCGGAGTGAGGAGTTAAGTAAGTGTCAGTTTAAGAGAGCTACCTGTGACTGATTTTATGGAATACTACTGAGGTTTCATATACTACCTCCATTCCCATACTTAATACTTCTGCACATCTGAAACCCAAGGCAACTAATCTTTCCAGAGTTATATTAGTACATTTGATTAATATTAAATAAAATTATTCTAGTTCTTGGTGGATAAAGGTCAGTACTGCGATTCCCAATTTTGCATTTTGCTTAGGCAATTTGCTTTCTTTTTGCTCTGTGTCTATACCCTTACACACTTCCTGTCACCTCTGGCTGCTTTCTCATAAGACACATACTAATCAGGGCTCTTGATGGCCTATTGATGGTAAGAAGGGGTTAGGAAGGACTACCCCAAATGAAAGTACATCGCAAGCAAAAAAGTGTTTTTCCTGAAGTCCAAGAACAGCAAGTTTAAATGATTTCTTTGATCTCTTTCTCCAAGTGATATTTTTAAAAGGCAAAATTTAGGAGTGGCAGAGAAGAAAGAAAAGGAGAAACCACCTTCCCCATTAGGAGGAGCCCTGGGGCCATCTGCCACTTATCTATACACAGGAAGCAAGTTTCTTAGAAAAAAACTGAGTGAGAAAAAGACAGACATAGTATCACATAGATTCATGGGATTTTACATAGTGCTTCTCCAAAACTGAAGGAACAAAATAGTAGCAGAGTCAGAGACTCCAAGATGGAACTAGTGGTTACCAAAGGGGAGGGGTGTGGGAGGGTGGGTGGGGAGGGAGGGAGAAGGGTATTGAGGGGTATTTTGTTTAGTACACATAGTGGGGGGTCACGGGGAAAACAGTGTAGCACAGAGAAGGCAAATAGTGAATCTGTGGCATCTTTCTACACCGATGAACAGTGACTGCAATGGGGTATGGGTGGGGACTTGATAATATGGGTAAATGTAGTAACCACATTGTTTTTTCATGTGAAACCTTCATAAGAGTGTATATCAATAATACCTTAATAAAAAAAAATAGTGCTTCTCAAAGGAAGAGGTCAGAAGTGTGTCTCTCGGACTGGTGGGGAGCTAGACAGCCAGGACCTCATGCCAGTTGCCTCAGGTTGTGACATAAACTAAAAAAACTGAGTAAGCACTGTTTAACCTTTTGCCTGTCATTTTAAACGTTATCTTGTTGTCTTTTGAAAGTGAAGTGAGGCAAGAAACACCTCGAGTTTCCATTAGGAGGCTGTAATTTTGTCCTCCTCCCGCTGACCCAAATGAACTTAACACTCAAGTGCTGCTGTTCCATTCCAGGGGGACCGCAGAGTACTGAGAATGCCCTGACTGCACTCTCTGGCGTCATCCAGAGATGTGCCATTCAACCTCCTCCAGGCCTGGAGTTTCCCTCAGCAACACTGAAATAAGAAGAAGGGACAATACTTTAACTGAGATGATACAGGACAACTCTGCAGATCACACGCGGGGCTGACTGGGAGCTCAGCATAATCTGACTCAAGGGCTTTTTTTTTAATATGTAGCTATAGCACTTTTGATAAATAAGTACTAAATTTGAATGTCCTTTGGGTAGACTTGCTTACTAGGATTTGCAAAAGGCACTTCTTTCTTCCAGATTCTATTACTCCCTGTTTTATTCTCCTCTCTCCCCATGGTCCAGTATATCTTATGCATATATTTGTGCCACTTCCCTGCCCTCTACAAGCATTTGGGCTTGGTGTCTGCTATAGGCTAAGCACATGTTTTCTATTCTTTTCCTTATTATGTTTGGCTATATGTTTAAAGTATGTTTGGCTATAATTTCACTACACTATAATGCTCTAATAATACCTAACATTCACAGCACTTAAGTGCCAGGCCCAAGTCTTTGTTTTCTATGTATATCAGTTCGCTTAATCCTTACAACAAATTTATGGGAAGGTACAATTACTTTTCCTACTTCAAAGAAAAAGAAAAATGTTAAAAGACTTGCCCAAAGTGGAGATAAGTATTAAAACTCAGATGATCGAGCCCCACAATCCGTCTCTTCTCCACTGTGATATGCAGACAGCCCTGATGACTGCAGCACATAATGTCAGTCATTTTCTGCATACACTGTGCACATTTTAATAATACAAATCAAACCAATTCCTTGTTCCTACATAGATGTCAAAGCTGCAGTATAGGATCCAGTATCTCGGGTCCTCTTGCACACCTTCCTCTTGCTTGCCTGCATTCATGCACATTCTCTTTTTCATCCATGCATTCCCACGTACTGATTCAGGGGCCTCAGTGCAGCCCGAGGCATCTCAGCAGCTGTGTCCTGGACCATCTTCCACCGTATCTGATGTAAATGTTTTAGCATTTCCAAAGTGTGTTTAATCCAGTCCCCAAACTTCATCAAACATACTTAACCCAAGTTCCAGAGGGTCAACAGGAACATGAGATTATCACAACAGCTGCTTCCATGCACAAAGTTTAGGAAAACAGAATATCATACAATCAAACATGATCAGTGCAACACTGTACACCCTAAGCCAGCATTTCTGAGTATGATCAGAGAACCTTCTGTATCAGAATCTCTAGGAAACTGTTTGGAAGTACAGATTCATTGTTTGCATCCCAAATACAATAGTTAGAATCTTGTTGGGAGGATAGGGGCAAGAATGGAATTTTTCTTGTGCCCTTTAGATGATTTTTAAACACACTAAATTTCGAACCTTGGTTAAGTACTGATTGCTTTATATTTAGCACATACACACCAAAAGAGCAATGACCCTAGGGCCAATACAAGTTGTGGTCTAGATCACTGTCCAGTGAAAAAACAATGCAAGCCATATATATGTAATTTTGAATTTTCTAATAGTTACTTAAAAAAGATAAGGAAACAGATGAAATTGATTTTAGTAATATATTTACTTAAACCAATATGTTAAAAATAATTATTTTCAGCATGTAATTAATATAAAAATTAATGAACTACATTACATTCTTTTTTTGTACTAAGTTTTTGAAATTTAAAAGACATTTTATGCCTAAGAAATATTTCAGTTCAGACTAACCACATTTCAAGTGGCCAATAGGCACAGGTGGCTAGTGCCAACTAGATTGGAGAGAGCAGTCCTTGACTCACATTGTTGTTATTAGCTTAGGTCAAAAGAACATTGGTATTTTTTAGGGTAAGGGAGTAGACAGAAGAAAATTAAATAAATAAAATAATAAATGAAGGCTTTTGGGTTGCCACGTAACGAAGAATAATTGTTGTTCCTGTCCATTTTTCAGACTGCAAGGTTTGCACATCCATGACACAGACTTTCCTGAGATCTTCCTCTTCTTTCTTTTTCTAAATAATTTCTCTTGTCCCCTAAGGTTCCCATTGTTTTGGTCCCACAACCCTGAATTAAGGTTGGCCTGCGCTCCTGTGCTCTGTGGCTGTATCAGAAGATTCTGATACAGGAGGTTCTCTTTAACATAGTAACATAGACCCTGCTCCCCCTCTTTAATCCCCTCAGAATCCCAGTTTCATTTGCTCATACTGCTGCTCTAAATTCTTCCTACCCTCTGCATGCAGGGGCTCATTGAGAAGTATCTTATCTCTGCCATGTCTCATTCTCCAAATCTCACCTTTTGACAGAGTTGAAATTACATAGCCTTGGTTAAATTTATTCATCTTGTAGTGATGTAAACATTCTTTTCTGTCATCTATATTCCTGCTCCAGCAGGAATTTTCTCTTTTTCTCTGAAGTTACTTATTATTCCTTCCACTTTGGCTCAGAAATAGGATGAAGAGGAAAACAGATCTTGGAGTGGAGAACACAGAGCAATCCAACAATGTGACTGGCCTCCTGAAGTCAGGAATTTACATACTGAGGCTTTGCCTTGAGATCAGCCCCATACCCTAGAACTGTGTTTTTGTCTTATCAAGTCCCTGGAAACTTACCTGACTCTGTCCTGGTAAAATATCCTTGCTCTTCTTGTGGGGATATACCCATAAATAGCACAACAGCCCTTCAAGTTTGAGATCTTACCTCCCAGACCTTAGCTAGGTGCTCACTTTGGTCAGCTTAATCACACCAGATGTTGATGAGCAGAATTCTAAATTCTGAATTATAGGTTATTAGGTTGGGCTTTGGCCTCCTAGCCCAATGTAGTCTGCTCATGATTCGGTCAGGACTGTGTGGTCCCCAAGAATTTCTCTTGCTTAGTTTAATGCAGATTGGGAGACCATTCACCAAGACCTACATGCAAACTTGAACCTCAAAATCATACTACTTGAATGGAGTGGAGGGCAAGAAAACATGGATATAAGGAAAAATGAATCAGAGAAGCAAAAGGCATTTGTTTCAGAGGTCTCAGCTCAAGCTGGTATAAACCCAATCTTCCAAGACTTCCCAGGGCTGCCCAGTGTTGGTGCAGTTGGTTTAGGGAGTGAGAACTGTATGAGAAGGGCTCTCCCAATCACTGTGTCCATCTTACGTCAGCCACATTGGAGGTTGGCCCTCCAAAAATGCAGACTCAAAGAAACACTAAGTCACTGCTGGAGCTTTAAAACTGGTCATTGCTCCAAAAATGTACCCTGGCAAAGAAACACTTAATGAGAAATAGGGAGATGTCTAGGACAATTTTTTAACATCTTGCTAGATGGTGGTACCAATATCCAAGACAAACAATATGGAAGAGAAAGCCATTCTATGGAAGAGTATGAAGAGCAGTTTTGGTTTGTAGTTGTCTGTGATGATATGGTCAGGGGTAAACATCTGCTAGGCAGTTGGATATACCAGTCTGAAGCCCAAATTACAGAGTTCTTGGAAGGGATGAAGATCTCTGAGGCAGAGGAAAAAAAGGTAGTAGTTGGAAGCTCAAGCTGATCTTTAGGTCTTCTATAGCCCTATTCCTCTATTATTATTTCTTTTCACATTGTTGATTACAAACTTAATTTTTGCCTACCAGTTTAAAGCATGATGTTCAAAATGGACAGGGAGAATGTCACTCGCCTTTTGTATCTTCTGTGACACAATGCATTGATTCCATATTATTCCATGTAAATGCTTTCTTTTGAAGGGTGTTAACTGGTGCAGAAAAGGTAAGGTGAGTGGAGTGTTGTATTCATTTTGATTAAAGCTATTCATCAGCTTCTCTCATTCCCAGTCAAATTTTATACTCTTGAGTTTTAGTGTCTTGGTTTAGGAATATTTCTAATAATGAAGCTGAAAACATAATCACAATATTTGAAATGACTATTAAAAAATTAAAATTTCTAGTCCCCTTCCAGACATATTATGCTATACCAATAATATCTCAAACTAATATTCAGGAATCTCTTACTTGATAACTATGATTCCATTGAAGATAATTATTGATGTCACCACCACTGAACCAATCCTTAAATTTTAGTGTATATATCAGTCACCTGGATGCTTGTTAAGAATATGGGTTCAGCAGATCTAGGCCAAGAGATTTGCATTTTAATAAACACCCCATGAGTCTAGTAATGATAATGTTGCTCATGTGATTGTATATTAATAATAGCAAAATTAAAAAAATGGGAGAAAAAAAATAAACACCCCATAACTGCGATCAATCGATCACATTTTGAGAAATAATATTATTTATTAGGCTATCTGAGGGACCCCAGGATAGATATAGAACAGGATTTTTAAAACCTGAAATCTATGTATTCCCAAGGAGCCCATGGATAGAATTTACAGAATCTATGAACTTGGATGGTGGAAAAAAATCCATCTTTATTTTCAGTAACTTCAACTAAACCTTAACATCTAAAGAATTCTGAATGTGGGCAACAAATCACAGTAGAAAGAACAGTTCCTCTAACCTTATCATCAACAGAAAACACAGACATTTTCATATCACACTACAGCTGTTGCAAATATCACAAAATATTTATAACCATCACTACTTTGAAATTATGGTAGTTATTAGATTGCCATTAGATCTCATTTAATTTAATAAAAAATCACACATATTACTCTAAAATTGAATTAAAAAATATTTTGGTAACTATGCCATAATAAAATTGGTTTCTTTTATAATTCTACATACTTTTTAATGCATTTAGAAATTATTATGAGAAGAGGTCTATGGCCTCACTAAAATGTTTAAAATGTCCATGGCACAAAAATGGTTTAGAACTTTAGTGTAGGAAAGAATAGTCCCCTTATTGAGACATTAGAGAGGTGTGTTATTTAATTCTATGAAGGAAAAAAATGCATGAATACTTTTACATCAAAAGAGATTCTTGTCCCAGAATCCACTCCTCATACCTGACTTTTCATTCTTCATTTGTTCTTCTCAGGGACTACACCCCTCCCCTGATTTGTTTACTGGTCCTCAATGGTTGAATGGCTCTGTTTTCTGTCAAGGATAACAGATTTTAATCACAGATTTCAAGCCCATTATGAACAGTAATTAATGTCTGACATCTCTTAATAAGGTAGGTAAAACTTACTGTTATTTCATAGGTGAGAAAATCAGGTCTAGACAAGTTTGGTGAATTGTTTTTAGGAGACCCAAGAAACTGTGGCACATTTCCAGAACCAATAGTTATTTTAACATGCAAACAATGTTTTTTGATTCTCCATATTATCAGTCTATTGCAAAAGCATCCTACTTTGCAAAATATTTAATTGAAATAGATACAGAAATAAACTTTCTTAAGGTAGAAACATTTGCCAGTATCAATATTGTACTACTTCAATACTAATAATTTATTTGCTGGGTTGTTTTTGGAAAAATAATAGATGTCCTCATTGGAGAGAAAAAGCCCCAAGCCAAAACAAACCATTAAAAACCACTGTCCATTTTGAAATAAAGCAATTAGTTTCTCCTTTTATTCAGAAACCTTACCCAGTAAGAGAGTCAGAGAGAAACAAAGTGAACATTAGTCATCAAATGCATTGACTTAACTTTTGCTCTTAAGAAACCGCACACAGTCGTTGGTACGGACTTTTGTCTTTTTGTCAGTTTGGGTCTTATGGATTCATTTTGCTTTGCTCAATAATGTTGTGTGTCTGATCTTATCCTAACTTTTTGTTGTTTGACTAGTCCATCTGGCTTGACAGTATAGTGTGAAAAATTTGAAAATTCTTTGTTAGTTGTTCATCTAAATGGTGTTTACTTTTATTCATTGCTTTGCTAAATTCCTACTGGCCTGACAAGGAACGGAACAACAACAAAAAAAACACAGGAGCAAAAATGAAGGGCACAAATGGATAAACAAATAATTGAAGGAGAAGGCATGGTTTTTCCTTACAGAGAAATACTAATTCATTAGAGAAACATCATAGTGATAGTTAACAGAGGCAAAATTTGTTGAAGCATGCTAAAATTTGTGGGCAGAAGTTTGAGGGGGCGCAGGATATTTGTGTAGTCCCAAGCTGTATCCCCTAAGATGTTTATTAATGACAAGAGAGGGGGAATAATTACCAAGGAGAAACTTGGCTCACAGCACTGTATCTCCTGACATTATGCACTGAGAAGGTCCTAATGTCATATCTTGCCAAAATGCATGACCTTGATCTGAACATGAGAACTCATCAGGCAAACCCATTGACAGTGTGACAGAAGAACTCCACAAGTACTCTCTTCCAAAATGTTAAAGGCCATGAAAGACAAGGAAAGATTGAGGAGCTTTCACAGATTGCAGGAGATGAAAGGGTATTGACAGCTAAGTGCAATGCAGGATCCCAGATTGATCCTGGAACAGAAAATGGACTTTAGTGGAAAATGGTCACCACTTTAAAGTATAGCTTCATTCACTGTTAACATAACCAGTATTAATTTCCTGATTTTGATGACTGTCATGGTAATGTAAAATGTTAACCTTAGAAGAAGTTGATGAAGGTTTTAAGGAAATACCACTATTTTTGTAATTTTCTGTCATTCTGAAATTATTTCAATATTAAAATTAAAAAATATCAAGTGGCATATTTGTGGCAGTTGTCTAAATAACTCTCCACTGGTGATGGGAAAAAAGGGTTTTGATGGCCTTGAAATATCTGGATAATATATCTTTCCAAATTAGTCCAATAACTTTCTCTGGGAAAAGGCATACAGTTTGAGAACTTTACCTCTTTCAAATGCATAGATCACAGCCTTTTTTTATATGAAATACTCTTATTTTTTTCCTCTTATGACATAGGCACTTAAGAAATGATTGTATAAAATGGGAATAATGATTGCTGCCCTGTCCATTCTGTTTTTCCCCAGTGAACTTACAGGGTTGTCATAAAGTATAAAAAAGAAAAAGGAAGGGGAAAGTATTTTGCAAGTTGTACATTGTGTGGGTATAAGGCATTATTTTGATTATTGATGGAAGATTATCTAAGGTGTTTTTATAATTTATATATAAATTGAATCAGCTTCTCCTTTTACTTTTCCTGTACCCCAGTAATATTTCCACTTGTTTACCAGGCTTAAAAATTCAAAGTTGCCCTCAAAAATAAGGATTAAAGGAGAGGGAAAGGGTATCAGTTATCAAAACTACAGCTAGTCATTCTAAAACATGCTGTTCACCTGTCCCTCACTTTCATTCTCTTCTATGCCATATGAAAATATAGGCAAAAACAAACAAACAACCCCCCCCTGCCAACATTTTAGAGCAGGATAGGGCCTTAGAAGTAATCTAACTTAGTGTCCCTTAAACATACCTGATTGTAAGAATCATCTAATAAGGTCATTTCAAATATGAATTCTTGGACCTCTGAAATCATAATCCATCAGAGGGACTTTAGAATCTATATTTTAAATATGCAACTTAGCTGATTATTATTGGCAGGCAAATTTAGAAGCACCCTCACTTTATAGATAAGAAATTGAGATGAAATGACCACTTTTTAAAATTAAAATATCATTGATATACAATCTTATGTTGGTTTCACATATATAACACAGTGATTCAACAGTTACCCATATTATTAAATCCTCATCTCCTCTGGTACAGTCACTACCAATGTAGTAAGATGTTACAGAATCATTAACTGTATTCTCTGTGCTATACTACTCTCCCTGTGACCAACTTATATTGTGATTATGAATTACTGTGCCCCTTTATCACCTTCCCCATCTCTCCGACCCTCCCTAACCACTCCCCCTTGGTAACCACTAGTCTCTTCTCTGTGTCTGTGAGTCTGCTGCTATTTTGTTCCTTCTGTTTTTCTTTGTTTTTATACTCCACAAATGTGTGAAATCATTTGGTATTTGTCTTTCTCCACCTGGCTTCTTTCACTGAGCATAATACCATCTAGCTCCATCCATGTTGTTGCAAGTTGTAGGATTTCCTTTCTTTTTATGACTGAAAAATATTCCATTGTGTATATGTACCACATCTTCTTTATCCACTCATCTACTGGTACTTAGGTTGTTTCCACATCTTGGCTACTGCAAACAGTGCAGCAATAAACCTAGGGGTGCATATGTCTTTTTGAATCTGGGATCTTGTTTTCTTTGGGTAAATTCCTAGGAGTGGAATGACTGGGTCAAATAGTATTTCCATTTTTAGTTTTTGTGGAACCTCTATATTACTTTCCACAACAGTTGCACCAATTTACATTCCCAATGTAGGAGGTTTCCATTTTTCTGCATCCTTGCCAGCATTTATTGTTTTTTGTCTTTTGGATAGTGGACATGATAACTGGTGTGAGATGATATCTCATCATGGTTTTGACTTGCATTTCCTTGGTGATTAGCAACATGGAGCATCTTTTCATATGCCTGTTGGCCATTTGTATTTCTTCTTTGGAGAAACATCTGTTCAGATCCTCCACCCATTTCTTAATTGGGTGTTTGTTTTTTGGGTGTTGAGGCATATGAGTTTTTTATATATTTTGGATGTTAAACCATTATCAGATGAGTCATTTATGAATATATTTTCCTATACTATAGAGTGTCCTTTAGTTCTGCTGATGGTGTCCTTGGCTGTAAAAAAGTTTTTTAGTTTTATGTAGTCCCAGTTGTTCATTTTTGCTCTTGTTTCCCTTGCCTGAGGAGATATGTCCAGGAAAAATTTGCTCATGCTTATTCAAGAGATTTTTGCTTATGTGTTCTTCTAAGAGTATAATAGTTTCATGACTTGCATTCAGGTCTTTGGTCCATTTTGACTTTACTTTTGTGTATGGGGATGGACAGTAATCCAGTTTCATTCTCTTGCATGTAGCTGTGCAGTTTTGCCAACACCAGTTATTGGAGAGGCTTTCATTTCCCCATTGTATATACAAGGCTCCTTTATCAAATATTAACTGACCAAATGGTTGGGTTTATATCTGGGCACTCTGCACTCTATTCTGTTCTACTGGACTATGGGTCTGTTCTTGTGCCAGTACCAAATTGTCTTGATTAGTGTGGCTTTGTAGTAGAGCTTAAAGTTGGGGAGCATAATCCCCTCAGCTTTGTAGTTCTTAGGATTGCTTTGGCTATTCAGGGTCTTTTGTGGTTCCATATGAATTTTAGAACTATTTGTTCTAGTTAATTGAAGAATGCTGATGGTATTTTGATAGGGATTGTATTGATTCTGTAGATTGCTTTAGGCACGATGGCCATTTTGACAATATTAATTCTTCCAGGGATTAGAGCAAGGGATTAGATTTCCATTTATTGGTGTTTTAATTTCTCTCATGAGTGTCTTACAGTTTCAGAGTGAAGGTCTTTCACGTCCTTTGTTAAGTTAATTCTTAGGTATTTCATTCTTTTTGATGCAGTTGTAAATGGAGCTGTTTTCCTGATTTCTCTTTCTGCTTATTCATTGTTAGTGTATGGGAATGAGATGAATTTCTGTGTATTAATTTTGTATCCTGTAACTTTTCTGACTTCAATTAAAAATTCTAGTAGGTTTTTTGGTGGAGTCCTTATGTTTTTCTATGTATAATATCAAGTAATCTGTGAATAGTAACAGTTTAAATTTTTCCTTACCGATTTTGATGCCTTTTATGTCTTTGTGTTTTCTGACTGTCGTGGGTAGAACCTCCAGTACTATGGTGAATAAAAGTGGTGGGAGTGGACATCCTTATCTTGTTCCAGTGTTAGGGGAAAAGTTTTCAGATTTTCACTATTAAGTATGATGTTGGCTGTGGGTTTGTCATATATGACACTTATTATGTTGAGGTAAATACCCTCTATACACATTTTGTTGAGAGGTTTTCTCATGAATGGATGTTGAATTTTATCAAATGCTTTTTCAGCATCTATTGAAATAATCCTGTGATTTTTGTCCTTTTTTTGGTAATGGGATGTATGATGTTGATTCATTTATGATAATTGAAACATCCTTGCATCCCTGGAATAAATCCCACTTGGTCATAATAGATGACCTTTTTGATGTATTTTTTTGAATTCAGTTTGCTAACCAAGTGTATTTTTAAAATGGCATACCCTATCTTTGGTAGATATTAATTACTGGGACATAGGAAACAATTATGTAAACAACTATAGTATATACTTTACTAGGGATTTAAACAAAGCTGAATGCAACTAATTCTTCTTTGGGAATAAAAGTGTCAGGAAAGCCCCAGAGGCTTTTTTAATACTCTGCATTATGGATAGACAGGATGAATACCTATTCTAAAAGGAAAGGACAATTTGCAGAGACACATTGATGTGCATGGCATTTTCAGGAATTAGGTGTGATTCAGGAGCCTGGACTGTAGTGTGCAGCAGTGTAATAGTCAAATACAAAAGAAGAAAGATAGGGGTTGTATTTTTGAAGCCCATAGTATCTGGCTAAAAAGTTTGTTCTTATATGACACCAAAAGCCCAGGCAACAAAAACAAAAATAGGTAAATGGGACTCCATCATACTAAAAGTTTCTGTGTAGCAAAGGAAACCATCAACAGAATGAAAAAGCAATTTACAGAACGGGAGAAGATATTTGAACCATTTATGTGATAAGACATTAATATCTAAAATAAAAATAGAGTCATAGAACTCAATAGCAAAAAACTAAATAACCAATTTAAAAAAGTCTAAGAACTTGAATAGACATTTCTTCAAAGAATACAAATGGCAAACAGGTATATGAAAAAATTCTCAATGTTACTAGTGATCAGGGAGATGCAAAACTATAATGAGTTAAGATGGATGATTAAAAAAACAGAAAATATCAAGTATTTTGAGGATGTGGAAAATTAGAGTGCTTACACACTGTTAATGGGAATGTAAAATGGTGTAGCTACTATGGAGAACAGTATGGAGGTCCTCAAAAATTTTAAATAGAACTACCCTGTGCTCCAGCAATCCCACTTCTGGGGAGGAAGTCCTCCTAAAACTGAAACCCAAAGGATGAGAAAGTCAAAATCAAATGCTGCTAAAAAGTGAACAATTATAAACATTAAAGTATTTTGTTCTGAAACAGTCACTGTTAAGAAAATGAAGATAAACCCACAGACTGGGTAAACATTTAATGTTAATAAATGTTAAATAAATAAATTTAATGTTAATAGATGTTAAAAAAAACATTTCCAAGCCTCATTGCTGACAAATACTTGAATTTATTGCATGCTCAATGCAGCATTATTTATAACAGACAAGACAAGGAAACAATGCAACAGATGGATGAATAAAGAAAATGTGATATATACACATACATACAATGAAATATAGTCAGTCTACTAACAGATGAATGGATAAAGAAAATATGATATATATACATACATATAATGGAATATTAGTCAGCCATAAAAATAATGAAATCTTGCCATTTGTGACATGGATGGGCCTTGAGGATATTATGCTAGATGAAATAATTCAGACAGAGAAAGACAGATGCTGTGTAATCTCACTTGTAAAAGAACAAACACAAAAACAATCAAAGCAAGCTCTTAGATTCAGAGAACAGATTGGTGGTTTCTGGCTGGGGAGTGAGGGGAGGATAAATTGGTTGAAGGGAGTCTAAAGATACAAATTTGCAGTTATGAAATAAACAAGTCATGGAGATATATTATATAGTATGGTGACTACAGTTAATAATGTTTGAAAATTTTGCCATGTGAGTAAATCTTAAAAGTTCTCATAAAAAAAACATTTTGTGACAATGTTTGGTGATGGATATTACACAGACTTATTGTGGTAGTCATTTCTCAAATATAAAAATATTGAGTGATTAAGTTGTACACCTGAACCTAATATGTTATATGTGACTTATACCTCAATTAAAAAAGACTTGAATTTAGAATATAAAGAATTCACAAAATTCAAGAATAATAAATAACTCAGAAAACATAAACATAAGTTTTCCACAGATACTTTATTCAAGAAGACATATTGATGCAAAATAAGCATATGAAAAGACACCAGTGCTCATGATGGAAATGCAAGGTTAAATCACAATGAAATTCCACTATATATTTATTAGAATAGAAAACAAAATCCTGACAATACCGAGTGCTGATAAGGATGTGGAACAACCAGAATCCTCATACTTTGTTGGTAAGAATGTAAAATGGTGCAGTCAGTTTTTAAAGAAGTTTGATAGTTTTGTTAACTTAAACAGGTACAAATATATACTTAAATGTTTACTTTTATGAGTCTTATTCCCAAATATTTACCCAAGAGAACTAAAAACTTATGTGTATACAACAAAAATATGTACATGAATGTTGTTTCAGCTTTATTTGTATTTGCCAAACTTGGAAACAACTCAAATGTAAATAAATGAATAAACAACCATGGTGTATCTATACATTGGAATACTATTTAGCAATGAAAAGGAGAAATGACAGATTCATGCAAAATGATGAATTCATGCAAAATGAATGAATCTCAAGTATATTTTTTTAAGTGAAATAAGCTACAACCAAAGGCTTCATACTATTTGATTCCATTTATATGAAATTCTGGAAGAGGCAAAATTACTGAGATGGAAGACAAATCAGTGGTTGCTAAGAGTGGGGCAGTATTATTAGAAAGAGGCAACAAGCAATAATTTTAGGGGCGATGAAACCTTTTGGATCATGACTGTGATGGTATGTATAGCTCTATGCATTTGTCAAAACCAATGTGAATATACATCCTAAATAATCAATTATGTAATTTAAAATTTTTATTAAATTGAGTAAGTGTAAAATTTTATTATTGATTTCTAATTTAACTCCATTGTGGTTTGAAAGCAGGCATTGTGTGATTTCTATATTTTTAAATTTGTTAAGGTGTGTGTTATGGCCCAGAATGTAGTGTATCCTAATGAATGTTCCATGTGAGCTTAAAAATGTATATTCTACTATTGTTGGATAAAGTAGTCTATAAATGTCAATTGACTTTATTTCCTTACTGATTTTCTGCCTACTGGGTTGCTCATTTCTGAGAGGGATGTTGAAGTCTCCCTTTTATTGACAGTGACAGTGGATTCATATTTTTTCCAGTTCCATTAGTTTTTGCCTCATTTAATTTGGTGCTCTGTTGTTCAGCACATACAGGTTCAGAATTTTTACATCTTCTTGGAGGACTGACTCCTTTATAATCATATAATTCCTTTATTTATCCCTGATAACATTCCTTACTTTGAAGTCTGCTCTGAGATTAATATAGCTACCTTGTATTTTTTATTTTTTTATTGTTATTATTGATATACACTTATGAAGGTTTCACATGAAAAAATGATGTGGTTACTACATTTGCCCATATTATCAAGTCCCCACTAATACCCCAATGCAGTCAGTGTCCTTGGATGTAGTAAGATGCCACAAATTCACTGTTTGCCCTCTCTGTGATACACTGTTTTTCCCGTGACCCCCTACACCATATGTACTAAACATAATACCCTTCAATCCCCTTCTCACACCCTCCCCACCCACCCTCTCACACCCCTCCTTTTTGGTAACCACTAGTTCCTTCTTGGAGTCTCTGAGTCTGCTGCTATTTTGTTCCTTCAGTTTTGCTTCATTGTTATACTCCACAAATGAGGGAAATCATTTGGCACTTGTCTTTCTCTGCCTGGCTTATTTCACTGGGCATAATATCCTCCAGCTCCATCCATGTTGTTGCAAATGGCAGGATTTGTTTCCTTCTTATGGCTGAATAGTATTCCATTGTGTATATGTACCACCTCTTTATCCATTTATCTACTGATGGACACTTAGCTTGCTTCCATACTCTGGCTATTGTAAAAAGTGCTGCAATAAACATAGGGGGGCATATGTCTTTTTGAATCTGAGAAGTTGTATTCTTTGGGTAAATTCCAAGGAGTGGGATTCCTGGGTCAAATGGTATTCCTATTTTTAGGTTTTTAAGGAACCTCCATATCTCTTTCCACAATGCTTGGACTAGTTTACATTCCCACCAGGAGTGTGGAGGGGGTTCCCTTTCTCCACATCCTTGCCAGCATTTGTTGTTCTTAGTCTTCTCGATGCTAGATATCCTTACTGATGTGAGGTGATATCTCATTGTGGTTTTAATTTGCATTTCCCTGATGATTAGTGATGTGGAGCATCTTTTCATGTATCTGTTGGCCAGCTGAATTTCTTCTTTAGAGAACTGTCTCTTGATATCCTCTGCCCATTTTTTAATCTGCTTATTTGCTTTTTGGGTGTTGAGGTGTGTAAGTTCTTTATATATTTTGGATGTTAACTCCTTGTCAGATATATCATTTACAAATACATTCTCCCATACTGTAGGGTGCCATTTTGATCTGTTGATGGTGTCCTTTGCTGTACAGAAACTTTTTAGTCTGATGTAGTCCCATGAGTTCATTTTTTGCTTTTGTTTCCCTTGCTTGAGAAGATGCGTTCAGGAAGAAGTTGCTCATGCTTAGATTCAGGAGATTTTTGCCTATGTTGTCTTCTAAGAGTTTTATGGTTTCATGACTTACATTCAGGTCCTTGATCCATTTCAAGTTTACTTTTTTGTATGGCATTAAACAATAATCCAGTTTCATTCTCTTGCATGTAACTGTCCAGTTTTGCCAACACCAGCTGTTGACGAGGCTGTCATTTCCCCATAGAATGTCCATGGCTCCTTTATCATATATTAATTGACCATGTATGCTTGGGTTTATATCAGGGCTCTCTAGTCTGTTCATTGGTCTACGGGTCTGTTCTTGTGCCAGTACCAAACTGTCTTGAGTACCGTGGCTTTGTAGTAAAGCTTGAAGTTGGGGAGCATATTCCCCCCAGCTTTATTCTTCCTTCTCAGGATTGCTTTGGCTATTTGGGGTCTTTTTTGGTTCCATATGAATTTTAGAATGATTTTCTCTAGTTTGTTGAAGAAATCTAATGGTATTTTGATAGGAATTTCATTGAATCTGTAGATGGCTTAAGGCAGGAAGGCCATTTTGACAATATTAATTCTTCCTATTCATGAGCACAGGATGTGTTTTCATTTATTGGTATCTTCTTTAATTTTTCTCATGAGTGTCTTGTATTTTTCAGAGTATAGGTCTTTCACTTTCTTGGTTTATTCCTAGGTATTTTATTCTTTTTGATGCAATTGTGAATGGAATTGTTTTCCTGATTTCTCTATCTGCTAGTTCACTGTTAGTGTATAGGAGTGCCATACATTTCTGTGTATTAATTTTGTATCCTGAAACTTTGCTGAATTCAGATATTAGATGTAGTTGTTTTGGAGTGGATTCTTTAGGGTTTTTTATGTACAATATCATGTCATCAGCAAACAGGGACAGTTTAACTTCTTCCTTGCCAATTTGGATGCCTTTTATTTCTTTGTATTGTCTGATTGCTGTGGCTAGGACTTCCAGTACTGTGTTGAATAGAAGTGGGGAGAATGGGCATCCTTGCCTTGTTCCTGATCTTAAAGGAAAAGCTTTCAGCTTCTCGCTGTTAAGTATAATGTTGGCTGTTGGTTTTGTCCTATATGGCTTTTATTATGTTGAGGTACTTGACTTCTATACCCATTTTGTTGAGAGTTTTTATCATGAATAGATGTTGAATTTGGTCAAATGCTTTTTCATCATCTGTGGAGATGATAACTTAGTTTTTGCCCTTCTTTTAGTTGATGTGGTGGGTGATGTTGATGGATTTTTGAATGTTGTACCAATCTTGCATCCCTGGAATAAATCCTACTTGATCATGATGGATGATATTTTTAATGTATTTTTGAATTCAGTTTGCTAATATTTTGTTGAGCATTTTTGCATCTATGTTCTTCAGGGGTGTTGGTCTGTTATTTTCTTTTCTTGTTGTGACTTTACCTGGTTTTGGTATTAGAATGATGCTGGCCTCATAGAATGAGTTGGGAAGTATTCCCACTTCTTCTACTCTTTGGAAACTTTAAGGAGGATGAGTATTAGGTCTTCACTAAATGTTTGATAAAATTTAGTGGTGAAGCCATGTGATTCAAGAGTTTTGTTCTTAGGTAGGTTTTTGATTACCAGTTCAATTTTGTTGCTGGTAATTGGTCTGTTGAGATTTTCTGTTTCTTCCTGGTTCAGCCTTGGAAGGTTGTATTTTTCTAGAAAGTTGTCCATATATTCTAGGTTATCCAGTTTGTTAGCATATAATTTTTCATAGTATTCTCTCATAATCCTTTGTATTTCTGTGGTGTCCATAGTGATTTTTCCTTTCTCATTTCTGATTCTCTTTATGTGAGTAGACCCTCTTTTTTTTCTTGATAAGTTTGGCCAGTGTTTTATCTATTTTGTTTATTTTCTCGAATAACCAGCTCCTGCTTTCATTGATTCTTTCTATTGTTTTATACTTCTCAATTTTATTTATTTCTGTTCTAATCTTTATTATGTCCTTCCTTCTCCTGACTTTGTGCCTCATTTGTTCTTCTTTTTCTAGTTCCATTAATTGTGAGTTTAGACTGCTCATATGGGATTGTTCTTCTCTGCTGAGGTAGGCCTGTATTGCAATATACTTTCCTCTTAACATGGCCTTCACTGTGTCCCACAGATTTTGTGGTGTTGAATTTTTGTTGTCATTTATTCCATATATTGTTGATCTCTATTTTTATTTGGTCATTAATCCATTGGTTATTTAGGAGCATGTTGTGAAGCCTCCACGTGTTAGTGGGATTTTTCATTTTCTTTGCTTATTTTATTTCTAGTTTCATACCTTTTTGCTCTGAGAAACTGGTTGGTACAATTTCAATCTTTTTGAATTTACCGAGGCTCTTTTTGTGGCCTAGTATATGGTCTATTCTTGAAAATGTACCATGTGCACTTGAGAAGAAGGTGTGTTCTGCTGCTTTTGGGTGTAGAGTTCTGTAGATGTTTGTTAGGTCCATCTGTGCTAATGTGTTGTTCAGTGCCTCTGTCTCCTTACTTATTTTCTGTCTGGTTGATATGTCCTTCATAGTGAGTGGTGTGTTGAAGTCTCCTAGAATGAATGCATTGCATTCTATTTCTCCTTTTAATTCTATTAGTATTTATTTCACATATGCAGGTGCTCCTGAGTTAGGTTCATAGATATTTATAATGGTTATATCTTCCTGTTGGATTGACCCTTTTATTTTATAGAATGTCCTTCTTTGTCTCTTGTGACTTTGTTTTGAAGTCTATTTTATCTGATACAAGTACTGCAACTGCTACTTTTTTCTCCCTATTAGTTGCATGAAATATCTTTTTCCATCCCTTCACTTTTAGTCTGTGCATGACTTTGGGTTTAAAGTGAGTCTCTTGTAGGCAGCATATAGATGGGTCTTGTTTTTTATCCATTCAGTGACCCTATGTCTTTTGATGGGTGCATTCAGTCCATTTACATTTAGGGTGATTATTGATAGGCATGTACTTACTGGCATTGCAGGCTTTGTATTTGTGCTTAGGCTCAAGGGTAACTTCCTTACTATCTAAGAGTCTGACTTAACTCACTTAATATGCTATTGCAAACACAATCTAAAGGTTCTTTTTTTCTTCCTCCTCCGTTCTTTATATATTAGGTATCATATTCTGTACTGTTTGTCTATCCCTTGATTGACTTTGGAGATTGTTATTTTAATTTTTGCATTTGCTTTGTAATTAGCTGTTCTACTTTCTTTACTGTGGTTTTATTACCTCTGGTGACTGCTATTAAACCTTAGGAACACTTCCATCTCTAGCAGTCCCTCCAAAATAGACTTTAGAGATGGTTTGTGGGAGGTAAATTCTCTCAACTTTTGCTCATCTGAGAATTGTTTAATCCCTCCTTCATATTTAAATGATAATCTTGCCCTAAAAAGTATTCTTGTTTCAAGGCCCTCCTGCTTCATTGCATTAGATACATCATGCCACTCCCTTTCGTCCTGTAAGGTTTCTGTTGAGAAGTCTGATGATAGCCTCATGGGTTTTCCTTTGTATGTGATCTTCTTTCTCTCTCTAGCTGCTTTTAATAGTCTGTCCTTATCCTTGATCTTTGCCATTTTAATTACTATATGTCTTAGTGTTTTCTTCCTTGAGTTCTTTGTATTGTGAGATCTGTGCATCTCTATGGCCTGAGAGACTATCTCCTTCCCCAGATTGGGGAAGTTTTCAGCAATCACCTCCTCAAAGACCCTTTCTATCCCTTTTTCTCTCTCTTCTTCTCTGGTTCCCCTATAATGCTAATATTTTTCCTCTTGGATTGGTCACACAGTTCTCTCAATATTCTTTCATTCTTAGAGATCCTTTGTTCGCTCTGTGCCTCAGCTTCTTTGTATTCCTCTTCTCTAATTTCTATTTCATTTATCATCTCCTGCACTGCATCCAATCTGTTTTTAATACCCTCCATTGTGCTCTTCATTGATTGGATCTCTGACCGGAATTCATTCCTGAGTTCTTGAATATATTTCCATACCTCCATGAGCATGTTAACGAATTTTTTTTTGAACTCCCTTTCAGGAAGAGTTATGAAGTTGATGCCATTTAAATCTTTCTCAGGAGTGGTATTAATAATTTTACTCTGAACCAGATTCCTTTGGTGTTTCATATTTGTATATGGCCCCCTCTAGTGCCCAGAAACTCTTCTCCCTGGAACTGCTCAGCCCCTGAAGGAATGTCGGGGTCACAGGGGAGTGGTATTGGTGCCTGGGGGAGGAAATACCTGTTTCCTGCTTCCTGGCTGCTATGTGTGTCTCCACTGCCTGAACCAGTGGGCTGAGCACACAGGTATAAGCCTCTATGCTTTGCGTTTGTAGTTGCTGTAGACAGACTTTCCCTCTGGCTGGGCTAACAGCAGGGTAGGGTTTGCTGGTTTGCAAGCCAGGTGGGGCTGACCAGGAGAAAGATGCAGTAGGCTGCTTATCACGCAGGGGGTCCTTGGAACTGTGCAGCCAGCCAGGGAGCTGGAGCATCTGAAGATCGCCTAAGGAGGAAGATTTCTTTTTCCTCCTTAAATATGAGAGTCTCTATGGCAAAGCTCCCAACCTGCTGGGCAGGGTGCACCTGGACAATTTTTTCTACCTGTCCTTTCTCCTGAGCAGTAAGCTCTGTGCAATCCTTGCTCCTTTAGCAGCCCTCTTGCTAAGGGCTTCCTTGTTAGGAAGTCTCTCAGACTGCCTGCCTTTCTTTTGTCCCAGAGTAGCTGGATATGGATCCATGCTTTCCACAAGCAGCTGGAATCGCAGTCTCTCCAGGAATTCTGCCTGTCTTAGCTTTCCAACCCCCTAATCATGAGAGTATCATGCAAGCACCATGAATTGTAGGTTTGTTTTCCCAGAGCATATCTCCATAGTTAGGTATTCAGCAGTCCCAGGCCTCCACTCCCTCCCTGCTCCATTTCTCTTGCCCCCACTGGTGAGGTGGGGTGGGGGAAGGGCTTGGGTCCTGTCAGGCCACAGCTTTGGTATGTTACCCTGTTCTATGAGGTGTGCTCTTTTCTCCTGGTGTATGCAGTCTGGTGCAGTCCTCTTTCCTGTTGGTCTTTCAGGATTAGTTCTATTAATTATATTTTCATTTTATATGTGGTTTTAGGAGGAAACCTGTTTCTCACCTCTCATGCCACCATCTTTAATCCCTTTCCTTGTGTTCTTTTGATATAGTGTTAGTATGGTGTTTCTATTTATCCATTTGCTTTTATTCTATAATGGGTTTTTGTATTTAGAATGGGTTTTTTGTAGACAGCATATAGTTGGGTTGTATTTTTTTATTCTTCTTTTTTAATAAGTGCATTTACAGCAGTGACATTCACAGCAATTTTTATGTAGTTGAATGAATATTTACCATATTCATTACTGTTTTCTATTTGTTATCCTTTTTTGTTTCCAATTTTGTCTTCCACTCTTTTCTGCCATTTGTAGTTTTAACTAAGCATTTCACGATTTCATTTTCTCTTGTTTCTTAGCTTATTAGTTATCCTTTTTAAAAAAACTTTATTTTTAATGGTTGCGCTACACTCGCCAATATACATCTGTAACTAATCCAAGTCTGTTTTCAAGTAACACTATACTGCTTTGCAGGTAGTGAGAGTACCTTATAACAACAAAGTAATCCTAATTCCTTTGTTCCCATCCCTACTATCACTTCTGTCATTCATTTCATGTATATATAAGCATACATAGCATATATATGCACAAGATATATATTTACATGTACATAATCAAATATGTTGTTATGTTATTATAGTAATAAGAATAACAATACAATAAGAAAAATAAGAGTTTTTGTTTTACCTTCACTTACTCCTTTTTCAACATTCGTCCCTTCTTTATGTGGATCCAAGTTTCTGACCTGTAGTATTTTCCTTCTCTCTAAACAACTTTTTAAAACATTTATTGCAAGGCAGGTCTACTGACAACACATTCCGTCAAGTTTTTTGGCCTGAGAAAGTCTTCATTTCACCTTCTCTTTTGAAGGACAGTTTTACAGGGCATATAATTCTAGGTTGATAGATTATTTGTCTCTAAAAACTTAATTTCAGTTCACTCTCCTGTTTGCTTCTGAAGTTGGAGATAATTCTTATGTTTCCTCTATGGGTATGGTGGTTTTGCTTTCACTTCTTTCAGGATTATTTCTGTATCTTTGATTTTCTGTAATTTGAAGATGACATGCCTAGGTGTTTTATGTTTGTTTATTTCTTGTGGCTTTTTTGAAGTTTATTCTGTTTGTTATTCTCTGCCGTTCCTGGATCTGTGTTTTAGTGTCTGACCTTAATTTGTGCAAATTCTCAGTCATAATTTTTTCAAATATTTCTCCTGTTCCTTTCTTTCTTCTCTTTCTGGTATTTACATTATGTATATGCTATAATTTTATAGTTGTCATTTAATATTCTGTTCTTTTTCTTCTTCACTCTGTTATTTTAGCTTTTCAGTTTACAAGGATTCTACTGATGCATGCTTTGACTCAGAGATTCTTTCCCTTACCATGTCAAAATTTCTTTAAAAAATGTCCCTCAAAAGCATCCTTCATTCCTCTTACAGTGATTTTTATTTCTAGCATTTCTTTTTGACTTTTTTTAGGATTTTCATCTCTTTGCTTACATTACCTATCTGTTCTTGTATGCTATCTACTTTATCAATTAGAGGTCTTAGCTTATTAATCAGAGTTGTTTTAAATTTCCAGTCTGATAATTACAACATCCCTGCTCTGTCTGGTTTTGGTACTTGTTCTGTCTCTTCCAATTATGTTTTTTGCCTTTTGGTATGCCTGGAATTTTTTAAAAGTAGCTGGACACAATGTACTGGGTAGAATTAACTGCTGTAAATATGCCTTTAGTAATGTGGTGATGAAGAGTGGAGAGAGGGAAGACTTCTATAGTCCTGTGATTATATTTCAGTCTATTAATGAGCCTATGCCTCTGTACTGTGAATTTCACAAGTGTTTTTCAGGGGTTTTCCTCTCCCCTGAGGTGGGATAGGATGGTTAGAGTGGGCTAGAGTTGGGTATTTCCCTGCCCCTAGGTGAACAGGTTAAGCTCTGGTTAAGTAGTTTCTCCTAAGGGCAGGCCTTGTTATGAAACAGAGTGTTCTGGAGTATTTGAATACGGTTCCTTTTCCCTACTCCTGCCAGAAGCATAAGGGGATTTTTTTCAAATAATTACTGTGGGAATCTAGTTAAGCTCCTGGAGGAAAAGATTACAATACTGTGTGGACCCCTTTATGACTGGGTCATCCTGGAGTTTTTAACTCTCAAGAGTTATCTACTTTGAGCCTCCAGCAATTTGTCAATTACAGTTCAGGGTTTCCTACCACTGCACTGGTTCCAAGGCAGTTTCCACATATGAGTGCTCTGGTAAGCAGCTACCCCCAATATGCTTGTCTATCTTTCCAGTCTTGAGATTAGCAGCTTACCCTGTGTCCTCTCCTCTCTTGTGGATCCAATAAGCGTTTCTTTTTTCATCTGATCAGCTTTTTCCTTGTCCTTAGGATGGAGTAGCATCTTCCTAGCTCCTTACAAGTAGAACAGGAAACTGGAAGTGAAAATGTGTTAATTTTTAAAAAGTCAAGCAAGGATCAAGAAAAGCCTTTGGAATTTTTAAAGTTATATATGTCGTTGGTGATGGAGCAGTTTTCGTGAAGTGGGGATCGTTGAATCCAAATTGAATCCATTATGTTTAAGAGGAAGTGAGGTGAGTAAATGGTAACCTGCAGTGTAGATAATTCACGAAGTTTATTTATAACCGGGAGAAGGGAGGCAGCTGGATAAGAATGCGAGCCCATAAAAGCTTTAAATTTTTTATGTGAGACCAGTTAGAAATAAAACTAATAAAAATGTGAAAACTTCTACTGAGAAAATTATAGAATTTAATAAAAGATATAAAATACTCAAATAAGTCAATATATCTTGTTCATTGATGGGATAACTTCATATTATAAAAAATTTCAGTGTTCTTGGAATTAATTTATAAACCCCCAAAAATCTCAATTAAAGTGCTAAGAGAATTTTTTTGTGGACTTTGCCAAATGTATGTCAAAATTCATTAGGAGAAGCAAACATGTAAGAATGCCAAAATAATCTTTGGTGATATTGGAAGTTGCTTCATCAGTTTTCACGATATATTATAAGCCTGTATTAATAGAGAAGTTTGGTTCTGGTGCAAGAATAGATACCCAAAATTGAGATTTTAGTGGGGTCCTGCTAAGGAAAACTGCTAAAACTCTACCAATAAGGTATACTGTAAATCTTCCTCTTTGCCTTCCTGAAGGTGACCTGGGCCATTTACCAAGGTATCTGTGCACCAGAAAGAGGGAAACATACAGATTATTTTTGGAATTACTAGGATAGGCTTGGAGTTGTTGGTAATTCCTTGGGTTCTCAAATGTTCTTTGGTCAAAGTCAACAGTGGGCATTTATAGAGATTAGAGATAAATGTAGGGTGATAAATTGCATCTAATGGGGACCTAGTGGGTTCACACATACAGCCCTACAGTAATTTTCTTTGTACCTGAATTTATAGTTCTCAAGAACTTATTTGCAAATCAGCAGACTCTTCACACTGGCTTCTTGGCCTGTGGAAGGGCCAAGTGGAAACCAATGCAGTTGCCTTTCTCAACCAAGATGTTAAATCAAAAGCAAATTTGCTTCCCTGAGATTTGTGGACATTAATGTCACCATGAAAGTCTGGAGAGATACAGAAGTGTTGACTTGGCCCATACCCGTGATAGTAGGTTTTGGAAAGTAGTAGATGAATTTTCTTAAACTAATCAGGTGGTGACCCTAAATGCAGTTGCTTTTATGGATGCAGTCTCTTTACACTCTATGTTGGGTGCATAGGTATTTATAATAGTTATATCCTCTTGTTGGACTGACCCTTTTATCATTATGTAATGTCCTTCTTTTTCTCTTGTGACTTTCTTTGTTTTGAAGTCATTTTTGTCTGTACAAGTACTTCAACTCCTGCTTTTTTCTCAGTTTAGTTGCCTGAAATATCTTTTTCCATCCCTTTACTTTCAGTCTGTGTATGTCTTTGCATTTGAAGTGAGTCTCTTGAAGGCAGCATATAGATGGGTCTTGTTTTTTTATCCATTCAGTAACTCTATGTCTTTGATTGGTGCATTCAGACCATTCACATTTAGGGTGATTATAGGTATGTGCTTATTGCCATTGCAGGCTTTAGATTCGTGGTTACCAAAGGTTCAAGGGCAATTCCCTTACTATCTAGCAGTCTAATTTAACTCACTTCATATGCTATTACAAACACAACCTAAAGATTCTTTATTTTTTTTGTCCTTTTTATTCCTCCTCCATTCTTTGTATGTTATGAATCATATTCTGTACCCTTTGTCTAGCCCTTGGGTGACATCTATTTAGTCTTAGGAATACTTCCATCTATAGTAGTCCCTCCAAAATGCACTGTAGAGGTGGTTTGTGGGAGGTGAATTCTCTCAGCTTTTGCTTATCTGAAAAATTTTTAATCCCTCCTTCAAATTTAAATAATAACCTTGCTGGGTAGAGTATTCTTGGTTCAAGGCCCTTCTGCTTCATTGCATTAAATATATCATGCCACTCCCTTCTGGCCTGTAAGGATTCTGTTGAGAAGTCTGATGATAACCTGATGGGTTTTCCTTTGTATGTGATCTTTTTTCTCTTTCTAGCTGCTTTTAATAATCTGTCTTTATCCTTGATCTTTGCCATTTTATTTAATGTATGTCTTGATATTGTCTTCCTTGGGTCCCTTGGTTTGGGAGATCTGTGCACCTCCATGGCTTGAGAGCCTATCTCCTTCCCCAGATTGGGGAAGTTTTCAACAATTTCCTCCTCAATGACACTTTCTATCCCTTTTTCTCTCTTTTCTTCTTCTGGTACACCTATTATGTGAATACTGTTCCGTTTAGATTGGTCACAGTGTTCTCTCTATATTCTTTCATTCTTAGAGATTCTTTTTTCTCTCTGTGACTCAGCTTCTTTGTATTCCTCTTCTCTAATTTCTATTCCATTTACCATTTCTTCTACTACATCTAATCTGCTGTTAAATCCCTCCATTGTACGTTTTATTTCAGATATGGAATTTCTTAATGATTGAATCTCCATCTTAAATTCATTCCTGAGCTCTTGAATATTTTTCTGTACCTCCATAAGCATGTTTATAAGTTTTATTTTGAACTCTCTTTCAGGAAGATTGGTGAGTTCAGTTTCATTTGGCCCTTTTTCTGGGGTTTGTGAGATTTTGGTCTGAGCCACGTTCTTTTGACATTTCGTATTTCTGTGTGGTGCCCAATAGTGCACAGAAACTCCAGTTTCTGGAGCTGCTCAGCCACTAGAGGGAGGTTGGGGGTCATAGGGGAGCAGAGCTGGTGCCTGGGGGGAGGAAAGATCTGTTTCCTGATTCCCGTCTGCAGTGCCTGTCTCCAGCATCAGAGCCAGTGGGCCAAAGACAAATGTGTAAGCCTCTGTGCTTTGCGTCTCTAGCTGTTGTAGGTGGGGCCTCCCTCTGGATGGCCTGATGCCATCGCAGTGACTGCTGGTTTGTGAACAGGTGCCTGCAGGCCAGTAGGAAGGCTTAGCGGGCTATGTGTCACAGTGGGGGACCTCAGAGCTGAACAGGCAGCCAGGGGGATGGAGCACCTGGAGCTCCTCAAAGTTCCCAACCAGCTGGGCAGAGCACACCCAGACAATCTTGTCCAGCTCTCCCTTCTCCTGTGCAGCAAGCTCCATGCAATCCCCACCCCTTCAGCAGCCCTCTCGCTGCTAGGAAGCCTCTCAGACGGCCCGCCCTTCCTCTGACACAGAGTGGCCATGTGTGGATCCCCTCCTCCACCAATGGCCAGAATGTCAGTCTCCCAGGCCCTCCACCTGTCCAAGCTCTCCAACGTCCAGAGCACCACACACTGTACGTTTCTGCTCACAAAGCAGATTTCCAGGGCTAGGTGTTAAGCAGTCGCAGGCTTCCACCCCCTCCCCCACTCCATTTCTCTTCCTCACACCAGTGAGCTGGGTTGGGGGAAAGACTTGTTTCCTGCCGGATTAAGCTTTCATATGTTACCCTGTTTCCTGAGGTCTGCTTTGCTTGTGAGGTCTTTATGCAGTCTGGTTCAGCCTTCTTTCTTCTTGCTGTTTTAGGGTTAGTTGTATTATTTAACTATATTTTTGTACTATTTGTGGTTTTTGGAGGAGTTCTCCATGTCACCTCTCACGCCGCCATCTGGAATCTCCCTTGAAGTATAATCTTTAAAAAAATAATTGCTTGAAAATGTGCTTTCTTGAACTTTGTTTTTCATCCCTTAATACTTTCTTGGACATATTTCAAACCTTCCAGTCATTTTGTTATGAAATGAGCTCTGAATAGTTTAAAACCATAACACCATATCCCCATCGGCAATATCCCAAACGCTGTGTCTCTTGCTAGTGAGATTGGGTGAAGGAGGCTGAGAAAACCTTGCAAAAAGTATACAATGTTCCAATAACCAAAAATAATTACTCTGAATTCTACTCTTTGCTCCCCATTTCCATGCTTTATCTGGGGTGACAGATAAGAGATGGGAAGAGGATGGGAGAAATAAGGTTTTTCTGCTGTCTCTTGAAAAGCTTGGGGATAGGGAGAACTGTCTGGACATATTTTTTGGTGGTATTTTGATGTATCTGTTTAGGATATAGGATACTTTGTACTTCTAGCCCACAGCTTTAGGCCTGAGTCTAGATTCCAGATAGTAGTCATCTGTTCTATATGGAAAGTACAATAGACTATAAGAAACTTTTTTTACAATAGAAAATGACCAAAGAGCTTAAAGAGACAATATGTAGGAATAAAAACGATTAATATGCATTTACTATCTCAGGCAATCAAAGAATTATTAAACCAGTATAACAATTTTACATATTGCCATTAAACATTATAATACCAAATATTTCATGGTTGTGGTGTGATAGGCATTTTTCATACATATATGGGACTTTATTTTATTTTACTTATTTATTTTTATTTTTATTGGAATAAAGTTGATATACAGTGTTATATTGGTTTCAGATGTACAATATAGTGAGTTGATAATTATATACATTACTAGATGCTTATCACAGTAAGTGTATTACCCCATTACTATACCAAGATAATTACAATATTATAGGTTATATTCTCTATGTCGTACTTTCATTCCTTTGACTAATTTATTTTACAATTTGCAGTTTGTACCTCTTTATCCCCTTTACATATTTCACCATTCCCCCACCCCCTTTCTCATGGTAACCAACAGTCTGTTGTCAATAATAGGTCTATTTCTTTTTTGTCTGTTTATTTTGTTTTTTAGATTCCACATGTAAGTGCAATCACAGGGTACTTGTCTTTCTCGGCCTGGCTTATTTCACTTCACATGATACCTTCTAAGTCCATCCATGTTGTTGCAAATGACAAGATTTCCTTCTTTTTTATGGCTGAGTAATAATCCATTGTGTATATGTACTACATCTTCTTTATCCATTCATCTGTTGATGGGCACTTGGGTTGCTTCCATGTCTTTGCTATTGTGAATACAATGCTGCAGTGAGCATAGGGGTGCATATATCTTTTTGAATTAGATATTTCGTTTTCTTCAGGTAAATCCCAGCAGTGGAATTGCGGGGTAGTATGGTATTTTGATTTTTAGTTTTTAAAGAAACCTCTATAATGCTTTCCATAGTGGCTGAGCCTATTTCTTTCCCACCAACAGTGTAGGAGGATTTCCTTTTCTCTGCACCCTCTCCAATACTTGTTATTTCTTTTCTCTTGGATAGTGGCCATCCTGACTGGTGTGAGATGAAACCTCATTGTGGACGATTTGCATTTCCCTGATGAGTAGGAATGTGGAGCATCTTTCACGTGTGTGTTGGCCATCTGTATATCTTTTTTTGAAAAATATCTGTTCAAGTCCTCTGCCCATTTTTGAATTGGACTAATCGTTTTTTTGTTGTTGTTTAGTTGTATGAATTCTTTATATATTTTGATATTAGCCCCTTATTGGATATATCATTTGCAAATATAGTCTCCCATATGGTAGGTTACCTTTTTGTTTTGTTGGTGGTTTCCTTTGCCGTGCAGTAACTTTTTAGCTTGATGTAGTCCCACTTATTCATTTTTGCTATATATTCTTCATACATGGCTATGTGTGTGTGTGTGTGTGTGTGTGTGTGTGTGTATGGATGTATGGATGTACGTATGTATTCCTATAATAAACTCATATATATATATTTTTTCTTATGAATTTATTATAGGAATTGACTCATGCAGTTATAGAGGTGGTAAAGTCCCCGGATCTGCTGTCTGCAAGCTGGAGAACCAGGAAAGCTGGTGGTATATGGTATAATACAGTATGAATCGAAAGGCCTGAGAATTGGTCAGGGAGACTGCTAGAACAAGTCCCAGGGTCTGAAGGCCTGAGATTAGGAGCTCTGATATCTGAATGCAGGAGGTGGATGTCCCAGCTCAAGAAGAGAGAGAACTAGCTCATACTTTGCATTTTTGTTCTATTTGGCCTTGAAGGGATTGGATGATGCCTGCCCATATTGGTGAGGCTGATCTTTACTCAGTCTACTGAATCAAATGCTAATCTTTTCCAGAAATACCCTTATAGACACACCCAAAAATATTTTACCACCTATCTGGACATCATTAGCCCAGGCAAGTTGATACATAAAATTAATCATCACAATAGCCAATAAAAACAATGTTTTAAAATATATTTGAAATACGGAGATTGCTCAGTATATAATAGAAGTGAATAAAATGGAATAAAAAATTGAATGCATATTGTGATTCTAATTTTGTTTTCTGAACCACATAAATATATGAAAATGGAAGTTACAAGTTCCATGTTCATGTGTCAAGTGAATATTAAATGAACAATGTGGAATATAAAACTGAATCAATAAATATTATGAGTCTAGTTTGCTTTTTTTTTGTTGTTAAGGTATCATTGATATACACTCTCAAGAAGGTTTCACATGAAACACAATGTGGTTACTACATTCAGAGATATTATCAAGTGCCTACCACATACTCCATTGCAGTCACTGTCCATCAGTGTAGTAAGATGCTACAGAGTCACTACCTGTCTTCTCTGTGCTACACTGGTTTCCCCATGACCCCCCCCCCACACCATGTGTACTAATCATAATACCCCTCAATCTAGTTCTCCCTCCCTCCATACCCCCCCTCCACCAACCCTCCCCTTTGTTAACTGCTAGTCCCTTCTTGGAGTTTGTGAGTCTGCTGCTGTTTTGTTCCTTCAGTTTTGCTTTGTTGTTACACTCCACAAATGAGGGAAATCATTTGGTACTTGTCTTTCTCTGCCTGGATTATTTCACTGAGCATAAAATACCTCTAGCTCCATCCATGTTGTTGCAAATGGTAGGATTTGTTTCTTTCTTATGGCTGAATAATATTCCATTGGGTATATGTACCACCTCTTCTTTATCCATTCATCTACTGATGGACACTTAGGTTGCTTCCATATCTTGGCTATTGTAAATAGTTCTAATTTGCTTTTTAAATTGCATAAACATAAAGATTGGAAGAGAGAAGTTTGTACTATTGGTTATATTATTTATATAATTAAAGTATGCTAAAATTAGATAATTCTTCTAATGACATTTGTGTTTGCCATATTTCACTAAATTATTTTAATTATTTATGTATTTATCAATTTGGAGACAATATCATCATGTCACTAAAAATAGTTCTTGAATACTTTTATGTGATTCATTGCTAAGGAATATCAAAAGATAAGACATAGTCTCTGCTCAGACTCTAAAATAAGAGAACATATGCATGCAAGTTCAATAACCACTGGATACAATGAATTGTCAGTATTAAGAACACAGGAATTGCTATAGAAGTTCAAATTCCAAGGAATGACTATTTTTACAAGGGACGGGCAGAAGACGAAATAAGATGTAATTGGGCTTCTAAAAAAGGGTAGAATTTTTTTTTCGGTATCATTAATGTACAATTACTTGAACAACATTATGGTTGCTAGACTCTCCCTATTATCAAGTCCCCCCCACATACCCCATTACAGTCATTGTCCATCAGCGTAGTAAGATGCTATAGAATCACTACTTGTCTTTGTTATACTGCCTTCCCTACATGCTCCCCCTGCTACATTATGTGTGCTAATCGTAATACCCCTTTTTCCCTCTTCTCCATCCCTTCCCACCCACCCCCCCAGTCCCTTTCCCTTTGGTAACTATCAGTCCATTCTTGGGTTCTGTGAGTCTGTTGCTGTTTTGTTCCTTCAGTTTTCTCTTTGTTCTTATACTCCACAGGTGGGTGAAATCATTTGATACTTGTCTTTCTCTGCCTGGCTTATTTCACTGAGCATAATAAGGGGTAGAATTTTTTGAAGAAGGAAGAAGGAAGGAGAGAAATAGCTGAAGAAGTCATATTGACAAGCTTGAAATTTGACAGTCGGATTAGTTTCCTAGGGCTGCTGTAACAGCACTAAAAACTGGGTGGCTTACAACAATAGAAATGTATTGTCTCAAAGTTCTCGAAACTAGAAATCTGAAATCAAGTTGTTGGCAGAGCCATGCTCCCTCAGAAACCTCTAGGAGAATCCTTCCTTGCCTCTTCCTAGCCCTTGGTGATTTGCCAGATCCGTCACTCCAACCTTCTGCCTTACCTTGACCTTCTCCCTTGTCTTTATATCATCTTCCTTCTGTTCACATTTGGCTGTGTGTCGAAGTTCCTCCTTTTATAATTACACCAGTCATACTGGATTAGGGCTTCATTTTAACTTGATTGCCTCTATAAAACCCTATTTCCAAATAAGGTCACATTCTGAAGTACTGGGGGTTTAGGATTTTGACCAGTGTTTTTTGGGGGACACAATTAAACTTCTCTCAGCAGTTTTATGGAGCAGTGATTTGGGAGTAACATAATAAGTTTGGAGAAAGCTGCTAGGGCATGAACACTAGGCTGAAGAAACTTTTTTAAGATAGGTTCTAAAGAGCCACTGAAAATGTTAAAGAAGTGGGGCTGAACTCATGCATCTCTCTCATTTCCCTGTCAAGCTCCCACTGAAAGGACAGGAAAACTTTGTTTTTTGGTTTCATTTGTTTGTTTGTTTTGGTATGAAGCCGTAACGTCAC
>JAVSCE010016273.1:0-306051 GCA_032199065.1 Smutsia gigantea | reverse complement strand
TCTCCAGCTCTCTACTCCTTGGGTGTCCGCCCAGACCTTCTCTGCCGAGACCGGTGCTGTCCTGACTCTGCTCTGGGACGCCTGCATGGCACATGGCTGGGGCCACACACAGATCTTAGCGGCGGCCGCTGGGAAGGCTTCTGTCACTCGCTGCAGATCAGATAGGGCGTGTGGGGAGCTCCCTGCCCTCTCATTTCCTGTGGTAGGAGAAAGGAGTGGAGGGAGGGGACATCCCTAATCTGAAGGGCTCAGGACCAGAGGGATGGTCCACACTGCCCGCATCCCTGAGGATCAGACCTCAGTTCTGCACGGGATGCTCTGCAGGGACCCTTTCACTTGGGCTGCAGGACCTGAGGCTGGATATTATTTTCCCAACAATCATAAAGTGGGTCTGTCGTGCCCTTCCAAACCTTCTGTGCTCTGAGGGAATCGCCTTCAAACCAAGGTGACTGCTCTTCCTAGGCATTTGCTGACTGTCCTGTGCCAGGGTCCCTTCACCCACAGGGTGGCAGGGTGGCATGCGTAGGATCTAGTGTCATTCCCTGTGGGACCCCCGACAGTCTGGCTAGCTTTTTCTTTGCCTCCACAGAGCCCTGTGGCTGTCACTTGCATTGCCGCTGCCCCAGTGTCCCTGGCTGGCTGGCCACTCCTCCTCCATCCCCCCGCCCCTGCCAGGCTGTTTCCGGGGGGCTGGTGTCACCGCCCCTCCAGGTCTAGCGTTCCTTTTTGTTCTCCAGGCAGCTGTTTGTGAGGGTTGTTACATGGAGCTGTGTTCCTTTTTTTAGTGGCTGGTGACTTTTCTTCCTTCTGGTTTTTACCTTTTACCCACTCATTTTCTTAGGAATGGAGGAAAGGAAATTCAATTACAGTCAAGTTCAAATCTGCCGTCTTAGCTGGAGACTTTGGCTCCTTCGCCATCTTTCTTTTTTATCTTAAATCCAAGTGAGGTCATTAGATGTCATGGCCTGATGGAGGAAAGAGCTGGGAAACCATTTTACCCCAAATCATAACCCACAGTGTTCAGCCATGGCAGTGTTTAGCTGTCACTGCGTGTCAGATCCATACTGTTAGTGATTTTTATTGTTGTGACTTTTTGTGTTTTTTAAACTATGTTAACTTTTCTAAAACAATTGGCAGAGAAAATGAAATCTAATTCAGTTAAACTTTGTAAACAAATATGTTACTAATAAAGCTTTTTCCCAGTATAAAAATAACATGTGGTCCAAAATTCCTTTTAAATGTCACAACACAAAACTTCTCCAAAACCTCAACATTAATAAGTTACTGACTTCAGTATTTTTAGAGCAAAATAAATTTTAAAGTTCTGGCGCATTCATGATTAAAATATTTTAATATTCTCCTAGGGAGAAATAAGACTCACAGTCCATTTTAATGTATCCTGGTGTTCTGCTTGCTTTAAATGATTGATTGAGAAACAATAAAATGTGCAGATATATTTTCCATTTTATCATAGGGCTAAGTAATGAAGAAGGAAATTTTAGGCAAATGTTCAAAGTGTTTTCATAATGAGACTCTCTAACCTGTGACTGTAGGAGCCCTAGAGGCGGCCTGTGTCCTGACGTCCGGGCTGTGGCTCTGGGGTCGCTGACGACACGTGAGGCCAACTCTCACTTGCAGCAGGATGTCCTGCTCAGATGTTAGAATCATGCCTCTTCCCTTTCTTATGGAAAACGGAAAGAGTGTGCACTACAAATGTGATTTTAAACTCAAGAATAATTTTCATCATTTGCCTAAGCTTGAAAAACATGAAAACTGGCAGTAACAAAGAATGAAAAAATAAAGTGGTAGGCAGGTATTTTTCTTTCTACTTTCCTAAGTATAGGGGTAATTTTTGGAGCTGAAGATGCTCCCTTCTGGAGCAGTGAGTAAGAAAAAGACAGGTCCCCCAGTGTTCTCCCTTTTGGCCTGTGGGTGCTAGAAGGTTACAGGGAGGCCGTGCGCACATCACAGGCAGCACTTGTCTGAGCAGAAACCTCCACAGAAGAGGGGCAAGGGAGGGGCAGGGCACCTGGATTGGAGTCGTCTTTCTGCTGCAGGCTGGTTGTGGGTCTGATCAGTGCCTGGACTTTGCCCCTTTCCAGGAGATGTGCAGGTCAGTAACGGTATTTGCATCACTAGATGTGAGGATAATGGAGATGATATGGGAAGGAAAATACTTTGTAAATTATCAAGTCTTATAAGTCTCTCTGTTATTAGCATCACTTTCTGTTGCTAGGAGAATAGCTTTCAGTCCAATTAGCCAGAATGACAGAAACAGAAACGTCAAACATGTGTGGCAGTGCTTAATCCCACCAAAGCTTTTGTTTTTGGAACTGGAAAATTCAGTTTGCTCTTTTTTTTCTTCCCATAAAGCAGAAATGACAACACAGATGAGACATTATTCCTCTCTCTGTGTAGCCTGCCCTTGCATTTAAGAGGGCTCCATTGTGGATCAGTCCGAGCAAGTGTGAGTTTAAATAGTAGAAGGAACCCAGCTGTTAACTTACTGCAGCATCCCAAATTTAAGACTGATTCCTATGGCGTGAGACCAGGACCAGGATAGTAACCTTGAAACATGTAGAGTAACTGGTTACAGATGGATCATAAGGGGTCCCCTTAAGTCTTTAAAAAAGATGTTTAAGAAACAAAACTGTATTCTTCCCGGTGTTCTCTTCACAACAGAACCGTCAGCAGCTTTCCTGTTCTTGGTAGGTATATTCAGGTCCCCTTACCCATTTGGGGAGGAAATTAAGACCAATTTCCTTAAGTATGCAAGCTCAAGGGCCAATAGAGGTAACCAGGGAAGTTTTCTGGGAACCCTGTGGATGAGCCAGAAATTTAAAAATTGCAGGTGAGATTGCATTCAGACACAAAGAGCATCACCTCCGAGTGCTCAGGCGAGATGACAGCACTCACTCTGCTGTCCAGCAAAACTCAAGAAAATCAAGCCCAGAAATGAAACTGATTTCTGTTCAGCACACTTCTCTGTCCGTTTCCCGAATGCCTAAGGTGGGGCTGGTGGCCTCGGGTGACCTCACCACATCTCTGGAAAAAGTACATGTAAGTGAAGGAGGGACCTCAGTTGTCCCTTCTCATTGAGATGTTGTCCCAGGTACAGAGTCTTGGTGCCGCCAGAGTCGGCGGGCCAGTGGCCAGGCATGGGGCTCTGAGGCAGCCCCCTCACCTGTGCACAGGTGTGCTGGGCCAAGCACATGTCAGCAGGTCCCAAGGCAGAGGGCAGGTTGGGGACCCTTTCTAAAAGTAAAATTGTCCCTGAAGTAATTTAATGTTATATGATAATATCCAGCAGTCAGAGAAGGTTGAACATCATGCATGTAACAAACTTATAATGAGGCAAGGTCCTGCACTAAGTGCTAAGAATACAAAGTTGGGTAAAAGCCAGCCTGCAGGAAAATAATTGGAAATTCTATTATAAATAGACATTTTAAAAATATGCACTAAAAATGAAATTGTAGTTCATGTCCTCCAGAATTTCAGTAGGAAAAGATCTCAGTTTGGGTCAATGAAATGGTGGGTTTGAATTTACAGTGATCAGAGTGGTAGCCACTGCAAATGTACCAGCAGCTTGGTGCCATCCATGCTGAGCCTAAAGCCCCTCCTTTTGTTTTTCTAAAGTAAACTGTAGAAAACAAACTTTAAAGTCTCATTTGACTGACCTGCTAGGCTACATCTTTCTAGTTCCCCAAGGTCATGTGCCAATTCGCCTCCTGACAATCAGTAATAGGACTTTATTTTTTATATGTAACTTTTATTTGTCATATTCTTATTTTCTCACAACCTGGGCACTTAAGCACTTGGCTGAATTTTATCTAATTATTAAACCTTTGGGTTCATGGCCAGTGCATATGAGTATTTAATCTTTGTTTCCTGATGTACGTGTAATACAGAAAAATTCCATAAGCTAATTGCAAGTGTTTAATATTTACAATTGAAAAATATTGAAGACATACGATTATATATCTTAGCAGGGAGTATAAAGAGATTTTAGATTGGAAGGGGCCTTACAGATGGAGGAAAGAACCAAACTCCTTTGATGAAAATAGGTGCAGTCCTGTGCTCCAGGTTACATAGAAATTATAGAAGGAGAGCTAGGTGCAAACCTTCCTGGACTTCAGTGGTGTGACTCAGCCATCTATAAGCATAACCCAAGAATGCATCCAGTAAGTGCTTACTGCACACAAAGACGCATGAAAGGAGGCGGGTCACCAACCGGCTGTCACAGGGTAGAGCTGGGTGTCACGCCCACTGGGCTCTTGTTCCCCAGAGGGCTGGGCAGTGGAGGGACACTGGTATCTTAGAGCTGCCCCCCTTCCTGCTCTAGTGACCACCCAGCATGCCCAGGGTAAGCCAGTGAAGCCTGGTGAGGTGGAACCTGAGTTTATGGAGCAGGGATAGGCCTCGATGTGCACTCAGATGCTGACACACAGGCACATTTGGGAAACTTCTCGGGGTTCAGGGTTCTGGGGTGAAGACGAGTGTGTGGGATCAGGGTCAGAACTGTGGCCCTGTGGCAAAATCCCTCTGGTTGTGGAGTGCGCAGAGGAGGTGAGGGCTGGGTGGTCAGGTGGGAAACCTATGTAAAAACTTAGCTGAGGAACATAGATGATTTGAATGAATATAGGCAGCTGGGATAGAGAGACTAAGGGAGATTTTACATGTTCCAGAGGTAAGCTGAAAGGAGAGAGAGCGTGTGTGCATGTGTGCATGTGCACGCTCATTCTGGGTGGATGCAGAGAGTGAGAACAGAGACTTGGTGTCAGAGGCTGTACTAGTTTGCCAAGGCTGCTGTAGCAAAGGACCACAAACGGGGGGTGGGCGGGTTAAAACAACAGCAGCTCCATCTCTCAGGGTTCTGGAGGCCAGAAGTCCGAGGTCACGGGTTCCTTCTGAAATCTGAGGGACAATCCGTTCCAGCCTTCCCCTGCCACTGCCAGTGTGCTGGCGATCTTCGGTGTCCCTTGGCTTATAAAGCTCTGCCTGCATCTTCACCAAAAATCCTCCTTCTGTAAGGACACCAGTCATTGGATTAGGGGCCCATCCTACTCTGGTATGTGGTCAACTTAACTGAGTACATTTGCGGTAACTTACTAGCAAGTAAGCCTGTTCTGAACTACTGGGTGTTAGGACTTCAGCATATGAATTTGAGGGGGCTGCAGTTCCACCCATAACAGAGGTGATGGGGGACTTGCATGAAATTATTGTTGCTCTTGTAGGTTATGATAATTAGTATCTTGACCATTTGTGTACCACTGGGACTTGGGGGGTGTTTAAAGATTGCTGGGGTTTTCAAAATACCCGCTGGCTCACCCAGGACCCCAAGCCATCTTGTAGGGCCCCAAGCCCTGCCCTGTGCCTCCCTCAGGTTCTCACAAGCACAGGCGAGAGTCTGTTGTAAAAGCTACTTGCAAAGTGCTGCCCTGGAGGAACTGTGGACATACCCCCTTGAAACTGCTTAACTGCACACAAATATTTTCCTGTGACTCGAGCGCTACGAAAATCTGTATTAAACCTGACCGTCAACACACATGACCAAAAGTGCGTTGTTTCTTGAGCTGTCACTCAGGGGCCCGTGAAAATGGGAAAATGCTAAGACTGAGACACTGGGAATTGTGGGAAATATTTGTAAACTTCTATACAAATTCCTGTCACTCTTCCCTTGTTCCTTTAAGTGTGAAGCAAGAAGGTGTGAAGGAAAAGCTTTTCCCCAAATAAAAATGACTAGGGTCTCTTTCAGAAGTCACTTTTACAGAAGGTAATCTTGCCAAGAAATAGGTTTCCAACATCTCTTCTTTAAAAAGTAAAAAAAAAAAAAAAAACAGCTGATTACTATTATAATTTCTGTAAATTCTTCTATTACAAGTAGGTATATTCAATGTGAAATGTACCTTCTCTGAAAGTGATGACCTTGGCAGCAGTTTTGAAGCTGACTGCATTGCTTCCTGGGGCTGGGCCTGTCCCCGAGGATGTGGTTGTCCCATTTTACAGCCAGGGTCACTGAGGCAGAGAGGTGAATAGAGAAGGTGAAGTCAGTGCTGCTGTGGGGCAGCCCCAGGACCCGCACAGAGCCAGTTCTGCGTCTGCCACGCAGATGGGCGTGCTTCTGTTCTGTGCCCTGCGTGTCCTAGCTTGTTTTATCTTCACGACAGCACACCTGCAAGGTGTGCTGTCCCCTTCTGCCTGTGGGGAATCCGATACATGCAGATCGTCCTACACGGATGTGCAGGGTGGCGCCTCGGCTCACCAGGGTCTGGTACGCAGATGGTCTCTGTTCCGTGTCCCGTGGGATGGGGTTCGTTCTGGTGTCCTCTGCAGGCACTGCCCTCTCCTCTCAGTGGTGGCCAGGGCAGTGGCCAGAATGAGAATTGTTTCATTTTACTGTTGGCAAGTTTTCTTTGGTTTTTATAATTAAGCAAACCGAACACCAGAAAAAGCAAGTGCGTTTTCCCGTCACACCAGCGCCCAGGAAGGAGTGAGAGGGGCCGGTGCTGTATCCACGCTCACTTAGGAAGCTGCATTCCATGCCCCCCACCCCCGCTGCAGCCCCCTGGGAGGTCCCAAGCGCCTCTGGGGTTGGGGGGGGGAGACTCTGGTTTCTGCTTTTCAGGGGCCAAGATGGCCCAGACACAGGACTCTGGATGGGAGGTCCCCACTGTCAGGGAGGGCCGCTGTGGCTAAGAGCAGGTGTGGCTCTCCAAAGCCCAGTTATTTGGGGTTTAGATGGTGTTTCTAGAAGGTGTCTGCCATGAAGCTGAAAATGAGCAGGTACTGTGTTCCTCTCAAAAAGAGTCCCAGTGGGGTTCACTAGAGTGGACTCAGCACCCAGAATCTCAAAAAGTCATTTGTCTTTGGAGATAGCAGAGGCACCTAGAAGTGGAAATACTTCCCGCTCTCCAGGAGAAGCCTGGCAGGCTGGTCAGGACACCACGGGGAGATGCGCGTGGCAGTTGCATGCCCTCCCCACCTAGGCGTGTGAGGGGCCAGGAAGACTAGGCGCAGCCCTTGCTGCCGTGACAGGGCCGTCTCCGCCCTTGCCCCTTGCCCCACCGCGTCCCAGCAGGGTCCCCGGTGGCTTCTCGCTAACCCGACATGACCTCTAACGCCTCTTGGTCACCAGCTCGCTGCTCTGTCTCGACCTGTGCGGAGGTGCCATCGTAGTTTCTGTCTAACCTGTGTGTAGTAGTCAGCATCCCCCTTCTTGTGACCTGTGAATACGGAAACGCCATTCCCATGATGTTCTGTGTTTTCCTTTCAAACACTGGGTTTCTCTTGAGGAGAATACAGGTTCTCAGCCCTTGAATTTATGAACATGTTACAGATTAGGCGCCTGTTAAGCGTGAAAAATTCATTTCAGCTTTGTGAACCCAACGAGAGAATGACAGTCTCAGTGTTCTCTGCTTCTAAACTCTGTATCAAAGCGTCCCCAGTGAGAGAGCATTCCTGAATTTATGCACAAAGCCTGCATTAAAATTCTACCTTCCTCAGCCATGGGTTATCCTGGCATTGCAGGGGAGGCTGTGTATTCTAACTAGAAATGAACGTGGGTTCTTAAAGACAAATACTTAAATCTGAGTTCAGTAGTTCTTTTAAAATCCAGTGGTTGCTGGTCCTAAACGTGCAGAGCTGCCTCCAGGGCCACAGCCTAGGGTGTATTTTTCCACAAGCGAAGCCCACGTCTGTTTGCCCTCCTCCCGCTCTGTCTTTCTTGTGTAACGACACCCTTTGTGTGTGGCAGGTGGCAGATTCAAGAAAGAGATTGTTGTCGACGGGCAGAGCTACCTGCTGCTGATCAGAGATGAAGGGGGCCCCCCCGAGGCGCAGGTGAGTACTGCGCGCGAGCTGGAAGCCCACCTTCCCCTGTGTCCTTGAGGTTTTGGTTCAGCAGGTGGTTCCAGAAATCAGGGAGTGCGCTTGAGAAAAGGTGACGTAGAGGCCCCATGATGATGTTTTTTGCACATCTGAGGTTCTTCTCTTCTCTCAGAAACAAATTTCGTTTCCTTCAGATAAAATCCTAGAGGGAAGTTAGGTCTGTGTGGCTAGTTTTCTTTTCATTTTGTGTTTTGAGAAGGAAGGAAAAGCAGAATGGTCACTCGTTTGCCAACTCAGTTGGTTTGACATCTGCAAATTTCTATAGCTATACCCCACCCCGTAAGGGGTCTGACCTCTAGAGCAGGAGGGTCATTCCCAGCAGCGCTGCCATGCACTTCGCTGGGCTCCTGGGTTGAGTGCATCTCCGCTGAAAGCTGGTGAATGGCACGACATGATTTCTTTGAAACTTCCTCAAAATCTGGAAATAAAAAAGCATGAGTGTAGACAATCTCTTTTTTTGTTTACTTAGTCTCTAGTTTATTATTTTACTTGCATACTAATTTTCTAGCCAAACACATGTTGAGCTGCATCTAGTAAAAAATGCCTACCCTACACGGGTCGGCTCACTTAGTCCTTCAGACAACTCTGGGGAGACGGTGCTCTGAGGAGTCCCGTCTTCACAGACAGGAATGAGGTCTTGCCCACGGATGGATGTGGTGATGGGCACAGACCCAGCTGGTCTACCTGCTAATGGCACCAGTGCTCGGGATCGGGGTAGGACCAGGACCCCTGGAGAATCCATCTTGGCTTTTGACCATGAGAAAGCATTCGCTTGGTTTTCCCAAGGATCAGTCCTTTATTCTAGCGTGCTTCCTTCAGGAGAGTTATTTAGCCTAGAAGCTTACCCTAGTTAAAAATATCTACATTAGTGAATATCAAGATGGAGCATTTCAAAATGATGGACAGGATTTCGTATAATATTAGGCACAGTGTATTTGAATATTCAAGGAAAAAACACTTTGAAGTTCCCATTCCTAGGCATGTATAAGTATGATCTTAGGTTTTCATTATTTCATAGTATTTCATGCAGTCTACCCAAAAATAATGCCTTCGTGAGTGAAATTGTAAGACTTTTTGGGGCTACTAGTGTCATCCTGCGGTAGTCTAAGAACTGCCAATTAACTGGCTTTTTTGGGGGCAGTTGGGCAGGGGAGCCCCTGGTGTGGGTAGGAAAGTGTTTATTGAGTGCCCACCACCTGCTAGGTGCTGGGGCAGTCAAAATGCACCCTTGAGAGACTGGGATGGGGTTGGCATTTCCCCTGCATGAGGGAGGTGCAGACGGTTGTCAGCTTTGGTCTTGGGAGGTGAAGTGTGGCTTTGGGGGATGACAGGTGCTCTTAAGGTGCGGGTGTGTGGGGTAGCTGACTCCTCCCTGACTCTTGGAAGAGAAAGAAATACTTAACCTCAAGAGAGACAAAGGGAAAGGAGATGCCCTCTACCAGCCTGGGTCCTGGGGCTCTCTGGGGGGGCCTCAGGTTTTCTCAGGCCTGTCCCAGGATTCATGCTAAGTTCTCATTCTCGTTTAATTTTATATATGTTATTTGAACTTCAGGTTTGTTTTAATAAATTTCATCCCATAAAATTTTTGCTTGTAACTAAATAGACTTTCCAGTTACATGTTGAAGTCAGAGCTTAACCCACAAAAAATTTCCCCAAATGCATTACAGCTGATACATTGGCCATAAAAACTTATCTAAGAACTGTGGCTCATTTTTAATAAGCAAACAGGATTTTTTATTTTTTTCATTTTTGCTTGGAAAGGTGGGGGTGGGGGGTGGGGTCTTTGGTGCCAGCCTGACCTGCTCTCCATTCTGGGGTTGCAACCCTGTGTGACTCTGGGAAGCTACTGGAAGCTTCAGGGACCCTTTGTTCACTAGTGTCAGCCTTAAAGATGGTTTTGAGTATTAAAGGAGATGGTGCATGCCTGACAGGATGGTTATTTTTCCAAAAGAGGATCTGATGTAGGCTCATCTAGGTGCAGGTAAACAAGAATAAAATGGCAAGAATCAGGCTGTTGTAGGGTTTTAATTTTTTCCCCCAATTTTTGTGAACTTTAGTTTTGTTAATTTTTCTAAAAGTTAGTACTAATATTCTGCAGGTGTGATAAGAGTTCAGCAGCAGCTGATCTTTACAGAGACACCTGGTGACAGACGACTAGGCTGTCAGCCTTGGGGCAGGATTTCGGAGCGGCTGTGAGCCCCCATCTCAGAGGGGTCCAGCAGGGCGTCCGCAGGGGACTCTGGAGGAGAGTTGAGAGGGAAATGGAAAGCTTCAGGGTCTTTCTCGAGCCTGTCCTAACATTTTTGAGATGCTCTGGTGAGAGAGGTGGGGTTTGCCTTCTGTTTGTAGGACTGCAGCTGGCTGAGCTGAGCCAGAGGGTAGACATGTTCTCTGGAGACAGGAGTGGCCTGGGTGAGAAGGCATGAGGGTCCCACTCCAGCCGTGTTACAAGGTGCGAAGGATGTTGGTGACACCACCCCAGCTTATTACAGCTGGAGTCAGGCATCCGGCTTGGCCTGGCTGAGGTGGTCTGCCCGCCGCGTGTCCCGTCCTCAGGAAGACACTGATGTTGTTCCGGACCTTTCTCCCTAGAGCCTTCACACTCAATTCCTCTGCTCTCCTCCCTTATTTTCTCCCTAGTTTGCCATGTGGGTGGACGCCGTTATATTTGTCTTCAGCTTAGAGGATGAAATAAGTTTCCAGACCGTTTATCACTACTACAGTCGGATGGCCAACTACCGGAACACGAGCGAGATCCCTCTGGTTCTGGTGGGAACCCAGGGTGAGTGATCCGTGTGAATAGGTGGTGGTCTGAGGGTTCTAGCAGCTGAGCAGTAAGTGGATTCAGGGTGTATATTTTCAGTGTGTAGGAATTTTAAAATCGTTCAGAGAAGATGTAATTTCACAGAAGGCTCACTTTTTGCAGTGAGAATCCATGTCACTGAATTTGTCACACATTTCCGGATTTGATTCTATGGAGAAATCACTTAGCGCCCCAAAAACAAAACACACACCCTTAGTACTTTAGAAAAAATAAAATCTATTTTCTGTTCTATTCTGTACTAGGATATCTTAACTTTCTCCTATATGAAACAATTTGTAAGTTATCTCAAAGATGATTTTAAGTGTGCCTTTAAAATAGTACTGATACCTGACATATATCTGATTTTTGTTTTCCTCTGTTCTGTTTGCTAACGTCTTACGACCTGTATCTTATTTTTAATTTAGCAGGTCCCTCAGGGAATATAAAATCATAGCCATAGGAGCACACTTCTTGTTTTCTTCCACATTGCTTAAAACGTGGTCTCTTAGTGAACTGACACCACTTAAAATGTCCTTGTTCTTGATCACAGATTCCCTAAGGTACTGGAGTCCGTCTACCATGTGGGTCTTGACCAAGTGGTCACATAGAGTGTTCTGGAAAATCAGATCAAGATTAACTTTAAAACCGCTTGGTCAGAACTATGGGTGGCTTAAAAATAATCATGTCAAGAAAAACTGGACTATGCCTTCATTTTTCTGTTCATACACTGTGTTTGTCAATTCCTTTAGAATCAGCCCGTCTGGTGTGCCTTTCTGTGCCCTGATGTCAGACTTCCCTCACTAACAAACTAGCAGTGTTGAGCAGAGGGACAGCAGCTGTGTGCGTGGTCCCAGGTCTGGGGTACCTGAGTGCGAGCCCAGCAAAGTAGCTAGCCAGCTGCCCTGGCCGGAATCTGTGTGGATAAGCCCCGATCAGGGAGTGAGTGGGCTTGTGTTGGGAGAAATAAAGTACATGGGATAAACTGAAAGCCTTTTCTCAGTGTGCTGGATAGAAAATGCTGGGAGTTAGGGTTTCATGAGGGGCACGCCTCCCGCCAAATTTTCAGCATACACGTAAGGCCAGCGGTCTCACAATTGCCACCTTCAGAGCAGGGCAGGAGGAGGTGGAACCAAATACCGCACGGAGAGGGTCTGTGTGCCCAGCGCGCCCCCTAGTGGTCACCGTGGGACGGGCGCGCCAGTGAAAAGGCCTTGGTTCTCGCTCTAGTGCTGAAATGAGTATATTTGAGTTGGCTTACTGAAAATTCTTAACAAGTAATGTTTTATCGTGGGTAGCTTACCTAAGGCAGGTCCTAGGTAAAGCTGCCTTGAAGTGATGCCTCTCCAGTAAGCGCCTCTTACCCCTGGTCCAGCCCAGAGTGTCCATGAGCAACGTCAGAGACTGTGTGCAGGCATCTCTGCGCAGGCTGCCCAGGTTCCGGGCTTTGTGTTTAAGACTTAGAATGCCCATGATACGGACTGGGTAAGTTTTCATCCTAGGCCAGAGGTCGTAGTTGACCCATTGGCAGCCTTTCTTACACACCAGTGTTCAGAGAGCAGAGGAGTGGAGGCCTGGGGCCGGGGTGTCACTGCCTCCTGGCCGCAGGACCTTGACCCCTGCCTCTCCTGAAACAGAGGAATTGCTGTAAGGCATGTGGAGCATCAGATATGTTATCTTTGTTATGTTCCAATATATGGCCTGCTTTACTGAAGTCCTGGCTGGGGTGCGGGAGCCTGTCTTCTCTGCCCCCGTCCTTGGAGCCTAGCCCGGCTCTGTGTCCTGTCCCTGCTGAAGGGGGCAGGACCGCGCCTCCCCGCCAGGATGGCTGCTGCCCGTAGAGGCCTGTGGACAGTGCCACAGAGGCTCTGCAGAAGCTGTCCTGTGGTCCCGAGAGGAGGACCCTACCCTTTCTGTTCTCTCGTGTGACGAGCCTCTGTGATCGAGGGCTGTAGTCTGGAAGGCTCCAGGTGAGCGCCAACGGGGAGCCGAGGTGGAGGAGGACATGTGTGCTCGCTGCCTCTTCCCGGCCACCTGTGAGGCACGTTCCGGGGGAGGAGGAGAGCATTAGCTACTAGGAGCGCTCCACACCCAAGGAATCCTCCTGGTCCTTAACCAGACTGCTAATTCCCAGAGCACCTCGAAGCCCCAAGGGTGAGAAGGTGGAATGGATATAGGCCTCTGGAAGGTTCCACCCTTTCATATTTGTTAACTGCTGGCAGACTTTTCGGGGAAGCCTGCTGTTTGTCATGCTTTTGCCAGAGATAAAAGGCAGGTCAGGTTTAGGTAAGGAAACCTGAAATTTCCCCCACTGGGGTGGTTGGGATTGGTGGCCTCTGGTAGAAGGTTATGGGATGGTAACAAGGCATTCCTGAATGAGGTGCTTATGTGATGTTTGTTAAACAGGTTCTGTTTTAAAGGCTTGCAGATGAAATTGATTTGAGGGAGAAGCATGAGCTGTGAAAAGATGTGGACTTACAGGTGGAATGACAAGTGGGAGTCCACCCAGACTGTGGTGTAGATGGCGAGTTAACCGGGTCCTTTCTGTGAAGGGACAGCGCCTCCTCTAAGATGAGATAGGATGAACATGAGGTGGGCATTCCACTGAGGAAGGGGGAGGTGGACAGATTTTCCAAATTATACTAGAGCATTGAAAAATTATGGATTTCTAACTTTTTTCTATTTTCTTTAAATATGCTTATACCTTTAAAACATATTTCTTTTCCTTAAGTATTGTGAAATTCGAGTCAGATTTATCAGTCTATAAGACAGGGCAAGATGTTCTTTGAAGAAATCTCTGTCACAGGCCTTGCCAGGAAATGTTCTGGAACATCTATTAAGGCATCTAAAGACCCTGAATCGGAGTTAGTTTCCCTTACAGAAATTAAGACTTGTCAGGTCAGACATATTCCGTAGTGCTTAGAAATAAAATAGGAAAGAAGAGAAAGACGGAAAAAGTGAATAAACCATTTCCTCAAGAAGCCACTTCCTTTTTTATATTTCAAAACATTAAATGCCAGATGTACTTCCTGTGCAAAAATCCATAAGGCTGTTGCTGTCTCATGATTTGTGCTATCTGCTGTCCCTGTAACTAGTAGAGAAACCCCTGCTGGTGGGTTTTTGTTTAGAGAGCGCTCACTGAGCATTTTCTGGAGCATTCAAGACTCAGGAAATTCCCCGTTGGGAAAAGCCCCAGAAAAGAGCCTGGTGTCTCACATGCCACTCAGTGCCCATTACCGTCCCAGCCCAGGTGTGCCGGGCCCCTGCCTGGTGCTCAGTAACTCAGCAGGAATGGGGCGAGCACTTGGGGGGCATCTGGGACGTGGGCTGAAGAAGGCAGAGCTTCCTTTTGGGAAATGAGTGGCTGGTGCCCCATATCTCTGTTCTGCTGCTCAGATGTCCCCATCTGCGCACAGATCCTGTAGGAGGCCGGGAGGAGACCCCTCCCTCCCTCCCAGGCTGTTCCCTGGGTGGCTCTGACGAGACCCAGGGTGACTCACACGCTAGTGCTTACGGCCTCCAGCGACCCACCCACCTCCTGGTCTCCCGCAGACACGCCAGGCGCCCTCCCGTCCCTGCTGCAGGTGAGACTGCGCTGAGGTCACACCTGTGCACCAGACCTGCCTCCCAGCTCCTTCCCAGCCTGGCTTTCGTCGCCATCCTGCATTTGCAGCCATTCTTCATGCCCTGCCCATCTCCTGCCACCCTCCCCGGCTGACCTAACACCACTCCTCGAGAGCACGGTTTTTGTGGTGTTCGCTGGGGCATCCCCGTGCCCAGAACAGGAGCAGACACCTCAGGGGGCTCGTGGCAAGAATTGAGTGGGCGAATGCTGCTGGAGGAGCGAGACTAATTCAGAAATGGGTTTGGCAGAGTGCCTGGTGCTCCAGAGCTTCACTTGCACATAGTGAAAGTGGGTGGGTGGGTGGGATTTCTCCTCTGAAAGCGTTTCTCTCTGGAGCCACATTTAACCCTTATTGCTCTCTCCTGGGCATTCTTTCATTTCAGTTTCAGAAGCAGGACCCCCTGACACACATTTCTACTAAAGATGACTATTCTAGTGTTTGAGATGATTGTGTTGGGGGTAAACCCCGTTTTAAAAAAAATCCAGGTTTTAAAAAAATTCCCACAGCATCACATCAGTATGAGTAAGGTGTAGGTTTTAAGCTCCTTGGGGACTCAGTTGTGGGATGTCATCCGAGCTGCTTATGGTCACCGTGTTGTCCTGCTGTCGTCTGTTCCAGATGCCATAAGCTCCACTAACCCGCGGGTCATCGACGACGCCCGAGCGAGGAAGCTCTCCAGTGACCTCAAGAGGTGCACATACTACGAGACGTGTGCCACCTACGGGCTGAACGTGGAGAGGGTCTTTCAGGACAGTAAGTACTCCTGCTGTGCACACAGCGTCTCTTCCCCACGCAGCAGGTCACTCACCCGTACGACGGTCCAAGCTTGTCATGTGATGTGTGGGCATTCGTATGACTCTGAGCACCGTGTTCCAGATTCTCAATTCTGTGCCCTATAAAAGGGTATGTTCAGAAGACGCAGCAAAACTACTCAAGCAGTCCCACTGCAAGTTTGGTGTATCACAGTATAAGACCTTTTCATGCACAAATAAATTTCTCGAACTCTGTGCACATAATGTTCAAACTTATCCCTGCACCATGCTTTCTTCCTTGCAATTGCTCATTCTTAATGCAAGCCCATCTTTAAAAATAGGTTTAACTATTTCCTGTTAGGCTTTGAGGAAGATAAACTAAAAGAGAGAAAGATTTGAATGAAAAAGAATAATAATAATAATCACACATTAGGACTTCTGGCTGAGAGCCCGCTCCAGGACTCAGGGATCGCTGCCTACCGCGTTCGTCATTGGTCACCTGCCCCCAGGGGCAGCCACGCACCCGGCAGGGAAGTGTCCTGGAGGGGCATAAGGGTTGGGTGCAGGGGGAGAGGGGGAAGGTGTATGGAGCTGATGGGAGGGAAGGGTGGCCTCTGCTCTGGATGGGTCAGGAAGGTCCAGGGACAAGCGGCCCGCTCAGCCTTGAAGACCTGGGAGAAGAATGCTCCTGGCCGAGGTCCCAGTTTCCGATGGGAGTCGTGGGAAGTACATGCTCGTCCCCCTGCCCTTCTGGCTTAGATCTGCGGTGGTGAGCCCACCCTCGCACTCCCAGCTCTGGTGCCACGGAGCTGTTGGCAGAACAGGGCAGCCGGGCATGCTCTCTCCGTAGACCACCTGGGCTGCTCCATGGCCACCAGGCCCTGCCCGCACCAGCCCTGATGAGACTGTGTCAATATTGCAGAACTAACCTGAGTGGAGCGCTGTATGCTTGGCGTTTAAATGTCCAGGTTAATTTCCAGATGAAAACACAGCAGTTCCATACTTCCACCACTTCATTAAATTTCAAGCCTTGCACTTTCTTCCCATTTTCTCAGCAGCCAGGTCCCTTCCTGAGCCTGCCGTCTCTCTCCTCTGCCTCACGGATGATTGCCAGCCTGCTGGTTCACAGCACATCTGTCCCGTCTGGTCCTTTGTGTGGCATGTGTGCCACTGCCTTTTCCAGTGCCCCTTTGAGGACGCTCAGGAGTCCCCTGAGGAGGAGTGCACAGCCCTGGGCTCAGTGCCCCCTTCTCCGCTCTCCTCCCATTTACCTGGCCTCCTGGGGCCGCCCCACTTAGGAGCTGCGGCAGGCTCACCCAGGGCCGGTGCTGGCAGCAGCTGGGCAGTACTGAGACCAGGAGGCGTTAGCCAGGAAGTCCCCGGAGCTCTCCCCGAGGTCGCTTCTAACAGGGCCAGGGCAGTGTTTGCCCTTGAATAGCTGAGACTTCGTGGAAGTTAAAGGACTCCGGGTGAAGGGTTCCCAGTGAGGGCCCATGGGCCAAATGTGCCTGTATTTGTAAATAGACATTTTTTTGGAACCTGACTGTGCTGTTCACACCAGCTGCAGAGGGTGCAGTCTGGGCTCCTCTTCGTGATGGCCACAGAGTCCTTGCAGCAGAGCTGTGGCATGCGCAGCCTGACTCTCCAGCCTTTTACAGAAAGTTTGCAGGTCGCCATGTGGGTGGTGATCAGAGTTGAGTTATACGGATGAGTTTATTCTCCATGGTGACTGCTTCATGTGTACATTCATTGCCAACGTGAACTTCCCGTACAGATGAACCCATGAATAATCATCTTAAGGATTAATTAACATGAGGGGATGCCAGGGTCATGGCATGTCCCTGCCCAGCATCCAGAATGTGATCCCGTGGGCGGGCAGTGGCCTGGGTGTTGGAGCTCTGCCCTTGGTAGTTGGAGTACTAAGCCAGAAACAATAGGAAGGATTGTTCCAAATGTCGTTATTTAAAAATATTAACATGTTTCCATTGCTGTGAGAGCTCCCATGGTTCCTCTTCAAGCAGGGCTCTGATTTGAGGTGATGTGTTTGTGTTTGAATGTAATGTGGTGAAGCACATGCTCTCAGCGTGAATTTTTACGGGCTTTGATTTTCAATACATTTTATTTCTTATTTTAGAAATAATACAGTCCCATTAAATATTTAGACTCTAAAGAGTTTGAAAAGGAAGAAATAGCCGTGATACTGCAATTTCTGCTGTTAGGATTTTGTCCTTAAAATATTTTTGTTTATATGGAAATAGGTTTTAAAAGTACCATTGGGATCGCCCTGCACATTTCATAAAGTAACTATATGGCACATACTCGTGCTAAATCATAAAGCATTTAACTGTTAGTGATAAAAGTACTTGTTAACCAAGTGGGGACGAAGTCATTAGGAACATTAATGGTGACCATCCATTTCAATCCTTACGGGGAAAAAAAACTTGTTTAGATCAAGTTCAAAGAAACCAAAGCTCAGAAAAGTTATGTAATTTGACCAAAGGTGCTCAGCCTGGACTAGACCTTCTGGGACCAAGAGCCTTAACCAGTTTGTCATTAACCAGCAAGTGGCCTTGGGTCCTGTCCACTCCCCTGGGGGGACGCTGGGCAGAGGACACATCCAGTGTGTGGGCTCACTGCCCATTCATGGACCTGGGTTATCTGGATTTCTCCTTTGACTTGCTGGCTTCCTTTATGCCTTAGGGCTTACTTTTGTTTAAGTATTTTTTATATATCTGCATTGTAAAAAAGAAAATAAGGAACAAGCTTATAATTTCTATGTAATCCTTAGCTCACCAGGAAAACAGGCCCGCATGTTATACCACCTGCCTCTGCAGGTCAAGTCCTTAGTTGGCTGGCGACCCAGGTTTATTTTTTAAGAGACCAAGGACTTAGTCTTTGCCTCTTTAACTTCTGACTTTTTATTGTCCTGAAGCAGGAGATAAATTGTGAAATCCGTGGGGAAACGATGTGTTTTCTTTTCTCTCGTTTGGGTAGTTCTCCAGAGACTATTGGAAAGTAACTCAGGACGGAGGGTCTTTGTTAGCACAGGGGTTGCAGGACATGGGGAAGTAGACTGATAGATTCATTGATTCCTTCCCTCGCTGGAGGACCAGCCTTGCACACCCTGCTTCTGGTTGGGGCTGCAGGAAAGGGAGCCACAGGTTCCTGCCTTGGTGAAGTGAAAGCCCAGCATCCAGGAGCGCAAGCTTGCCCCATGCCTGAGTGTGAATAAGGAGAAGTGTGATGGACTGGGTTGCTTTCTCTAGCCTGTTCATTCCCAGCAGTCTGCGTCCAGCCTTGGTGTTGTTACACACCGTGTTCTTTTGTGTGTGTGCTGCAGGGCAGGGGAGTTCCTGTAAATAAGATTCACCTTTTGTGAATTAATATACTCCCTCTCTCCACCTGATCTGGGCACTGACTCTTCCTTGGCATCTGGTTTCCCCTCTGCAGAGCCCTGCAGGGCGCTGTCGTGGCCCCCGCAAGGTGCACCCAGCTTTGGGCCATGCAGGTCCCGCCTCTTGCATCTCTCAGTCCACCTGTTCTCTGCGGTTGTGTTTGCCCCTCGCTGTGTCTGGGAGGTTCCTGCAGGCCTCGTTAGTTTTCACGTTATAATGGTGAGCTCTGTTGGACGTTAAATATTTTTAAATTCCCTGGTTATTTGTTCTCTTAAGGCCTGAGTATATGAAGATACCCAATTACAGAAAAGTTGATTCTCTGCAGACGTCATTTCTCTGCAGTTAGTTAGATTTTGGAAATTGTGGACTTTATTCTTGTCATTTCTCACCTTACACTGAGCGGGGTGGAGCTTGTCTCGCTGTGGTGACCCTGTGTCATCGATGTATGATGACCACGCTGATTAGAGCCACAGTGTGATTATCTGAATCAACCTAAGGAGAGGTTAAACCAGTTTTTTGTCTGTTTTGACATCTTAATGAAATAGAGCCAATGGACCCTGTAAGTTTTGGGGGGTGTATTTTATGATTTTTAAATTAGAGTATCTGACTTGGATGTGATATTTTTAAAGATCCCTGATAACTTAAAAGTAGTTTCCCTTTTATACAAAACGAGTAGAACCAGTTGGTGGTACAAAAAATGGTTTTAACTTTCCGTTATTTCAGTTGTTTCGTGCCCTTTCCTTCCCTCCTTCGCTCAGTTTCCTGCTCACTCTCAGAATGACCTGATGGAGGTTGATCTGAATTGTAAACAGCATTGTTTTATATATGGGTTCTAGTGTGTATCCAACCTTGGGTATTTTGTATACAGAATTTAACATTCTTGCACATGTATTCTAAAATTGATGTGACTAGTTAAATCCCAATTCAAAGCACCTTATTAGACATATTAAGGCATACTCCTCATTAAAGCTTTAACTTTTAACCTTCTTAAGCTTGTATTCATACAATAGTAGGAACACCTACATGCAAAATTTTGCTCTGACAATAATTGTTAGACCGGTGTCTTGCCAATGGGTTTCAGCCCCAGGCAAGTTCTCTATGGATTCAGTGTGATCAAAGAAATTGACAGCAAAACGTACTTGGGGTGAAAGGGTTATACCCAACTTTATTTCCAGGTGGCAGGTCAGTCACTAAAATCCCGTTCACTCAGAGTGAGTCTGCATGCAGCAAGCCGGTCTCTGCCCCTGGGCCTCTCTGCCTGCACAGCTATCCCACACAGCCGGCCTCTGGGCCTCCGTCCTCGGTGCTGCCACCATTCCAGCCTCTGCTCTGCTCTCCTGCAGCCTCGCAGCCATGACACCGTGTCACGCCCAGAGCACTGGGTGGAGTTCTTTATATAGAGTCAACAGCCATGTATTGCCCACAGGTGTGCAGTGAGCTAGTCAACAACAGGTGTGCAGTGAGCTAGTCAACCAGGGCCAGGTGAGAATCCTGGCCACAGGAACTCTCATTTTATCCACACTCCACCCCTCCAGGGTTCTCTCCTCTCAATCTAGGTGCCCTCAGTCCTCTGCAATGGTCCCTGTGCAAGGAAGCTCGGACATTGTTCTCCAGCCTCTCCAGCAGAAAGTCCTGCAGACACACAGGCTGGACTCGTGGCTCTGTCTCTGACCTCTGCCTCTTTGGTCATAATGGCTGGAACTGCTGCACTGGTTTCAGTTGTTGCCATAGCTCCAGTAAGGTCCTATTTGGCTTCCCATCTAATTTCCTTCCATCTACTCCTGCCCTTATCAAATCAACCCACATCTGGGTCCTCGTAACCCTCCCGGGGCCCCTCAAATTCCTCCTGTGAGTAACAGGTCTTATTCCTTTCTGGGTTCTCGTTGCTTCAGCTACTGTACGTGTCACCTCGCATTTTGTAATTGCTGCCTCAAGGCGGCCTGCACTGTCAGGGAAGGAGCTTTCCCATCTCTGATCCGGAAAGAACAATTCCATCCACGCCTAAGTCCCAGCCGCCAGCTCAGCCGAGCATAAGGGCGGACCCTAGAGGGCTCCACCACCTGGGGAGGGCGCTGCTCCTCTCCTTGGGGAACTTTCAGCTGCTGGGTCTTTATTTTCTTTACAACCAGTGGGCGTGCTTTCAATACAGGAGGGGCCAGTGCCTCCGGCACCACCCCTTCATCCTTCCCCAGCATCTCCACTTCTGGGGCTGATGGCACCTTTCTCTCCACTCCCCCAAGTGCCTCCTCTGCTACAGTGCCTCGCAGCAATGCTAGCTCAGTCTTCAGCAGCTCTCTTACCTTCACCTCAATGCTTCACAGCTCACGTTCTCGTGCCACCTCCGCCTGTGCTTCCCTCAGGAGTTCGTCTTTTTCCTTGGTGGCCTCTTCCTCCTTCAGAACACCTGGCAGCACTGCCATCTCGTCTCCAATGGCTCCTTGCTGCTGGCGCTCCCATGCTGCTTCCTCTCGCATCAAAGCCATCTCCTTCCTCAGGGAATCCACAGACGTTTGCAGCCTGCATTCTCGTGCCACCATTTCTTGGGTCTCTTCTGTAGACCTTTTTAATACTGTGAGAAGCAGCCAACCCACAGTCCCTGCTGCCTCATGGGCACTCTGTTTCTCAAAGGATCTGCTTACTATACCAAGGGCCACCCCTACTGCCTCAGTTGTCACTTCCACTTGCCCCCCAGTCCTCTAGGAGGCAAGCCATCTCAGACCCCATACCCATTGGGGGACAATCCACTGTCTCCCCATTCATAGGGGCAGCCCGCTGAAGCACCCCTCCCATAAGGGCAGCCTGTCTTTTTCCTTGGTCAACAATGCACCCTGTCGATTTTTGCCATTTGTCTTGCCAAGGAGTTTCAGCCCTGGGCAAGTTTGCTATGGATTCACTGTGACCAAAGAAAATGACAGCAAAACATTTTTGGGGTGAAAGGGTTATACCCAACTTTATTTCCACGGTGGCAGGTCAGTCACTAAAATCACTCAGAGCGAGTCTCTGTGCAGCAATCCGGTCTCTGCCTCTGGGCCCCTCTGTCTGCACAGCTGTCCTCTGGGCCCCCCTGTCCGCACAGCTGTCCTCTGGGTCTCTCTGCCTGCACAGTCGTCCCACACAGCCGTCCTCTGGGCCTCCGTCCTCGGCACTGCCACCACTCCAGCCTCTGTTCTGCTCTCCTGCAGCCTTGCAGTCGTGCCACTGTGTGGTGCCCAGAGCACTAGGCGGAGCTCTTTATCTAGAGTCAGTAGCCATATATTGCCCACAGGTGTGCAGTGAGCTAGTCAACCAGGGCCAGGTGAGAATCCTGGCCACAGGAACTCTCATTTTATCCACAACCGGGTTAAGGTCCATATGAACCAAGATCTAAATAAATTACAAATTGCTGTCTGTCTGCATAACTCTCCCCGAGACTGCTGTTTTTTGTACTGCACGGTTTGTCAAGGATAAACAGTTCGGCTTTAGGTGCATGTGGGTGGAGAGGCCAGGCGACAGCATCAGTGGTTCTGTGTACCAGGTGCTAATGAAGCCACAGCCATAGAACGTGGCAGCCCTCCTCGGAGTGCAGGCTTCCGTGCTGTCCTGGTGGCTGGGCGTTCACCTGACAGTCGTCCCTTTCTGGAAAGATCAAAGCCGTCCCACTAGCCCTTTCTGCTTGTGCTGCAGTTAACATTAGGGAAAGCACTTTCGCAGAAGCCATTCCCCTGGGGTGTCACTGCTGCCAGGGTGTGGATGCCCCGTACCAAGGGCTGAGCCAGGAGGGGTTGCATGACTTGCCCTAGGATTTTTGGTAATTCAGGGAACCTTCCGTTTGTTCCCCGCCCTTTTCTCCCAAAGATCGAAATCCTGGTATACAAAAAAAAAAAAAATTTCCCATCAAGCATCTGCAGATGCTTGGTCCTAATTAGAGGAGTGTCCAGACCCAGAGTATCTGTGCTAATGAGCCCAGTTTGTACAACGTAATTGCATGTGTGAGAGCATCATCAAGTGCAGGCAGTCTTCTGGGGCTTTGCTGCATCGTCTTGTGCCGTTTCGTTTTGCTGACACGGCAGCCTTTTGTTTGCGCTGCTAAAGGATTGTCAATTAGGCCCGTTCCATTTTTCCTGGAACCAGCTTAATTTTCATTGTTGGAGTGGTCTGTTTTATTATTTGTTTCTGTTGTTGGTTTTCTTCTTTATTGTGGTAGAGATTAGCTTGGGGCCAATTTATTTTTATGTTTATATGTTTCTGTTTCTGAAGGAGTGCTTTCAAAAATAAGATTCTCCACATTTAAAAGCAAGCCATGTATATGTGTACCTTTGGCATTTAATGTACCTCAAAAAGGTGAACTAAAGAGTCATTACGGTATCTTGTTATTTTTATTTATAATAATGACTAATATTTACATCATGGTTTATGGGCTTCTGATGTAAGAGAGTAGACCTTATCAGGCCCAATTTACAGTGGGAGCCACATTCTCTGAGATGTTTGCTTCCTAAAGTCACATCACACAGCTGATGTCAGGCCAATGTGCCCTTTCCCCACCTGCAGCTTTAAGAGCGCATCTGTGCACGTCTCTGTCACCATATACACACAGGCATGTGCTGACCGCCCTGTGTTGAAAAGCTGTGTATGCAAGACTTCCTGGGCAGATGGGTGGTTAGTTTTATTATGATGGGGCAAAAAGGTTCAGCCACTTAAACTTTATTAAAAAGGCTTAACATTTTTAAACTTTCTGAGAACAAGGATGACATGAAAAAAGTTAGCTACATAAAGCTTAAGTAGTTCTGTGTGGCTAAAGTAGGTGGGGGGATCCCATTCCTCCACCGTTAGCTGGTTAAGTCTTATAAGGCAGCCTTGACCCTGGGTTGGCGGCTGCCCTGCCATCATTAACCCCAAGTGGCAGTGTCTGTGGCTGTCTGGTGGCGTCTAACATGGTCTAAGCCCGTGGAAATGAACATCTGCACGTTGTCTCCGAACGAACTACATCTGGCCTCTTAACCTCAAGAGACCTACCTGGTTAACGTTAAGTAGACTCTTGGTGGAGCCTGCGGATCGGGGGCTGTGTGCTGAGGAAGGACGTGTGGGCTGGGGGTGGGGCTTTCTCTCCCTTAGCCCGGTTGTTTGGATTGGAAAGTGTATAAATGGTTCACAGTGATTATTTTCATAAAAATGACATTGTCAGTACCCCTTGTCTAATCATTTTCAAATGTAGTTAACTCCTTAACCAATGAAGCCTTCTCTATAACCGGGTTAAGTCACAAATTGGAATACAGATTAATACCAAAACTAAAATCTCAACATTTGGAGTAGTAAACCATATTTTCAGAGGTTAAAAATCAGCAAAAGAAAGACAACTTTTGAATTCGTATTTTTAGGAAAAAAAATTAGCTTGAGTTCAGAAATTCTTACAGTTGGGACTCCGTGAATGCACGTGTTACAGATGAGCCAGGCATCTGGCACATAATTTGCAATCAGGTCTTTTAGACACATTCAACAGAGAATGTGTTAAGGAGCCGGCAGCTGGACTACTCCAAACATTGCAGGACTATTTGAAAATATTATTAGTTGGTCATAAGTATGAAATCCTCTTGTTTCTTGTTTCTTCAGGAGTCTCTGAAGTTGCCCTTTATAAGAGTTTGTCTCTCATCCATTGGCCTGTTCAGTGTTCCCAGAGGCTGGACTTGTAAAGGGGAAGTATCTTGGAATAGCAATCGATTTACTTCAAATCATCTATTCAAAGTGAACGTACTTAGGTAGGGGGAATAGCTAAATTATCAGATGGTCCCCGAGCCACAGACCGCAGCTGCAGATTGTAACAGCGTGGAATCAGTTGTGAAACATGGTTGTTCTTCAACTAGTTCATCATGCGGTAGAAGGAACCATTACAAGGAAAGCATTTTGATTCTACCAAAAATAACAAAAGAAGCCCTCTTAAAATGTTGATATCGAGATGAATGTTTTACAAACAATAAGAGGCAGTAAACCTGTCATTTCACAGTATTGTGGAATGTTGTGTAAATAAGGTTTCCATCTATGCGGGCAGTTTCGTACCCTAAGTCTGCAGTTTTTCATGCCGTAGTTCCCTTGCTGGAAAGACAGGGAGTGGACGCTAGCACTCAGGAGCGTCACAGAAGTGCCTGCATTAACTCTCACACCGCCACATGAGATCATTAAACACCATTAGTAAATACTCTATCTATTTTGATGTTCTTGTTAAGACTCCTTTTTTTTAATTCATAGAATTAATTTTATCAATGACATTGAAAATGGTTATTTTAATACTTTCTGTACTGTGGCATTATAGCTGTGTTTTGCCCCAGGATTCCTCCTAATGACTTTAGCCAGCTTGAATTAGCTTGATGTATCATTAATGCATACAAATGGCTTTTATTTTTGTTCATAATCTGTTCATAATACCACGGCATTCTGCTCTTCCTAATGTTTTTAAAATGATTTAAGCGGTGATGTACTTTTTGACCTATTTAACCTGCCACAGAGTCTCTGATCAAAAGAATATGAAAATACTACTTAAGTAGCATGGTCAGAAGTTGTTACAATCTGTAGCTGATGTTTCCAAGTTCTTTTGAAGTCTTCTATTTATCCTATAACGTCTTTTTCCCTATAGAATATGGACCTAGCCAGATTTTGAGTAACCTTCACTCACTGAACGACTATCCACTAACTGCTGGGTTAGCAGCACTAGGTATGTTCAGTTCATGAAAGGGATGGAAGAGAAACCCTCAAAGGAGGCTGACTTTTTAAGCTGTGAAATTCTTTGATACAAGAAAGGGTAACTGTACCCTGTGGACTTTGATATGTTTTGCATGCTACTTACGGGTGAGCCTGGCCAAGCACTGGCTCCCAGAGCACATGGGGGAGTCAGGCTGGGAGCCAACAGTGGGCATCCCCAAAGGCCAGGCTCTAGAATTCAGGGTTGGTTTGAGTTTTTAGGGCAGGGCCATCAGAAAGTTTGTGAAGACGAGAATAACACTCAGCAACCTTATCAATCTTCCCTGATTTAGGAGAAAGTAAACTGTGAAGACCGGCTTGCAAGCTTGTTTGTCTAAAAGAAGTTGGGTTTTGTGAGATTTGCCAAAGAAAAGAGAGAGAGAATTTTTAAAGGATATGTACTATGGAAATACACACCACCCATAACATGACCACCCAGTGGCTGTCGTCGTCCAGGCCATGTGTGTGTGTGTGTGTACACGTGCATGTACCCATGTGTTTGAAGAGAACAGATTATCAGGCATTGTAACATTTTACAGACTGACTTTTCACATAGAATTTTCAACAACATAATTTCTAATTTTGGCATTGCATTCCATTGAATGAATGTAACAGCTTTTTTAGCCCAATCCCTATTAGCCATTTTGGGTTTTTTTCCTCCATTTATTTATTTGTTTAGGATCAGTGCTCCAGGGAATGGCTCTTACTTACATCTTTGTCTCTGTCCTCAGTCCTGTATTTAGCAGACATCTGTAGAGGTCAGTGACTTGCACAGCTTTGCAGCCGTGGGCCCCCCTGTCATTCAGAGCCTTACAGGGGTCTGTGCCCATTCAGGTTACTCCAGCAGGTGTCCTTTTCTGCACCCTGGCCATAATGGATATTTTCACTTAAAAATTTTTTATCATTTATAGACAGAAAATCAAAACTTCTAGTTTGTTTCAAATGTTCTTTTCAGTAGGTCTGCCCCTTAATTTGAAAGTCATCTCACCTCCTGCAGTTGTGTGTTTTGTCAAGCAGCAGCCAGTCTTGGGGGTGGGCAGAGGCCTAGCACATCGGGGGTGACGTGGAGAGCGGCCGTCCTCCTTGCTCTTGCAGATGTGCCCGTTCAGGTGTTTCACGCAGGTTCTCTGAGGCCGGAGCCTCCAGGTCCCCAGAAGGCATTTGGTCCAGGGCCTGGTCCCCAGTTCTGGGTATAACTGTGCCCTTGGTTGGAAGCGGCATGTTTGAGCTGTCATCAGCACACTGCCTCGTGTCCATTCAGAGGCGAGCAGTGGAGTGCAGTCCTCAGAGCAGAGGAAACAGCCCCGAGTATCCTGACTTTGGACCTCCCTGATTTTGGGTGATGGTGGCACTCCAAAGGGCTGGGGTACCCTCTGAACTCACTCCTCATTTCCACACTCAGAAACCAAGTTCCAGAGAAGGGCAGTGCCAGCCCTGTCATGGAACAGGTCATTGTTGGCTGAGTCCTTCTGGCCTGGGGTCCTGGGACAATGTCTAGATCAGTTTCCCAAATATACAAAGCACAACCCCCATTCTGATGAACATGAAAGTCTTATTTCATGATTTTGTTTTTGAAATACCAAAGTTTGGGAAACCCACCCAAATCACTACCTTGAAAATTAAAGAACTAAAACATAAGCATTCATTCTGTCATGTCCTAAGTGTCCTTCTGGGGCAGCATATCTGCCCTAAGGTATGGCAGGTGGAGTGTGTACGGTGGCCGCCTTATGTCCCAGCTCTGCAGGCCCCTTTGCGGCCACCCCCATGCTCAGCCTCGATTGAACGCCGGCATGAGGGCCTGGCCCCTTCACTGGTCGCATGAATAAACTGCAGTCGTTGTAAGGAAAAGAGATCCTGAAAAGTACTCATTTGGGGGGATTGTCTCGCTAGCTCTTGTTTGTCAGGCATGGTTCTAGGAGCAAAGCTGAGTGGATGGCACCACAGGCTTCCCTCCCTGGCGGGGAGATGGTGCCCCTAGAGGTGCTAGGCAGGTCTTTCACTTGTACATGGCTGTCTGCAGGGGGCGCTGTGGTTCTCCTGCCAGCTGTACTCCAGGTGCAGTCGTAGTTCAAGAATTTTTTGTGTATGTGTTTATTGGAGTTTCAGGAAACTCCCCAGCATTTAACTTTGTGTGTAAACTGTAAGAAAAATGCTGAACGCCAGTGCCGTCATTGGATACAAGGAAATAAATACTCCCATCCCTGCACCGAGATTTTGTTGCTTAAATGAAATACCAAGGTGTCTCCTGCATTTAATTTCTTGTCTGACCTACAGACTTGTAGAATTTCATGTCTGGAAAGACCTGAGACCTTGTCTAGCTCGACCCCTGGCGTTGCAGATGAGCAGACAGGGCCTTTGAGGCTGGTCCCATCAGAGAGTAACTAGTGGAAAAGCAGAGGCTAGAAATTAGGTCTGTGTCTCTTGGCTGCACAGTTGTACCTTTGTTCTGTAAATGTCATATTTAACGGACGTTGATTGCATTTGAAAAGCTGGTAGTGAACAAAAATGCTCCTTTCAGTTATAAATCACTTTTAGTAAAATGAAGCCATTTCACCACTGAGGGTATTGGCGTTAAATGCGGTCCTGTAATCAACACATAAGTTATTTTCGATGAGCTATGTAATAAAAGCTCACTGCACAGTCTGTCTTCTTCGTGTGGTAGAATATGACAAGGTCTCTGAGATACCATGAAAAAATGGCATAAGGCAGGTGTTTGCTTTGAAGTACTTGACTTGTAATTTAGCAATTTGCCACTAGGGGGCATTGAGAGCGCATAAGGATTATTCTCACTGGCGTATTTTTCCTTTTGCTGTCACTACAGAGAATGCAGACATAATAAAACTAACACACTGGTTTAAGAGACCATTTAGACCTATAATAAGACACACTCCATAAAGTGTGTGAAGTTACTGGATCAGCAGTACAGGAATGCCAAAGTAACAAAGTTTCATTCACCGAAATAGGGAGGTGAACCAAATGAGAAAGATGAAATGATAAAAGTCTGTGGTTAAAGGGACCCAAATCCCCTCTTTCTTTTTTTGCCTTGCATGTAACTTTAGAGAAGAATCAAGATTTGACAGAAGATATGCTTATTTTTTATAAAGTAAATGGGTTTACTATGTAGGCAATCATCTCTTTGTTATTAGCCGAGTCCACTGAGAGTTCTGTTGGCTGGAGCGACCGCCCAGTGTCTCATTTTAGGGTCTGCAGCCTTAATCTGCAAACAGGTGGGATGCCGGCCTCTCCCCAGTGCCTGGGCTGCACCGGGTGGCACTCAGCACCCACCTTGCCCTGTGCGGAGGCGCCATGGACTCTTCTCAGTGGAGCCTGTAGGTGGAGATGAGACGCTCAGCAGTCAGACCTGATACTCCCTGGCAGAAGGAAGGGCGTTGATCAGGTTTGGGAAATGTAGATTTTTTTTTTTTCTGCACAGAGTGAGCAGCATTTCTGAACATGCTAAGGTACTGAGTGGTCCGTACTCACCTGAAGAGTTGAGGACCCTTCCGGAGAGTCAGCACCCGCCGCCTTTTCTGTGAGCTCAGCAGTGGGCTGGGAACCTGGTACAGAGAAGACTCCAGTTTCACGAGGGTTTTTTTTTTTTCTCTCTCTCTCTCTCCTTTCCTCCTAAGATGGAGGGTATTTCCCTGCCATTTTCCATTCATTTTCTGCTTTTACCCTTTATTTTCTCCCATTTCATAAATTGCATCAGAAATTGTGGCATCTCACCTCACAAAATTTTTTTATTTCTTTCTGTGGAAAATGGGACTAATTACACTTTAATGCCTCAAATGAGAAATACCAAATCACAAGCTCTTCTGTACAAATGAAGTTTCTTTTACCAAATTCCTCACAGACTGTTAAGAAGTCATAAGGAAGCAAATGTAATGTGGGGAGTCCTGCAGTTGTCAGCCGTCGGAATAGTGGAGACCTTGCAGTATGTTGTGAACAGGAAGAGAAGTTCGGGAAAAGCGCGACGATTTCATTGGAATGCAGAGAACCCCCACCACAGGAGGGCAGCTGCCACAGTCTGGTCTTCTAGTGCTGAAGAAGGTTTTTCCGCCTCCTGAATGCGAGAATGTTGGAGGGAGTGTGAAGCAGCTGTGCAGGTCCTTGGTATTTTAGTTAACTTCAGTAAACACCACATTAAGCCAGTCACAGAACACTGAGGTGCCTCTGCAGACCTGGGGCTGGGGACGAGCCTTTATTTATGGGAGTTGCATGGTCAGATTTTTACAAAAGAAGAAAAGCCTGCTGCTAAAATAGTTTGAAAAACATGGGTCTTAAAAATATGTCTCTGATTATAGACTTTAGTGAATATCCTAAATGAATCAAGTAATTCAGAGTAAATGTGAGTGAAAATTCCCATAAGATCAGATTTGAAATTGATAGTTCTAGGTCTTTACCTGTGTGTTTGCTTTCCAGGTATGTCCTTCCTCTAGGCTCCCTGCATACATCTCTCTGTTTCCCGCCAACCCAGGGGTAATTCTGAGAGCATCGCACCTTCCCTTGTTTCCTTTTTTTTATATAATTTATTTTGGTATCATTAATCTACAATTACATGTGCAATATTATGGTTATTAAACTACCCTCTTCATCAGGTCCCCACACCAACCCCATTACAGTCACTGTCCATCAGCGTAGTGAGATGCTATAGAATCATTACTTGTCTTCTCTGAGTTCTACAGCCCTCCGCACGCCCCCCCAACATTACGTCTGCTAATCGTACTGCCCCTTTTTTCCCCCTTGTACCTCCCTTCCCACCCATCCTCCTCAGTTCCTTTCCCTTTGGTAACTATTAGTCTATTCCTTGGTTCTGTAAGTTTGCTGCTGTTTTGTTCCTTCAGTTTTTTTCTTTGTTCTTATACTCCACATATGAGTGAGATCATTTGATAGTTGTCTTTTTCTGCTTGGCTTATTTCACTGAGCATAATACCCTCTAGCTCCTTCCATGTTGTTGCAAATGGTAGGATTTGTTTTCTTCTTATGGCTGAATAATATTCCATTGTGTATATGTACCACCTCTTCTTTATCCATTCATCTACTGATGGACACTTAGGTTGCTTCCATTTCTTGGCTATTGTAAATAGTGCTGCAATAAACATAGGGGTGCATCTGTCTTTTTCAAACTGGGCTGCTGCATTCTTAGGGTAAATTCCTAGGAATGGAATTCCTGGGTCAAATGGTATTTCTATTTTGAGTTTTTTGAGGAACCTCCATACTGCTTTCCACAATGGTTGAACTAATTTGCATTCCCACCAGCAGTGTAGGAGGGTTCCCTTTTCTCCACATCCTCGCCAACATTTGTTGTTGTTTGTGTTTTGGATGTTGGCCATCCTCACTGGTGTGAGGTGATATCTCATTGTGGTTTTAATCTGCATTTCTCTGATGATTAGTGATGTGGAGCATCTTTTCATGTGCCTGTTGGCCATCTGAGTTTCTTCTTTGGAGAAATGTCTATTCATGTCCTCTGCCCATTTCTTAATTGGATTATTTGCTTTTTGTTTTTTGAGGTGCATGAGTTCTTTATCTATTTTGGATGTCAACCCCTTATCAGATACATCATTTATGAATATATTCTCCCATACTGTAGGAAGTCTTTTTGTTCTACTGATGGTGTCCTTTGCTGTACACAAGCTTTTAAGTTTGATGTAGTCCCACTTGTTCATTTTTGCTTTTGTTTCCCTTGCCTGGGGAGATATGTTCATGAAGAAGTTGCTCATGTTTATGTCCAAGAGATTTTTGCCTATTTTTTTTCTAAGAGTTTTATGGTTTCATGACTTACATTCAGGTCTTTGATCCACCTTGAGTTTACCTTTGTGTATGGGGTTAGACAGTAGTCCAGTTTCATTCTCTTACATGTAGCTGTCCAGTTTTTCCAACACCAGCTGCTGAAGAGGCTGTCATCTCCCCATTGTATATCCAAGGCTCCTTTATCAAATATTAATTGACTGTATATGTTTGGGTTAATGTTTGGATTTTCTATTCTGTTCCACTGGTCTGTGGGTCTGTTTTTGTGCCAATACCAAATTGTCTTGATTACTGTGGCTTTGTACTAGAGCTTGAAGTCAGGGAGCGTAATTCCCCCTGTTTTATTCCTCCTTCTCAGGATTGCTTTGGCTATTCGGGGTCTTTTGTGGTTCCATATGAATTTTAGAATTATTTATTCCAGTTCATAGAAGAAGGCTGTTGGTATTTTGATAGGGATTGCATTGAATCTGTAGATTGCTTTAGGTAGTATAGCCATTTTGAAAATATTGATTCTTCCTAGCCAAGAGCATGGGATGCATTTCCATTTGTTGTGTCCTCTTTAATTTCTCTTAGGAGTGTCTTGCAGTTTTCAGGGTATAGATCTTTCACTTCCTTCATTAGGTTTATTCCTAGGTATTTTATTCTTTTTGATGCAATTGTGAATGGAATTGTTTTTCTGATTTCTCTTTCTGTTAGTTCATCATTAGTGTATAGGAAAGCAACAGATTTCTGTGTGTAAATTTTGTATCCTGCAACTTTGCTGAATTCAGATATTAGTTCTAGTAGTTTAGGTGTGGAGTCTTTAGGGTTCTTTATGTACAGTATCATGTCATCTGCAAATAGTGACAATTTGATTTCTTCTTTACCAATCTGGATGCCTTGTATGTCTTTGTTTTGTCTGATTGCCGTGGCTAGGACCTCAAGTACTATGTTGAATAACAGTGGAGAGAGTGGGCATCCGTGTCTTGTTCCCGATCTTAGATGAAAAGCTTTCAGCTTCTCGCTGTTAAGTATGATGTTAGCTGTGGGTTTGTCATATGTGGCCTTTATGATGTTGGGGTATTTGCTCTCTGTACCCATTTTGTTGAGAGTTTTTATCATGAATCGATGCTGAATTTTGTCAAACGCTTTTCAGCATCTATGGAGATGATCATGTGGTTTTTGTTCTTCTTTTTGTTGATGTGGTGGATGATGTTGATGGATTTTCGAATGTTGTACCATCCTTGCATCCCTGGGATGAATCCCACTTGATCATGGTGTATGATCCTCTTGATGTATTTTTGAATTCGGTTTGCTAATATTTTGTTGAGTATTTTTGCATCTACGTTCATCAGGGATATTGGTCTGTAATTTTCTTTTTCGGTGAGGTCTTTGCCAGGTTTTGGTATTAGAGTGATGCTGGCTTCATAGAATGAGTTTGGAAGTATTCCCTCCTCTTCTATTTTTTGGAAAACTTTAAGGAGAATGGGTGTTATTTCTTCACTATATGTCTGGTAGAATTGAGAGGTGAATCCATCTGGTCCGGGGGTTTTGTTCTTGGGTAGTTTTTTGATTACCAATTCAATTTCGTTGCTGGTGATTGGTCTGTTTAGTTTTTGTGTTTCTTGCTTGGTCAGTCTTAGAAGGTTATATTTTTCTAAAAAGTTGTCCATTTCTTCTAGGTTTTCCAGCTTGTTAGCATATAGATTCTCATAATTTTCTCTTATAATTCTTTGTATTTCTGTGGGGTACGTTGTGATTTTTCCTTTCTCATTTCTGATTCTGTTTATGTGTGTAGATTCTCATTTTCTCTTAATAAGTCTGGCTTGGGGTTTACCTATTTTGTTTACTTTTTCAAAGAACCAGCTCCTGGTTTCATTGATTTTTTTCTATTGTTTCATTCTTCTCAATTTTATTTATTTCTTCTCTAATCTTTATTGTGTCCCTCCTTCTGGTGACTTTGGGCCTCATTTGTTCTTCTTTTTCCAATTTCAGTAATTGTGTCTTTAGACTATTCATTTGGGAATGTTGTTCCTTCTTTAAATAGGGCTGGATTGCAATATACTTTCCTCTTAAAACTGCCTTTGCTGCATCCCAGAGAAGTTGCGGCTTTGTGTTATTGTTGTCATTAGTCTCCATGTATTGTTTGATTTCTGTTTTAATTTGGTCATTAACCCATTGATTATTTAGGAGCATGTTATTAAGCCTCCATGTATTTTTGAGCCTTTTTGATTTCTTTCTAAAATTTATTTCTAGTTTTATACCTTTGTGATCTGAGAAGTTGGTTGGTAGAATTTCAATCTTTTGACTTTACTGAGGTTCTTTTTGTGGCCTAGTATGTGGTCTATTCTGGAAAATGTTCCATGTGCACTTGAGAAGAATGTGTATCCTGTTGCTTTTGGGTGTAGAGTTCTGTAGATGTCTGTTAGGTCCATCTGTTCTAGTGTGTTGTTCAGTGCCTCTGTGTCTTTACTTATTTTCTGTTTGGTTGATCTGTCCTTTGGAGTGAGTGGTGTGTTGAAGTCTCCTAAAATGACTGCATTGCTTTCTATTTCCTCGTTTAATTCTGTTAGTATTTGTTTCACATATGCCGGCGCTCCCATATTGGGTGCATATATATTTAAAATGGTTATATCCTCTTGTTGGACTGACCCCTTTATCATTATGTAATGTCCTTTTTTATCTCTTGCTATTTTCTTCGTTTTGAAGTCTATTTTGTCTGATACAAGTACTGCAACACCTGCTTTTTTCTCCTTGTTATTTGCATGAAATATCTTTTTCCATCCCTTCACCTTTAGTCTGTGTATAATATCTTTGGGTTTGAGGTGAGTCTCCTGTAAGCAGCATATAGATGGGTCTTGCTTTTTTATCCATTCTGTTACTCTGTGTCTTTTCATTGGTGCATTCAGTCCATTTACATTTAAGGTGATTATCGGTAGATATGTACTTACTGCCATTGCTGGCTTTAGATTCGTGGTTACCAAAGGTTCAAGGGTAGCTTCTTTACTATCTATCAGTCTAACTTTACTTTCTTGTTAAGTTATTGTACACACAGTCCCATGATTATTTCTCTCTCTTCTTATTCTTCTTCCTCCATTCTTTATATACTAGGTGTTTTATTCTTTGCCTTTAGTTAGTATTTGGATGATCTGCTTTCTTTGTTATGATTTTATTTTCTTTGGTGACTTCTTTTTAGCCTTAGGGGTGCTTCCATCTAGAGCAATCCCTTTAAGATATCCTGAAGAGGTGGTTTACGGGAGGCACATTCCCTCAGTTTCCGCTTCTCTGGAAATTCTTTAATCCCTCCCTAAAATTTAAATGATAATCATGCTGGATACAATATTCTTGGTTTGAGGCCCTTCTGTTTCATTGTGTTAAATATATCATGCCATTCTCTTCTGGCCTGTAAAGTTTCTGTTGAGAAGTCTGATGATAGTCTGATGAATTTTCCTTTATAAGTGATATTTCTTCTCTCTCTGGCTGCCTTTAATACTCTGTCCTTATCTTTGATCTTTGCCATTTTAATCATTATGTGTCTTGGTATTGTCCTCCTTGGGTCCCTTGTGTTGGGAGATCTGTGGACTTCCATGGTCTGAGAGACTATTTCTTTCCGAGCTTGGGGAAGTTTTCAGCAATTATTTCTTCAAAGACACTTTCTATCCCTTTTTCTCTCTCTTCTTCCTCTGGTATTCCTATAATGCAAATATTTTTCCTTTTGTATTTGTCCCACAGTTCTCTTAAAATTCTTTCATTCCTAGAGATCCTTTTATCTCTCTCTGCCTCAGCTTCTCTGTATTCCTGTTCTCTGATTTCTATTCCATTAACACTCTTGCATCTCATCCAGTCTGCTGCTAAGCCCATCGATCGCTTGTCTCATCTCTGCATTTTCTTTCCTCACTTCCCTCACTTCCTCCCTCAGCTCTTGCATATTTCTCTGTAGATCCATCAGTTTGGTTATGACTTTTATTCTGAATTCTTTTTCAGGAAGATTGTGCATGTCCATCCCTTCAGACTCCCACTTTGGGGTAGTCTGGTCTGGGGTTTTCTGGGTAAGTTTTGTTTGTATCACATTTCTCTGTCTTTTCATGGTGATAGAAGTGGTCAGAAAAAGAGAAAAAGTAGAAAGCAAAAATAGAGAAAAAAAAGAAAAGCCTGCCAGGTGTAGTTTCTGTTAGGATCCTGTAGGTGGCGCTGCTGCTATACTATTCCACCGCTCCACTGGGCCCTTTGTGACTCTGGCCGAGGAGGGAGCGAATGGGAGGCTGCTTATTTCTGTGGGAAGTCGTGCGAGTGCTTTTCCCAGCCACAGTACAAGGGGACCAAAATTCCCCAGGGCTCCCAGCCTGCTTGGCTGAGTGCGCTGGGACAATCCTGATCCTCCATTGGGCCCCTGTCTCTTTAAGACCCCTAAAAAAGCATGCGCTTTTCTTTTGTCCCAGGGAACCGGCTGGGTGGACCTGCTGTCTTGGATCCTGCACCTCTATCTGTCCAGTCTCCAATACACCGCGCGAAGTATGTCAGTGCTCCCGGCACAGATCACCAGGACTGATTATTCAGCGGGCCTGTGCTTCCACTCCCTCCCCGCTCTGAATCCTCTCCTCCCGCTGGTGTGCTGTGGTGGGGGATTGCTCGGGTCCCGCCGGGTCACAGCTCCGTATCTTACCCGCCTTGCCGGGTGCCGAGTCCTCTCAGGTGTAGCTGCAGGCTGGTGTCGTCCTGTATCTTCTGGTCTCTCTTTTAGGAATAGTTGTATTTGCTGTATTTTCATAAATATTTTTGGTTTGGGGAGGAGATTTCCGCCGTCTTGCTCACGCCGCCATCTTCCCGGAAGTCCCCTTCCCTTGTTTTCTGTCCTTCCTCCTTGGCAGGCTCTTTCCCCAGTTGGGTGTTAAACGCAAACCTTTCCTTGGTCCAGCTCATGCTGTTGTGTAATATGAAAATAATTAGGAAGCCCTTGAAGAAATTAAATGATGTACGAAGGAAATCTTTCCACATAGTACACAATTAATAGCTGTAAAATATGACAGCTAGTGTATCAGGAGAGGGTCAAAAAGCCAGTCAAATGAATAAAGGGCAGATCCACGTGCCACAGCTCACCTGGTCAGGTAATAGTGGGGAGAGGCTAGCAGACATCATCCCTCGTGTTTCACTGTGTAGTCTCACTAGCAAGGGATGTGTCAAGTGGGGGCTGCTTGGTTCATGCTTGAGTGCGTCCTGCGCGGGACCTGGGGGGGCTGGGGGGGACGTTGGCCTCAGCTGCTTTATCCTCAGACATTATCACCTCCTTTGTGTGGATCTTTGCTGTTCACAGTTTTGGTTCACATCCACTTCTGTTAAAATAGACATTTATGCATATTTCATATACTATCTATTTACATACATTTAAGTGCTTCTGATTAGAATAATTGTTAAAAATACAGAAAACTATATAACCAGTTAAAATCACCTCAGATCCCACCTCCCGGTAATAAACAGCCCATCTAGTCAATTTTCCATACATTTAAAACAGGGACTTTATTCTGTATCATTTTTAATGACCTGCTTTAAAAAGACCTGAGAAGAGTGATCATGTTACTAATTTCCTGTAAAGCCTATGTTTTTATGACTTCCCAGCATTTCTTTCTAAACTGGCGTAAACCAGCATGGATCTACCACTCCAGAGACAGAAGGCTGGTCTTGAGACCCAACTTCCCTAAATCCACCCTGTAAATACCACTTTGTGCCCGCTGGGTGGCAGAAGTGCCCGCTTCCTGCTCACAGCATGTTAGGTTCTTAACCTTTTACAGCAGATGTGGTCAGCCTTGAGGACGTGGGCCTGCGCAGAGCACCTGGGGTGTGGGGGAGGTTTCCCCTTCGAAGAGCTCCTGGGAGGGACCTGCCTGCCCCCACTATGTGTGCCCAGGACATCAGCCCATCAGGGCTGCCCGTCCCCTGCCTCCCCACCCCTCATCGTGAACTGTGTGGTTACAAAGTGCCTCCCGGTAGATTTTGCCACAGGAAGAGAGAAGTCAGCCACCAGAGGACAGTGTGTCATCTTGTGTGGATTTCTTAGGGGAAATAAGAGAATTAATATTAAATACACTTGTTGAGCGAGAGTTAACAAAGGGCCAGATAGGCTCATTTTAAACCCTTTTTTTCTGGCAAATTACCAAAACTAGGCCTGATTTTTATAAAGGTTCATTCCTCAATCTTATGCGTCAATTTACCCAAATTTAAACTCCTCTAAAATAAAAGATTTAAATAGCTTATATTGAAGGACAAGTCTTAGAACATTCAGTAAATTTAGAATTTTATTTAAGTTACATAGGAAAGCTGGTGGATTTGGGGGGAAAAATGCCTTTGGTGGGTCATCACAGTGCTGAGATAATTAGCCTCAAAGTGTCGGATTGCAGAGCTCTGGAAGATCTGAGCCATGGCCTGAGGTGGGCAGGCGGCCTGGACAGTGGGCCCTCAGAGGTAGCCATGGCCTAATCCTGGAAGCTGTGAAGAGTACCTTGTGTAGCAAGGAAAGCATCTGCAGATGTAAGTTAAGGATCTTCTCTGGGGAGATGATGCCGGGTGAGCTGGTTGGGCCTTGAATGCAATTCCATGCATCCTTCTAAGAGGAAGGCAGAGATTAGGCCCCACACGAGAGGGTGATATGAGAGGTTTGAAGAGCTGCGTGATGTGGCCACAAGCCGTGAAAGGGCAGCAGCCCCCAGGCTGGGAGAAGCAAGCAGAGTGTCCTCGAGGGAGCACTGCCCGCCAGCACTGTGATTCCAGCCCAGTGATGGAGATCCGGGACCTGCGGCCTCAGAATGGCGAGAGGAGAAGCACCTGCTATTTCAAGGCCCCAGTTTTGTGGGAACCTGTTGGAGCAGCCCTGGGAAGCCACTCCAGGAGGGAGGAGGCCAGGTGACCCTGGAAGCGCCCGGAGAAGCTAGGAGTCCCAGTGGACCTGAGGAGCACCTGCAGGAGGCCAGGCCCCCAACAGAGGGCACCGGGAGTGCCACCGGGAGCCCATGGACCACCGCAGGGCCATAGCCAGGCTGAGCTCGAGCCTGACAAGAGTGAGGACCACAGGAGTGCTTTCCAGGTGGGGTGGAGGGCATGGGGAGGCAGGGCTGTGCAGTGTGGTGGGCTCGCCGGCGTGGGAGGAGGGCTCTGATCCGGTCGGTCTTGCCTTCCCGCAGGAGTGACCTCAGCCCAGCCAGCTCTGGCCGGGCAAGGGGTATCTCAGCTCCTGGACTCCCCGTATTCCTCTGGCCCCTGCCTCCCATCTCACCAGCCTCGCCTTCTAAACCCAGTGGCCTCCGTCAGGCCTCATCTTGTCCACAAGCCCTACCCCTTCTGTGACACCTGAGCCCCCATATGTTTTTGTAAACCTGGTGCAGCTGCCCTTTCTCCTCCTCTGCCCACCCTGGTGATGCAGTTTAACGAGACCTGGTCACAGGCCACCACGTCTCTTTGTGCAGTAATCACAAACTGAAAACAGACCCATTTCATTGACTCAGGAGATATATTTTATGTAAAGAAACTGTGTTACGTGCCTCTGCCTTGCAGCTGTGAGGACCAGAGTGGCCAGACCTTTGACCTTGGCATGTGTTGACCATCCCCCAGCAGGTATTTACTGAGTACCACATGTGTACATCAGTGTGCTCGCTGCATGATACTGAATTCTTGTCCACAGCCCGGGGGTGCCAAAGTCTTTCTCCATATGACTGACCAGTGAGGGTGGACACTGGCCATAAGCTACATGTTCAGCCTGAACAGTGCCTAGCAGCTGGGTATCTGCCCAACTAGCCTTTTCAGAACAGGAAAAAAACATGGTTACAGTGGTGCAGCTGATAGGGGACGTTTTATGTATCATTAGAAAAATATTTGTGAGTCTGGGAGTCAGAACATTTTCTCATTTCAGTTTTATTATGTTTTGTATTTTATCATTCAGCCTTTCTACCTGTTTCAAAATAAGTGTGGTGGGAATTGAAACATTTGTCCAAGGTTTCAAAAACACACTACAAAACTCAGGTGGAATTACTTGACTATTCTGTTTAGAAGATAGTTGAGGTAAATGGCACTCCCAAAGCCAGATGTTTCTAACAAGTTTGCTAATGCCAGGACAAGCTGAGCCGTTGCTAATGGCATGACACACTGAGAAACTTTAATCTCTCTTGATGAACTTCCTATTTAATTCTGTAAGACAGCTGTTATTGAATAGCTAGCTGCTTGCCAATAGGCATGTGAGTTCAGTAGATATCAAATTGTAATCCTAGATGTTGCTGAGTTACTTACCAAACAACCTTATCTCCCGGATGGCCCGTGGATAAATGCTGGAGTGGTTGGCAGACTGTTGGTCTCCATCGTTAACTTATCAGAAGCATGGTTCAATATCCTGCATCCTCATAATAAAATGGGGTACCTTTTATTCCCTCCTAGGGATGTTCATATGTGGATGAAGTGAAGGTTCCTGTGGCCAGGATTCTCACCTGGCCCTGGTTGGCTAGCTCACTGCACACGTGTGGGCAATGCATTGTTATTGACTCTATATAAAGAGTTTTGCCCAGTGCTCTGGGTGACACAGTGGCACGGCTGCAAGGCTGCAGGAGAGCAGAGCAGAGGACAGAGACTGAGACGGCTGTGCGGGTAGAGAGGCCCAGAGGCAGAGACCGGCTTGCTGCGTGCAGACTCGCTCTGAGTGGATGGGATTTTAGTGATTGACCTGCCACTGTGGAAATAAAGCTGGGTATAACCCTTTCACCCCAAGAACGTTCTACTGTCATTTCTTTGGTCACATTGAATCCATAGTGAACTTGCCCGGGGCTGAAACCCATTGGCAAGACAATTGGCAGTGTCAGCAGGGTTCATTGGTGACCAAGGAAAAAGAACAGGCTGCCCTCATGGAAGGAGTGTTTCAGCGGGCTGCACCCATGGATGGGGAGACACTCGAGTGTCCCCCTGTGGACATGTGGTACTGGGAAGGGGTGGAAGACTGGGGTCCACCTCAAGAGAAAGAAAATTTTTTGACCGAAATGGCATCACTACAAAGTGCTGTGAAAATAATAAAGGCCTGGGAGGAGACGGCCTGAGAAGCGGCAGCGCGCAGGCTGCCAGGTGCGGGGGGGTGGGGGGGGGCAGGGGAAGGATGTAGAGGAGCCGTCAGCCCCAGGGATGGAGGGGCGGAGGTTTGAGGCACAGGTGGGGGTGGAGGCCCCTCCTTGGTTGAGACCCCACCTGGTGGGAAGCCAGAGGGACTCGGCAGCCGCGGGTTCCTCCAGGAGAGGTGCAGCCCCCTGAGGTCATCGAGCACTCCATGCCCTGCTCCCTTACTCAGGCCCAAGCACAAAAGGAAATAAGGTCTGCTTCTTGAAGGAAGAATTTAAAGGGCCCCGTGAAGGTCACGAGGACCCAGATGTGGATTGATTTGAAAAAGCAGGAGCAGATAGAAAGAAATGAGATGACTGGAGCTGTGGCAACAACTGAGGCTGGAGCAACAGTTCTGGCTGCAGAGGACGAAGCGGAAGGCAGGGACAAAGCAGCAAGATCGGCCTGTGTGTCTGCAAGGCTTCTGCTGGAGAGGCTGGAGCAGGTGGGTATTGTCAGGCCCGCCTTGGCCCTTTGGTTAACTCCTTTGAGTAGAACTGGTTTGAATAGAGCCAGGATGACCACTGGTGGCAGTGGATCTCCTCAGGATTGAGGGTTATTATAATTTGTCATAATTTTTATTTGTATGTTGTATTATGTTATTATGGAATTTGGTTACAATGCTCCATCTTTGTCGCACAGGGACCATTGCAGAGGACTGAGGGCACATAGATGGAGAGGCGAGAATCCTGGAGGGGTGGAGTGTGGATAAAGTGAAGGTTCCTGTGGCTAGGATTCTCACCTGGCCCTGGTTGGCTAGCTCACTACACACGTGTGGGCAATACGTTGTTACTGACTCTATATAAAGAGCCCTGCCCAGTGCTCTGGGCGACACGGTGGCACAGCTGCAAGGCTGCAGGAGAGCAGAGCAGAGGACAGAGAGTGAGACGGCTCTGCGGATAGGGAGGCCCAGAGGCAGAGACCGGCTTGCTGCATGCAGGCTCGCTCTGAGCAGACAGGATTCTAGTGACTGACCTGCCACCGTGGAAATAAAGCTGGGTATAACCCTCTCACCCCAAGAGCATTCTACTGTCATTTCTTTGGTCACATTGAATCTATAGTGAACTTGCCTGGGGCTGAAACCCATTGACAAGACATCATAATACATCTGAAATACATCTGCAGCTTGTTTGGAGGACTTTGAAGGAAGATGCTCCCTATTATAAAAGAAGCAGAACTTGGAAGGCGGCGTGAAACTGAACCAGAAGCAGGGTGTTCTTCACCAGACTCATCCACTGGGTATGGAATGAAGATAGACCGCCCTCAGGAAGCTGGTCTGGTTCCGTCCATGGGGAGGCCACGGACACCTTCGGCCTCCCCTGTACAGTAAAGGTGTTGAAGTATCTCCATCAGTTTCCCTCCAGAAGTAGGACATAAAACACTTAAGTCTTTGTGACCAGTGTTTTCTCTCTGTCTTTTGGGAGCAGATTAACTCTATAAATTCTAATCCTTTTAAATAATAGCCACAGCGTATTCATTAAAAATGGTTCTCAAGGACCTACAAAGTGCAGTGAATGGCTAACCATGTGCTCCCTATTAAAGCTCCCTGGGACGGCTGCGTCTTTCTCTCTGGATGACCACTGCCTGCTCAAGAATTACTAAGTGCCCCTGGTTTCCTTTCTTACTCTCACACCTAAACAAATAAGTCCTTCCTAAAAATAACACCAAATGATACCGTGGATTTTTTTCCCCCCTATTTGGCAATGACTATCTCTTTATTTCACCTGCTGGTTAATTCTACCCATCTCTCTTTCTAGGATCCTTAGCAAAAATAAATAAATACCCTTAGCACCCACGGGTAGTAGTTACTAGTCAGTACTTCAGCCCAAGCGGAATTCTTTAGCCTTGCTCACATTGATATACCATCCTGCAAATAAATATCCTGGCCTGTGAGCTTACTTAGATTAAATTTTAAATTTTGAAAAGAAAATTCTGGTAACAGATAACTTTTCTCTGGATAGTACATGCTCCTCTCGGAATATGGCGTTCGTCTAGTAAAGAACCCATGACTAGAAAGTCTGCACACTACTGTCATCACAGGCATTTCAAGAGTCCTTTGTGTTACTCGCTCCATACTCTGGGTGAGAAGACAGGAACAGGAGGACCCTGTGACTAAAACATAAATGGTGCTGCCGAGATGGGAACTGACCTTTGAAGTTGTTAAAAAGGCCAGTGTCCACCGAGCGCTTCCTTCCCAGATCCAAGTGGACTTGGGCACGACAAGCAGGCTGATGGGAAAAGAATCAAAAATCAGAACCTCTGAGTGAATAGCCTAAAAATTGCTGATAGCAAAGCGATCAAGGATTGAGAAATGAAGCGTTTAAAATGGAAATAACGCCAGGGCTCTGATGTAGAGCCGGTTTAAATGCAGTAATTAAAATAGTTGTTCGGCTGCTCCCAATTACCTTCGCTACAGCAGGCCGCCTTTATCTTTATGGCGGTGCTTTGATTCCAATCAGAGCTTGCAAATGAACTTATTTGGGTATTTCCAGTGAAGTCTCAGAGTAGAAAACAGATGTAGTTCCAAAGTAATTACTGACCGTTTTTCATTCTGTGGAAGAGAATTAAGATGAGAGAGATGCATGTGCGGTGGGAGAAAAACCCCAGTGAGCTGATCCCGGTGATTGGACAGTCCTGTGTGTATCCCTTTCCCCATGTCTCTGGGCTGGTCATTGGGCCACAAAAACAAGGCCACAATTTACATGTAATAGTGTCAGTCTGGAAAGATGCTACAACTTCCAAGGGTCGAGTTTGTTTTTTTGTGGGAAGGATTCCCTTCGTGTAAATTCTGGGAAAAGTCAAGGGGAAGTTAGGATAAAACAACTGGGCTGGGTAGGATATTAGTTATGGAAGTGGTGGGGGGGGCTGTCTAGGGTACCAGCCACCTCATAGCACAAACGAGGGGGGTCCAGAGCAGGGTTTGGGAGCCCACAGGTCTCACCAGGTGTCTGAGCATAAACACTCCCCATTCCAAACTGCCGTCGTCCGCTGCTGGGTACAGAGTCGCGGGCAGATCACCCGCAAGGGGAGGACATACACATCAATGTCGTCTTCATTTGGTTCTCTGATGCCTGAAATAACGGTCATGAGAGCATTTTAAACCAGCAAAGATAAAATTTTACTAGGAAAAGAATGAAAACTTTCTGAAACCGTGGATGTCATGACATTCTTTCATGGAAACAAGAAAAGCAACCTTTTCAGGGTCTTCTTGTAGAACAGGGTGAGTCACCACCCAACGCTTAGTGAGACTGTACTCTCCTGTCGTCATGCCTGCATCTCTCCCTCCATCATGAGATGGACACTCACTGACGTGGGGCACTGAGACGCATCCGTCTTCCCTCCCCTCCTCCCCAAGGCTCTGGTGCTAAACCAGCATGCTCTCACTGCCCCTTCCTGACCGGGCTTTGCTGTTGAGTTTTCTCTGAGGGTTTGGGGGTTTGGAATAGCCTTTGTTTTGTCTTAAATTCTGTGTCCATGGAATCAAGGAATTAGTCTCAGAAAAATGTTGGAAATTGGGGAGTTTTCAACATAATTCTTTTGAGGTGGTGTAGTCATACGTGTCGCCAGCACAACTCCATCTGAAGACAGCATGTTGATTTATTTTAAGCTTTTAAGTTTCCCAGAGCCTGGGATCGCTGCATCAGTTAACTCCTGTCCGTAACGGGTTCTCCTACAATAATTTCTCAGTTTTGTAGAAGTGTGAGCGATGGGCATTGTGCAGCTGAGGAGACTGTTTCATTTTGTTGTTTTGAACACATACGAGATGTGAGGCTCCCCACTTTGGAAATAATCCTACTTGAATAAGCCCAAAAGAGCAGGAGTTGGATCTGCTTGAAAATTTTGGTCCCAGCATCTGGCATCTGGTGAATTCTCCATAAATATGATCCAGTGACCAAAGGAAATGACAAAGGAGGTAGGTGGGGCTGGTCTGGGAACCTCGTGTGGCGATGGCTTTGCACCCAGCCCGCCAGCCCCCCTGCTGCCCCACCAGCTCTTCACCCAGACCCTGCGGACCATCCCGCCTTCTAAATCCAGGCCGGTACCGTGCTCCCCAACTTCCGTCTCTGGGGACAGATCACCCAGAAACTCCCTCTGCCTCCAGCTCCCCAGAGCCCCCTGTTAAAGTGGAGCCCCCCAGAGCCCAGCACTGTTGGTAATTCTCCTGCCTGTCATCTCGGCGAGCTCCCACACACAGGAAGAGCATGTAGTCCCTTCCTTGAGTGCTGCCAATGGCTTGGTGGCATGTAGGAAAATGTCCTTTCCAGAAGGTCCATGAGAGATTTAGGGCTTGAGTGAATGACATCTGAGACGTAGTTGGCTCAATTAACAAATACTGAACTAAGGGTGAAATATTTGCATTTGTTGGATATAGGTGGTGCATTTATAAATGTTCATTGTGCTGTTAAGATTCTCCATATGCTTGAAAACATTCGTAGTAAAGTGGGGGGGTTCGTTTTGGGGGGACTTTATGTGACACCACCCCACCCCCACCCCCTGCTCTGTCCTGGCCTTGGACCCAGGCAGTGCCACCTGAGGTCTAACCTAGGTCTCTGGGTCTGCACCCACTGAGAGGGTTCTCCCAGTTTGAGGCGGCCATCAGTGCCCCCTTGACCTCTCCCCTTGGGCATTCAGAGATGCCCTGCCATCCTGGGGTCCCAGCGTCCCGATTACATTATTCAGGCACCTGGGGCTCTGCCTTCCTCCCCATGTCCACCGGTCCCCTCATCCTGTCCTTTTAGCTGTGTTCTGTGTGACCCCCACCATCAGTGCCCCAGGGGGGCTCCTTTCTGCACTGTTGTGTTTGTAGGTGTTGCCCAGTCTAACCAGTACTGCCAGAGGGGCTTTTAAAATTCAAGTCCAGTCAGCGCCTCCTGATGTCTCTTCCAGATGCCCTGCTGCACAGGCCACGGACACTCCAGCCTGCTGGTCCTGAGACAGCATCCGTGCTCCCGTGCCTCTACCTCCTGCCCACTGCCTTTCGGTCTTGGTCTGTGCCCTCCCCTCAGCTCCGTGCCCCTGCCTCTGTCCCCAGACTCCTCACTTTCTTTTCATCCTTGGGGTCCCAGCTCCAGGGCCACTAGCTCAGGAAGTGTTTCTCCCCTGTCCTCCCAAGTTCAGTTCTTTGATGGGAATCCTGAACCCAGGCTGACCCGCCAACTGCCCGCTGCGCTGCTGGGGAACCTGGCTCAGGTGGCAGGCTCCCCATAAGTGGAGGAAGTGGAGCACCTGCTGAGTTAGATGGCAGAATGCTTACAGCAGGCCCTGACAAAGCATAAGGGTTCAGCAAGCTTGGCAGTGCTGGTCTGTCCGTATCAACGTGCCCCACGGAGAGTCGGGGCCGCGTCCAGACTCAGATCGGTGTCCGGCACCATGTTTTCTTCACCGGCACCATGGAGGTGCTTCTGCACTGGGTTGCCTGTTTCCTGTGCTTTGTGTTTATCAAATGATTTATTCCTCATACCCACACCCCCGTCCCATGAGGCATGCACAGGGAGGGCCACTGAGGCTCAGACGGCTGGGTCACTTGCCACCGGAGGTGGGAGCCCAGGCTCTTGCCTATTGAACTCACTGCCTTTGTTGGTTGATGGATAAATATTTCCCAAAAATCTAAATGGAGTTATCAGCAAAGAAGCAAAGACTGTAGGAACTTGAGAAATTCTCACCAGGGGACTTGAAAGGGACATCCTTATAGAAACAGTGATGTCGTGAGGGGTTTTTTGGTAAATAACAGCTGTCCTGACAATTCATGTTATCCTCAGGGTTACCCATTTAATTAGGTTTGATTTTGAGATTTGTGTTTGGCTTGGCTTTTTGCCCCAACTTCTGTTGGGTTTTTTTTTTTTTGTGATCTGAAAAGAAGTTGTGATTAATATCATTTACTTTTTGTACCATGTGAAGTAAATATTTCTCCTCACAGCTTATTCTCCTGAAACTCTTTGATAGCATATCTGGCTGCCTAGAATAGGTCAAAGTCAGCAGCCTTTGGCTGTGCTCACGAAGCGCCAGGCCCAGAGCACGGCCGCTGGGGAAGGGCGGGTCTGTCGCAGCTGGGCCACTAGATGGCAGGCCAGCCATGGCTGCGGCGCCCTGCCAGAGGCTCCCTTCAGGTGAAACCATCAACCCTGAGCTTTGCGGTCTGAAGGTGGTAAGTTAATGGGCCACATCAATTTTAATTTGAAAGATGCAATTAATTAAATTACGCATAAAGTGGATGTGATAGAAAGTGGAAGCTCCCGGTCAGCTATGGAAACAGCACAGCCCAGAGTTCTGATCTGGCGCTCTGCTTTGTGACACACAGGCGAAATTCTCCCCAGCTGTGCTCTGAGTGTGCAGCTTGTCAGATTGCCACCTTGCAGAAAAAAGTAGTCTGTATTTCATTAAAGGGCTGGCCTGCACAGTCTCATTAGGGAAAATTTGAGCACCTGTTCACGTGAGGCTCAGAATAAGGGTGTCGACATGTTAGCCTAAAAAGTTATCTGGAAGAGTAGGTAACAAGTTCCTCTGGAGGGGCTGGCCCCTCCCAGCCCCCCAGGTCTGCTGTTCCATGATAGCATTGTGCCCAATTTTATTTCAGGAAGATAGTTTGCTTTTGTTTTTCTTTACAGCTTTAAAAAATAAGTGGAAGAATTTAGGTCCAAAAAAATTAATAGCTACAGGTAACTGCAAAAGACATTATTGGCAGATGCAGCAAAAAATATATTTCCACAGAAAATTGGATTTTGCACATAAAACTTAGTAATATTAATAAAGACAGGTCATTACCAGTTTTAAGCCAAATAAGCAAACTCAAAGAGATCTGCTGTCAGTGTGAATCTCGACGGCATTTCATTTTTTTTTGAGAAGTGTAAATCAGCCTTAGTGTAGCAAGCCCACCACGGATTTGCTCAAATCATTCCTGCCCCTTCTGACGGTGGGTAGTTGCTCGTGCTGAATAATTTACAATCCCGTGGCAAGGTATGTTTATATTTAAGCTGTGCGACAGTGTAGCTAATGAGAAAGATAAGAAATTTATAGTCCTTGGCGATTGATAGGATTACTGCCTCAGCATTAATTGAAATCTGAGGGATCACAGCTGTGGGCTTAAGTTGGGGGAAAAACGACTTCAAGTCAGGGAAAACTTTGAGAAATGCTTCTGAATGTTTTGAAGATAATTTCCCTGCTGACAGTCTGGTTGGTGGTAGAAACAGTTGCTCCTTACCAGGGCTTGGGTAATTACACGGAGATAATCATAGTATTTGCTTTGTGCCCTCTGAATGGTAGGTGGTTATAAGTGTGCAAAAAAAAAAAAATTAACTACTGTGGAGTTTTTTAAATGGCTTTAAAATTTTCGCATGTATAATAATAAAATTCTCTATGGCTTCTCTTCGCTAACTATTCTCCAGGCTATTTAAGATGTTAGGGGAGAAAAAGCCAAACTAATAATGATAGAGGCAAGCCTGTGATATCAGTCACTGCCTTAAAACTCCCACTGATCGTATTCAATTTGGGTATGTCTAAAGTAATCTCAGAGACCTTTCCCTACCTGTCATTTTTAAATGTACCATTCTTGTTGGAGCTCAGTCTTGTGAAAATGTCTAAATTTTCCCATTAAGTGCTTAAAAAGTAATAAAACTAAAGTCATTAGACTTCACTCATCAGAGCTGTATCAGGAGAAATATTCTTTGGTGCAATAAATCTGACCAAGGGTTCGACATTCATATCCCTTGGATTCATTCCCTGGAAATGGACGTGTGAAGGTAAATTGCTTAAGTAGAGCAGTTTAAATTTTTAATACAATCTTATTGTAACTGTTAGCAAATGATTAAAGTGCAAAGGGGCCTTATATGTTTTGTAAGATTTATAATAAACGCTCTATGATGCCTTTTCTATGCTGAATTATAGATGTTATGACAGTTAAATGCTTGTAAAGGCCAGAAAGGCACAAATGAGGAGTTGAGTCTTTATTGGAGACTAAATCATGCTTTTTCAATGCAGACGTCTTCCGTGGACACTGTTAAGCAGTCTAGTAGGTGCCTGGAAGCTGCAACCAGCAGGTAGTATCTGGTGGTCCTTTAGAGCCACTGCACAGCCAACGGAAGCTGCTCTGAAAAACACCCAAATAGCAGATGGCTGTTGCCATCACCAGTTTGCTTTTGGGGGACGTAAGTTAATCTCACCCGAGGTCATCTTCTCTAAGGGAATGCCTCTAGTTTCTAAAGGAATTCCGGCATTCCTTTCCTAGCCCATGAGTCATAGCCTCTGGATCCTCTCCTCACCGTCTAGACTGTGACACAGGTGATGCCTTTGGCCCTGGACTGTTTGGCTGTTGCTGTGCATTTATTGTTGGAAGGCCTGTGGCTGGACAGCAGGACTGGCCCTTGCGTGAGGCTGCAGTTCAAGGGCAGAGCGCTGACAGCAGCATCTTCTGCTTCCTGGGAATTTGACTCAAAGCCATTGTTGGGTGGATTTTTTAAATACATTTAAAGGATAGCTTTGGCTACTATACACTATACTCCCCACCCCCCCCCCATTTATAAAATTTCTGCCCATCAAAAGAGAAATCTGCCTTAAGGACAAAGGCCGTACCTTCGCTCACTCATCATCACGAGTCATCTTCACTCACTCATGTCACATTTTTTTGGAGAGAGGAGCTGCATACCCAGATTTCCTAAACTTTGACAATGTCATCATTTAACGTATTAAATCTCCTGGGCTATAATTTGCCTTTTACTTCTGTGTCTCATCCACAGATGTATTTTGAGTGTCTGTGGTGAGGAGTGTTCCTTTCAAATTACTTCTTGAATTCTTGAGATAAAGGCTAATGATTTGGGGTTGGGGTTATTTATTGACTGGCACAAATGTCAGTTCTTTTTATCTATGCATGTTGAGTCCCCCCCCCCCAAAATGAGTTCCCAAAAGCTTCACTGGTAAAACCTGTACGTAGAAATATGTGCTGTGAGCACATCAGTGTGGTGTGTGGCTGCACCAGTGAAGAACTGCAGACCCCAGAAGAATAGTCTGCCCTCTTTGAATAACTTTTAATAAAAGTCACCATCAGTTCCTTCCTTCTCTTACAGTATCAACCCTTGAATGGTGTTAAAGTAGCAGTATTGTGTGTTCACTTCTCAGTGTGTAACATTAAGACACATAAAGGGGTGTGTAGAAGTTGGGGCCAGCCTTTGCCTGCTGTCAGCAGCAGCCTCGGCATCCGGAAGGCGGCCGCCTTCAGCTGGAAGTTCAGCAGATGTTTTTGTTTTTTGGGGGGGTGGGGTGGGGAGGGCGTAGTTTTTAATCTACTGGGATACAAGTGATAACTTTTTGTGACCTGCTAGGGTGTGCATGCAGGTTGCAGTGTGAGAATCTAGCCTATGGCTCCAGGCTTGTTTACAAAGCATCTGTTGGGGATTTTTTAATGCCTAGGTAAGTTTCAGCCATGATGTCACCAAAGGTTTTGGTTAATGAAGGATATTTTGAAAGAAAGGGTGGGTTCTGAAAGAAAGGGTGTTGACAGTATGGTCTAAAGCATCGTTATAAACTTTTACCTACAGTGAACACATGCACCCCAGGTCAAATACATTTAGAAATACCAAGTTCGAAAAATGGGGGCTTTGGCAGAACCAGAGAAGTTGGTGATAATTGGGTGTTATTTTCTTTGTGTCAGGAGGCTATCATCTTCTTATAGGACCCTGTTGAGAAGTCAGGGGAGGAATATTGTGTTTCAGGGGAAGGGAGACTTCCTAGGGTCCCGCTCGTCGTGTGATTCTAGTATCTCCCATGCCAGTGCTGAAGGTAGTTTGAGAACTTGTTATTATGGATGTTTCCAAGACACGATGTTCAATGAAGAGTTGAACATACAGAAGAATTCAAAATGAATCATTGTATTTATGAGTTTCTACAACAGGCAGAACTAATCTATGGTGGAAAAAGAAAGAAGAGTGGTTTCTAGATGGTGAGAGGAAGGAATGATAAGTTGGGTTGGGGGCACAAGGGAACCTCCCTTAAGGGGTGGAAATGTGCAAAATCTTCAATTTTTTGAGTTGCAGAACATTTGTCAAAACTCATGGAGTGATACAGCAGAGATTTTGCATTTCCTGGTAAGTACATTTAATCTCACAAAAGGAACTTTTAAACAGTTAATGACTGAGATTCAGTTATGCGCATGCTGAAATTTGCAAGGGTGAGGTGAACTGATGCCTGTAACTGTATTTGAAATACATCAGAAAATGAGATGGATGGATGTGTAATAAAGCAAGTGTAGCGACATGTTACAATTATAAAATCTAGGTGGTGTGTAAATGGGCTGTTCGCTCAAATTCTTTCCACTTTTCATGCATGTTTGAAAATTTGCATTATAAAAATTTAGGGGGAAATCACAGTTGTTATCCAATTTTAAGTATCATTGTAGGTATTTTACATTATGATGGATCCAGATAAACTGAGATTAATGTGAAGTACTTTGTCCCTCACAGGTAGAGGCATGCGGTATTATGAGCTCTAATTTTTTTTTTAATGAGGCTTTCCAGAATTTAAATGCATGCATGATTCTTTTCAGAATTTCAATAATTCATAGGGGTAGTTGCCTTCCTCACCATTACTAAATGAGCAGATTACAAAAATTCAAAATCAACCAGTGTTCTCTGAACTCTAATTAGCACGGAAACGTTACTAGTCACGAAGGTGAAATCTTGACCAGCAATGATCTCAGGTAGTCTAAATGTAAATAAAATGAAATTTAGATCCCTCTTAATTACCTGCAGTGCTGGAAGTAATTACAGTGGCAATTGATTAACTGAATTTCTTGGTAAGGAAGAAAGAAAACTTGCAAAAAGTTTCTGTGCACTGTATAATTCTCCAATAACCATGATCTATGGAAAAGAATTATCTAGAATCCTATATTAGTTATAAAGCATTATGTATCAGTTCTTTATTTGGGCCCTCAAATTCATATGACTTAAATGCCTAATCATCTTATAATATCACAAGAGGCAAAACTTGCCCAAAGGCATTTCATGTGTTTGAAAAGGTAGGCTTCTGGGTGGTAAGTGCGGGTTAAGTAATAATAATTGATGGGTAGTGAGGAGAGCATTACAATGACTTAATGCACAAAGCTCTGCTGAAGACCAAGGGGAAATCTGTTTTGTCATCTCATCCTTCTTCCTAATTGCATCACAATACATAGTATAATTCAACCTGTGTGTCACTGTCACTTCCTCGAAGGCCTCTCGTGCAAGGGGCCACCGCTGCTGGCTCATTATTAACAGCGCCAGGGAGGAGAGGAATAATTTTCTCAGGTTCCAACCAAGATATCTTCTCTCCCACTTTAAGAAGAAAATGTCTTTTTTATGGAGATTGTTGTAAGGACAATTATTTCTGGAAATAGGAAAACAGCTTCAGTTGTGATAAATAAGTCCATTTTTCTTGAAAGGTAAATCTGAAAGAGAATACACTCGTGACACACGGAGAGATGAGCCATTTCTAGTCTCCATTTTCTTTTATGCGTATGTATCTTAAACTAGGAGGCAAATTAGACCCGGTAGATTTGGCTAAGCCGGTATTAATCAAACTCTATGAATTATTTAAAAAGAAAACCAATTATTGTACTTAACCGTGTTTGTATCAAGTTTCCTATTTTCAACATCTGCGGACAGCCTTTATGTCTTATAGATTCTCTTATTTTGTGCCCTGTTCTTCTGTTCCTTGCGGAACTTCCTCTCCTTGTCTTTCTTTAAATTTTTGTGCAGTTTTCTTTAGCTCAAATAATTTAGCGTCATCAGTTTTGTGCTTCTGCCATTTTTTGTGGTATCTTCTCTTCACGTCTTACAATCAGTGTGACGGTCATTTTTATCTGTCAGTTCTGTCTTTGCGGCTGTCGAATTTCTCTGTTATCACTGTGTCGATTTGCATTTCTCCAGCTCTTTCTCTTCACTCATAAACTGTGTCAGTGCCTTTTGCGACCTGTAATTTGGCCTTTCAAAAAATACTGCATCTAAAAGGCGAGTCCTGCGGCCTCTGCTGGCACAGAAAGAATGGCAAGGTGCCCCGCAGTGCAGATTAAAGAATTACAGGGTGCACCTTCACCTTCAGGGGGTGTCAGAAATATTTCTGCTCCCGAATCATCAGCTTTCTCTGCAAGACAGCTTGACGAGTTGAGAAGAAGTGACAGGTTCATTTTTCCCCTCTTTGTTTAAGCCATTTATCTTTCAGATCCTTGCCTGCCATCTAAATTGTATTGCCAATTTATTGGGATATTCACTTGCCTCGTCTTGAAAGATGCTGATTTGCATCCAACTTGAGAAAAACTGAGAGAGAAAGTTAATCACCTCTTGGCCTTTTGAACAGGTTTGCACTGGGCTTAATTGTAGTGTTGGAATATTTTCTAATCAGAGTTTTTATTTCATTCCATGTTAACCTGGATCTTGGTGAGAATATGATAGCACCCTAGCCCAGAAAGCTCCTCTTTTTGAAAGGTTTTTAATTTATGTTTTTTGCCTATCTTTGTACATTTCAGATTAACCTAAGCTACGTAGGCTTGATGTTTATGTATTATGTTAAGGCTCATGTATCCAATTAGGTGGCATTGTGATGAATCCAGGCGGAACATTGAGTTTAATGGTCCTGAAGGAGGAGTATGTTGTCCATAAGGTCCAGGTGATCACCCAGCATTGTCAGGGTCTCGGCAGGTGTACCAGCTCCCGCCACCTAGAATCTCACTTGGATGATGTCCGGAGTCGAGCTCCCTGGGCCCTGGGGCCCCAGCCTTTTGACCTGTCAATTCCGGCTTCTAAGTCGTCAGGCTCTTCACCGGCTCCTGGTTCGCAGTCGAGCTAGTCGGATGTGTTGGCGAGCCGATGCTGCTTGCGGGGCCCCACCGCTAGTTGGCATTTCATCAGGACTAGAGGTCTCCATGTGCCAATCGTCGCCCGCCTCACAGGCACAACGCTTCTCACGCGTCCCCTGCCTCACTAGTCACCCCTCCAGGTTTTTCCTGCTTGTAATGATTCTTTGGCATCTGTACAGTATTCATAATTTTTCAGTTTCCCTGTTGAAAATTATGCCAGCTTTGTTTCTGTCATAGATGTGTGCTGGATGGCACTGGTTGTGTTCCCATAGCTTGTCACACAGGTGTCACCCGAGTGGGGAGGGATCCAGGGCCCCGAGTGAGCCGCTCAGTCCCGAAATCGGGAACGGGAGCGAGAGCCTTGGGGGTTCTGGGCCACAGCTAAAACATGCTACTTTGAGGCCCTGTGAGATGTGGAAGGCATGTGAAATGGCTCCTGTGTCCTCCAGAGGACGCCCTGGTGGGGAGGACATTAGCATTCTGCCGCCCGGCCGCCATTTCTCGGTAGCTGGCAGGTTCCCATGCTCTCCGCATCTCAGGCTGCCTGGCACATACCAGCTGCTCCAGGACTTAAGGAAGGAATAGATGGTGAGAGAGGAAAGGAGGCCGTGAGGCCCAGTAAAGCTGCCTCCCCAGACACACGAAAGGGAAAGCAGCCATATCCACACAGAAGACAGAATGGGCGGCCCTGGGCGTGACCAAGAGGGCCCCTTGGGTCACGCACGCCTCACAGGTACATTGTCCCAGCCCCACCTGTGCCTGAGGGTGGGAGTCACCCCCCATGTGAGTGATTTGTTGGAGGGGTGGCAGAGGGAAGTGAAGGGGCAGATGTGGGGTGCCGCTCTCCTCCCCCTTGCCCATCCTGAGAATCACTGCTCTGGTGCTGGGTGCCCATTCCTGTTTGGGGGCCCGGGAGGCCTTGGTGCTCCAGGTAGCCTGGGCTGGCGCAGGTGTGCACTGGACCGCCAGGCCAGGCACACAGCTTGTCCCCGCCGGGTGCCTCCTTGTCCGGCCACTCACTGAGTGTCCGATTCATGCCAAATGCTGGGTATGGTGGTATCCTTCCCAGACCTCACCCTGCATAGCCAGCCACAGACAAAGAATAATCCCGTCCAGCTGGAGATCAACTAGGATGAGTAAACTTATCCCTGAGCACAGCCAAGACCTGGAGGAGCCGAAGGTTTTAAACTGGGGAAGTGGGTAGAGGACAGCCAGTCGGGGGTCTACACCGTGCCGGAGGGGTGGTGTGGTGATGGGCTCAGGCGGGGATGCTGGTGAGCCAGCACGCCAGGTCGCCGTGTCCTTCAGAGGCCTAGGACCGCAGCAGGGGGTCAGCATCGTGGTTCCCACTGCCTGCCAGCCCAGGGTCAGGAGCAGCTGTGTGGCTCCGAGATTCCTGACAGCAGCTTCGCTCTGGGGCTCAAAGTTAAGGGGCAGGTGTGACATGGAGAGACAAGAGAGGGTGTGGGCTTCCTGCAGGATGACATGATGTCCCTCTGGCCACAAATTAGAACTTTATATCAGAATTAGATACATGTATTAAAAAAACGTCAAATAGACCATATTTGTTTCAACGTGAATGTTTTAAAATTTTATGTTCTTTCACTTTCTCTGAAGGAAAAGGGGAATCCAGCTGCCTTATACATGGTAGAAATTTTCCCTCATTCTAAAATTCTGAAATTAATGTCAGCAGCCATGACTTTGGTCTGTCCTGAAGGTAACTGTTTATTACAGTCGGCATTTAAATCCCCCGATTAATAGGAGCAATTAAACAATACTTCATTTCCAGCAAATTAACAACCCTAATAGGTAATTGTGACATAAATGAAGATAAATTTGTTTTAATACAATGAGATAAAAAGAATACAGACAAGAACTGAATCTCAGATTAAGAATTCAGACTTCATTACTTCATGGAAAACTTGAAGCTTCCCTTGAAGAAATTAAAGTAAGTTTGGCATTTTAACCATGGACTGTCTTGGATTTGAGTGTTTTTTTTTTGTTTTTTTCATAGAATAGATATATTGTTCTATTTTGTGCTTAGGTACACAAAGTAATTCATCAAAGGACTTCCTACCACCAAACCCTTTCTCCTCGTGACTTGCTAGAAGCACAGAGACCTGTGGGCAGTTGATTCCTGGACCAAGCTTGTCATTAGGTTTTCATTGATAAGGAACCAAAAAGCCAGTGTCTACAAGAGCATTTCCTTTTTACATGCCCTTAACTTAATGTTATGACCTGTTCCGTTACTGATTATTTTTTGTTATAGGAAACTATTCTGATGGTTTATAGTTTGTTTTGTTGAAATAGTGATGAGGCCAGACCTGTTTTTAGAACAGCAAATGTGAAGGACAGTTTGGAGTGGGACACGCTGGCTTCAGAGAGAACAGCTGGGTGATTTTAAAGGGGGTGGCAGAAAAGACGAAAGCCTTGCTCAGGACACAGATGACTGGTTTCTCCTGTGGGTCACCATGCCCACCGGAAGGTCTAACATATGTTAAAACACAGGCTGTCTGTGTTAAGATCGGCATACTCAGGCTTTGGGAACCATAACTTAGAATAGGTTAAATGTCCAAATTGGCTTTGAAAATTTTTAAACTGGGGTGTTTAGCTAAAACTTCATGATGAGCTTTTATCACCCCTAGAATAATGCCTTTTGGTAGCTTTGAATCATCAAACGATGCGCAGTTGGCCTAGAATTGTTTACTGTGCTAAAATATTAATAAGTTTAAGGGTGGGGTGACAGCAATTTTCGATAAGAAAGTCTCAAAACAAGGTATCTGTGTGCTTCTGTAAGCAGCAGGAACTGGGCTTCTGAGTCCAGACCGTGGGTCACAGCCCGTCTCCACCCACACTCCATACCTGCTTTCTCCAGTGTCTGGGTAGAGATGACACACGTTTTCCAAACCACATCAGATGTCCTTCCAGAACATGTATCTTGTCACTTGTCCTTGAACAGTTTGGTTGGCCCCTTACTGCCCAAATAATGAAGTCCACACTTGTCACTCTTCTTTGCATGTGAGATTCTTAGGGATGTGTTTCCAGTTGCCCTTTTGGGCCCCTTCTCCCCCCACCTTCTCATAACGTCCTCAGTTATCCCCACTGTGGGTTCCCCTGGCTATTCATTTGGCCAGCTGGGAAGGCTCATGAGTATCAGGTACACGTTGGCCCCAGGAGGGTTAATAAAGCATGGTGGCTAGCATTCCAGAATAGTCAGAGGTTTGTGGAGTTGGCCCATTGACTAGGACATGAGCTGACTGTACTTTCCAGTGGGCAGGCTCCCAACAGGTGGGGAGGTGCCGGGCCTGGCTGCGGATCGCTTGTTACTGTTAAGCACCAAACCTCCCAAGGGACCTTCATTTGCCCCTGTCCCCCTCCTGGCTTCCCTCTCTCTCTCCCTCTCTCCCTCTCTCCCTCTCTCCCTCTCTCCCTCTCTCTCCCTTTCATTTTACTTGTTTTCTGGCATAGCTTACTCTGTATTCAAAATTTAGGTAACACACAAACAAATCTACGAGCTGCTGTAGGGTCGCCAGCAATACACATTACAGCCCCGTCATAGTCATTGACTTCGAGATTTTCATGGTGAGAAAAACTCCACTTCAGATTTCTTTTTACTCCTAAGTCACAAATTCAGAACTACATAGATAATTTGGTAATTAATTTCTTCTTAATTAATAAGATAGTTTAATGATCACTCAACTGTAATTTAAAACTGAGTTGAGACATTAGGGGATCTTTTATTTGTTACTGGAAGATTCACAGTCCCTGGTGGTTCTCATTATTTATGGGAGTTCTCTGGGTGAGCCCTCCATGGCTGCAAAGGAAGAACCCTTCAGCGAATGGTTTAGTAAGCATCACCTTTGGGTGATGGTACCAGAGATAAAGATAAAACATGCCATGACCCACCCCCCATCTCTAATTGTGCCTTTAAAATATTTTTGTGGAGTAAAATTAGAATCTCATGATAGTTTATTTTTCGTGTGTCTATTGTAAACATTTTAAATTAATAGATTTATCATTCATACCCAAATTCCTGTCCAGCACTGCTTCCCCAGAACTGCCTTTGCGTCCCCTCACCCCCTCTCCCTCACCTGTTACTGGCCTCAGTGTGCTACATACAGCTTTTCTCAGTAGCAGAAGAATCGCCTCCTTCCTCAGATTTGACTTGGCTTACACCAGGTCTCCACCTGGCCTCTCACCGGCTCTCGAATGTCAGTCGGATCTTCATGCCTCCCCAGTGCCATTCTCTGTGGCCCCCACTTCTCTTCACTCCTGACGGGTCTGCGCCCCAACTCAGCCTGAGTATGTGGAACTCCCCTGAAAGCCCTGCCGGATGAAGAGGCTGGGGTGCTCATGCAGTAGGGCTGAAGTACGGAAGGTGATACTGCCAAGGGCGTAATAATGTAGAATACTAAAAAGCAAATTGTCACAAAGTTGGTTGACTAGTTAAATCTCTCCCACGCTCCGGTGGATTGGGTCATGGGAGGTGCAGGGACAGCCAGCTTGGAGCCTGGGCGGGATGCCGCTGGCACTCAGGACCTGGATGGGGCAGGCTGGGGCGCAGGATCTGAGCAAGTAATGGGTGGAGAAAGCGCTGGGGAAGAGGGGCCCTCCAGGGAAGCATTTTAGCCGGTGCCTCAGTGACCTGGCTTCTGATGAAGAAACGAGCTTTTAATGTGGGATGAAGAGAACTTGCTCCTGAATTGGGTCATTTTGGTCAGAGACCAGGTCATACTTCTGTTCTCCTGCCTCTATCCCTACCTTTGCTGGCCCATACGTGGCACTTCAGGAGTTCTTGGTAATTAATTCAAATAAGTCATTTCAACTAGAGAAGGTATTTTACTGATTGAATTTCTAACATGTATTGGACTGAGCCAAAAATGTCAAAATAGTTAATGAAATAAAAAGGCTTCGTGTAAGTGCTCATTGTGGATATTGCCGATGGCAGGTGGTGCCCTGCGAGAGGGATCCCGTGGCCACTGGACTCTTCCTACAGGTAGAGAGAAGCAGGCTCACAACTTCATGTGAATGACCGTGTCTCTAGTCTGGGATTAGTATACAGTTTGTTGAGTGGTTCCTGTGTGCCAGGTGCTAGGAATTCAGGAGTGAGAAGTAGCGTTGCAGCCGTCCGTCATGGCCGGGGCTCTGCTTGTGAATATGTGTATATGCCCATGTGCTCGTGCACATACGTTGATGCTTAAGGCGTGGGCAAAATTCAGAGCTAGCTACTTTAGCGCCTGAGCGGATGGTTAGGGAGGGCCCTCCATGTTCATGCTGAGCAGGAATTGGCCACAAGGAGATGGGGAGGCATGTTCGGGGCAGCGGTGGTGGCTTGCATTACAGCTTCAGAGAGCAAGTGCATTGTGACAGCTAGGGTGAGACCTCTAGGCTTGGCCTCTGGCCAGGCAGCGGTGTAGGGTTTTGAAGGGAGCCTTGTCCTCCCTGGGGCTTCTGAACCAATGAAGAAATAGGACCAAAGCTTCCGGCGCCTGGAAGATCAAATTATTACTTTTTATTGGCAAAGCTATGCTGGAAGATGCAGCTTACCTGGCTTTCTTCTGTGGAGACCAGCATCAAACAGGTTTGCCTGACTGGTTCCAGGCAGTGCGAGCGGCACCCAGCCCCCGGACTGGAGGGATTGAGGGGGGACAGCTGGCACCGGTCACATTGGCCCCTTCCCCGCAGCGGGAGCAGGCCCGTTCACAGGGGACTTGTAAAGAGGCTGGGAGTGTGCTGGCAGTGGCTGGATCCACCCCTCCACATGGGATAGGGGTGCACCTTTGCTATGGGATTTTGATTCTAATGTCTGCATGACAGAGGCTGTAAGCAGAACAGTGCCGTGGTCAGGTTTGCCTTTAAAAAGGCCACCGTGCTCCAGTGGCCTGCGGCCAAGGGGCAGTTCCAGATGGCGTTTCGGTCATCAGCCCTGGGAGGATGATCGTGGGAAGGAAAGCAGTGGCAGTAAAACCTAAGGGAAATTCTGATGGTAGAATCAATATTCTGTTATGTGTCCTCTGTCCATGCCTGGGCAGCATGGTGGGGATAAAATCAATAGAGTCAGAAAATCAAAGAGAAGCAGGTTTGGTGGGAAAAGGGCTGAGGCTCAGGTCGGGCTCTGTGGGCTTGGAGGTGCACCCAAGGGTCAGAAGGTGCAGGTGGGGCACAAAGCATGGTTCCTTATGCAGACCAGGGAGCCACAGGAGAGGATTGCCCAGGGGAGGTGCCTGGAGATACAAGAGGGCCAAGGAAGGAGGCCTGGAAGCACCCACATTTAAAGAGCTGTTGAAGGAGGCTGACAGAAGTTGCAGCCCAGGGAGGAGAACCGGGAAGGTCAGTGGTACATGAGGAGGAGTTGAGTCAGGAAAGGAGGGAGCCATCCGCAATGCCAGATGCTTCCCAGAGGTCAAGTAAGGTGTATCCTGGCCTCCACCTGGTCACCAGTGACCTTGGCAGTGACAGGTTCAGCCCCAGGGGCAGCGAGGGAAGCCAGGCCGCAGGGGTCAAACATGATACAGGGAGCCCTAGCCGGCTTTCAAAAGGACTGGCTGTAAATGTAGATTGGCCAGCGGCTTGGCTGAACCCACACTGGCTGAGCGTCTCCTGAGTGCCAGGCGCCAAGCTGGGTGTCTCTTATCTGTTATCCAAGTAAAACCTAAGATGGTGGAGGAAGTGAGGGTGCAGAGCAAAAGAGTACATGGTCCCCATCCTGGAAGCGGCAGCCTGGGTTGGGGGGTGGGGTGCTGGCGGGGAAATGCTTCATTAACACCTAGCCGTGCCCGCAGCTGCAGAGCCAGCCTACCTGCGCTTGGACCCCTGTTCTGCCTGCATTTGCCTCCTCTGTTTCCTGCGCCTTATCTGTGAGGTGGAGAGCCGTGGGGATGAAAGGAGTCGTTGGACGGGTCTGCCCGGCTCCTCGCTCGCTCGGGTCTGGGCAGCAGAGGCAAGGAGGAGGGGGCCCCACAGTCACAAGAGTGAGAGGCGGTCACGGCGCTCTTTCAGTGTGAATTATTTTAAAAATGAAGTCAGAGCAGAAATTGGGCATTCCTCCAGGATTTAGTGAAGTCTTATTTGGGAGCTCCCTGAGAGTCTTGGTTTTAGCAGTTAACTGACAGGTGGCATTTAACGTCTACCTGATAGTTTTAAGTTTGTGGACGGAGTGAACATGCAGCTCACTTTTCTTATTGCTAATTCTTAAGTAAACTTTTTTAATTGAATAATAACATGAAGACCATGTACGAAAGCATACTTAAGGGTGTGACTTACAAAGTGATGTCACAGTCATCACCCAGGTCAGGCAGGAGGGCTCCCAGCCCTAGAAGCCCCTCACGTCCTAGTTATAGATATGGCTGAAGAGACTAATTAAAGGATATCTGTCATCTATTATCCAAATTTTCAAAATTGTGGAGGAAGTGACTTTTAAAGCCACCCTGAGCACTAGTACTGAAATATCAGGAGGTTAATGAAATTGATTAGTGTCTAGTGAAAGAGCAAAGATTTTCAGTATGTAGTAATGACACCACTTAAGATTTAGGCAAAGTTCATGTCACCAAAATTGGTTAAGTATGACGCCAAAATTGAGAAAATATCACATCTCAATGATAAAGATTCCAGATCCTTTTCAGTACACTCAAATGATTGTGTGTGTTTTATTTATACATTCTTTCATCCATTCATGCATGCACGCATTTATTTAAAATATGTAACATACTCATTTGTTGAATGATCAAATGTAGACAGACTGAACAGTTATATAAATAGCCCAGCCAGTTTAATCTGGGGATAATATTCATGTGCTTTATCTGTTAGCATTTAAATGTTCTAAACATCATGAATAGCTAATGACTATAGGTACAAGAGACACGTGCTTCCCTCCCCCTGGCACTCCAGTTCCTTTGAGTCGTGTTTGGGGAGGGGGGCTCATCCACTTGCGCAGACCATCCTGGCCCTCCTGTAGGAGGGCTTCTATGAATTCACCCTGACTTTTGCAGGTCCTTTGAGGGTTGGCCATGGCACTGTCTTTGATGGCAATGGTCAGTCTAGCTTTTGCACACCCCACTGATTCATTTAGGAATGTGTTAAGAGGAGGCACACAGACCTGCCTTGTATTGAGCCCATTTCCATATAGCAGAGAGGATGCCCAGGTCTTACAACAGCCACTGTTGGATGCATTCAGTGTTCTTCATTAAGTTCTCAAGTTTTTATGAGTTATGCTATGGTTCTAAAGCAGTCTGTATTTTAGAACAGATTTATAAATCATTTCCTCCATTTGTGTATATGGTTAGGGAAAACATGAAAGTCATGGTAATAGAAATAAATATAAATAAAAGTTATAGTAAAGTAAAAAAACAATGCTACCAGGTATTAGAAGTGATAACTTCACTTTTTTTGGTAATGAATGTGGTAGAACAATTAATGGACAATAAGAATTTTAGTTTAACATGTGACTCATGCTTTGTACAACCCTGTCTGTCATTCTGTGAGAAGCTTTATTGTGAAAGTGCTCTTTGCTCAAAAACTCATTCACTCTTTCTAGCCTCTAAGTAGGAAGGATGGGATATTTCATTTGCATTTAGATTTTCATGAAATGAGGATTTTAATAACATCTTTCATTTGTCTTAGAAAGTTCCTCAAGTCTCCCCTTAGCATAGAAAACATTTCTAGAAAATGCCCACAAGGCTCTTTAGACATTCTAGCCCAGTTTAGTTAGGACACTTGTTCATTTTCTGTGAGCTTTAAGATCAGTCAGTGTGGCCATCCAGCTGAATAGCCACTCTGAGGCTGGAGTAAAATAAAAATGCATTAGAGCTGATAATCAAAAGCCCCCTCTGCTCTCCCCGAGGCCCCCGAAAGAGGAAGTAAATTAGCAATCAACCAAATATTCCTGATTTTAAGGTAATTTACTTTTGGTCCCTGGAACTTCAGATGCCCTCTGTGACACTTTTTGCAGCTGTTGAAATCTGATCTTAGATTTTATCTTTGAGTTCACATAATGATTTTTAAAATGTTCTAATATACATCTTCAAAGACCCCAGATCAATACGCCAATGGTTTTGAAATGACAGAGTGCTGCGATATTCCTCTGTAATTTAAACATGATTAGCTGATGAAGGTTATGATCAATACACTATGGAGAGATAAATTAATTGATATCATCCTTTCAGGGATGATAAGAGGCCTATTGGAGGTGGGATGTAACTAATGAAGCTGCTTCTTCATCTCTGTGAGCCATCTTTTATATATTGCATTTTCACTTAATCATATTTATACTATCATTCATTCACATGGAAGCCATAAGCAGTGGACAAACCAGCTCCTTATTAAAATTTTATTCATTTGGAAAAGAAATTATCTGCGGACACTGTGTGCTCCTTCTGTATTAGAACCTATTGCTGGGGACAGTGATGTGTTCCTTTGCGTGGCTCTCTTTAAAAATAGCAACAGTCTGGGCAAAGACAAGGATTGAATATCATTGAACTTAATTACAGCTCGTCCCCAAAGACACACATCTATTCAAATAAAAGCTGTAGTTATTCTCCTATAGTGACACCTCTTGGTGTAGGAAGAGTTTTCTAATCGTTGACTTCCTTTCCAATTAAATCCAATATGCTTTATCAGCGAGCCTATTTGCCACAAGTAGTTATGGCTGGTTGAATTTAGATTTGTATTGATTAAGATAAACTTCCAGTGTGTGTAGTAATATATTTAAATAAAGTCTTTGATATAATTACTTGTCCTTGGATATAATTCTATGCAGCAGCTTGTAAAGTTAAGAGTAATTCTTTAGGCTGTGTAAGGAATAAAGAAAGGAATTTTGATTTTTTTTCAAGGGGGATTGGTTAAATTGCCCTATTGAGGATTATTTTTGCTGCAAGTTAGCTGTAAGTGGAAGAAAAATCGTATTAGAATAATTTAAACAAGACAGGTGTGTACTTTTTGTTTGGTTTATACTCAAAGCTTCAGAGGAGGTCTGTGCAGGGCTTGCTGAAGCCTTCCCATGGAGGCAGAGGGCCGGCCCTTCTTCCAGATGTCCACCGTGTTTGGCCTCTGTCCCTAAGGTGGCTGCTGGGACTATAGCTAATATATTGCATTTTAAGCAGCAACAAGGAAAAAGACAAAAGGAAGACATGGGACCAGGGCTGCTCTTAGAGGAAGATCGCTGGAAGCCCCATGTGACCCTTGTGCCATCCATTGGCCAGTGTGCTTGCATGGCCATATCTAGTTAGGCTACAGGGGGACGAACTGGAGGAAGGTGTGGGACATGTCGCATTTATGCTGGTAGCCAAGTGCCCAACTAAACACCAGGAATTTGATTCCCGCAGATTACAGGGACAACTGCTGTCCTCTGCCACATACCTGGATTTGGAAACAAGACTTATATTGGTTTCTTTTGTCTCCCTGTCCACTAGTTGCCCAGAAGATTGTTGCCACAAGGAAGAAGCAGCAGCTGTCCATAGGACCTTGCAAGTCGCTCCCCAACTCTCCAAGCCACTCGTCTGTCTGTTCTGCACAGGTGTCTGCTGTGCACATAAGCCAGGTACATTGGGCGCATGGGAAGTTGGGCTGAAAGGCATGTCAGGTCCCAGGAAGATGTGCCTGTCCAAAGACTATCCTCAGCCAGTTCCAACGTGCATTCGTTTTCCTTTTCAACTTTATAAATAACAGCATGTTGGTAATTGACTTAACATTTCCTTCAGAAGCTGCTGGGGCCAAATGGCTTTATGGGAATCATTCTTTAATGTTTTCTGTCTTCATGCTGCCTGTGTTATGAGGCCTGCTGGCTTGAGCAAGGGGTGAGGTGTGCACCGCTGTCTTTGCTGTTGATTTAGATCGCCCTGCATTGGTCCTGGCTCCCGTCTGCTTATAGGTTGAACAGTTGTGAGTAAACCTCAGGGACTAATCCCACTATATGCTTAAATTTGGTGGCAGCCCTCAATTATAATTGCCATCTCCCTTAGGCCCAATGGAAACTACTGTCTTTCCATAGTAACATTTTGCAAAATTATTCACTTGGAAGCAAACAAAATAACTGTCACTTTGAAGAACCTACCTTGAGCCTGTTAAGGAAGCTGTTGACTTGGTTTTGTCTTCACGTGTGCTTCTTATGATCATTTCTTCCACAGGCGTTACACTGGCAGTGTGTGAAAGGATGCAGCAAGGAGGTTTGGTATCTTGCTTTTGGTTTTCTTGGGAAGTTAGTAATTGCATTTACACGGGGACCTGTAAAGGTAGAGCCAGGAATGTTAATGTCTCTGCCAAAAGGATCTTTAGTTTTCAGTGACACTTGAAGTATCTTCCAAAAGCATTCGTATTTTCAAGAAGACACTTTCAAAGTGTGAATTGGGGTTCAATGAAGCAAAGCAGTGCTCTTTATCTAATTTGAAACAGTGAAGGAACCAAAAATGCCTTTAGTTCAACCAACCCCTTCATTTTTTAGAGAAAATAGTAAATAATTACATTTTTCCTCTCCCAGATTTTAAAATTAAATGGCAGACTTCTTTCTTCAGTCATTATTCTTAGACAAAGCGACAGTGTGTGATGATCTGTGCTCTAGAACGAGGCCCTGTGTGCTTGATGCAGGTCCAACAGCGAGGTTGGAATGGCTGCCCAGCCTCTCGGGTTCTGAAGGATGTGCCTTCAGTGTGACTCGTCCGTGACCCCACAGGCGGTGACAGTAGGTACCTGGAGTGTGTCATTAATGGAACCTTGGCTTTTAACTGTTACAGACAAGTAATGGAGGTGGGAGTTTAAGCGACTACTCGTCATCCGTCCCCTCAACGCCGAGCACCAGCCAGAAGGAACTGCGGATCGATGTCCCTGCCGCCAACACACCAACACCTGTCCGGAAGCAGTCCAAGCGCCGGTCCAACCTGTTCACCGTGAGTGTCCGCCCTGGAAAGAAATTTGGGTGTGAATCCAGAGAATGCAGTTAGTATTAATCTGGTTCCCTGATGGTTCAAAGATATTTGTAGAATCAAAAGTAAATTAGTGAGAATAGCACCGATTTCCCTGGAAGTCTAAGAAAATCATGAGCGGCAAAAATGTGGGTATTGAGCAAAGTGGGAATTTCTCAGTGTGCACAGAGCTCAGGTACATATGTCACAAATGAAGAACAAGGAGTTGGTACGAAGATAATTTGTTACCTATGGTTTTTTTTGGTCTGTAGCTAAAGGCTCATCACATCAGATGTGAGGAGATGGCACAAATGCTCAAACTCCCAGACGTGTGCATCTGAGCTTCCTGTTGAGATGCATGAGCCATTTCAGCCCCTAGACCCTCTCCATCCTCAGGCTGGAAGTGCCTGGAGACTTAGCACAGGGGGAGCCTTTCTACAACAGATACTTAGGTGTGTTCAGAGGCTCCTTGATGTAAGGCTCTCTACTTGGACTTTTCTTCAGTCATCAGTGGAGCATTATAAAACCAGATCAGCTGTGTGAGCTTAGATTTAGGAACACAGTCTGTGTGTGGGGCCCAGGCATGAGTCGTTTTTAAAAGCACTTTGGGCCACTGGAGCATGGAGACCACCGAGGAGGCCAGCTCACTGCTGCCCTGGACAGTCCTTTGCATGGAGCAGACATTACCGAAGGCTGTGCCGTTGAGCCCAGAACTCCAGAGCTACTGTCATGACAGGCATCATTTGACTTGAGAAGAATCTTTTCCATCTCAAGACAGGTCTGTGCATTACAAGTACATGTTCTTAAACCTGTGGTTCTCAACCAGGATACTTTTGCTCCCTGGGGAACATTTAGGTGTTCCTGGAGAAACTGTGAGTTGTCACAGTGCGGGACAGGGTGGGTCAGGTACTGCCAGCATCTAATCGTGGTTAGCAGCTGTGGTCGCTGCCAAGCCCCTACAGTGCCCAGGTCAGCCCCACACCAGGACAACCCAACCCCTGGTGTCACGGGTGCCCGTTTCACACCATTCACTTCTGGTTGCTTGCTGCCGACTTGGGTGCAGGGAAGCTAGGTACTTTCTGTCTCAACTGAAGTAGGGCTCTGCAGGCTTAGGGGGGCCTCATTGTACTGGCCGCCCTCATTTAGAAATGGGAGCGGTTGATGACATACGCAGCTGCCACTGACCATAGAGCCCCATCCTTCCCTGTCCCACCATGTTGAGGCAGTTTTCCCCATGGACAGTCACGGATGCCAAGGTCAGGTGCCACCAGCGCACACCCCTGTGCCAATTGCCCTGTGCCACATTGGCTCTGGCAGACACTTGGCCAGTGGCAGGTTGAGAGGGCTGCACAGACCAGGCTCGGGCTCCGGCCCCCACCACTGCAGCTGTATGACCTTGGCCAGTTGCTTTACTTTACTTCTGAGCTGGAAACATTAACAGTTCTGCAGCAGGGTGGCTGGGACGAATCCTTGCAGGGCAGAGTAGCTGGGCTTCCATGTGTGCCCTGCCACCATGGCTGTCACCAGGATGATCTCTGATAGTGCCGATACTCAGAAGCAGGTGCAGCTGTGTGATAGGTTGGGAGGGCGTAGCTGGGTTTGCTGCAAATCACAGGTTAGTATTTGATGTGCTTAAATTTACACCCGAATAAGATGTTTCATTGTGAAATTTCTTTAGACACACCAAGAAGAGGAGCAGTTACCTAAATAGCACTCCTGGCTTTGTGACACTCACAGCTCCGCCTACACCCATCAGGGTCTTTAGGTTGAGAAGGTGTCACTCACAGAACAGGCTACTTGTTGCCGATACCGAGGGCTGGCCGTGAGCGGGACTCCAGCGTAGTGGGAGGAGTGCAGGCTTCTGAACGTGGACAGTGCCTCTGACCTTTGCAATGCCAGTTAGGGCGTTCCAAGAGGCGACAGCCAGGCTCACCGTCCCTTCTGGGGCTGCCCTTACTGGTCATTGGCTTGGTTCTGTTGTAAGGGAAGAGTTGAGAAGCCTGGAAGTAGCTTTAAAAATGGGGCTGTTGGTCAGGAGAGTCCAGCCTGTCCCCTTCCCCACCCTTTATAAGAGCAGCTCTGGAATGGGAATGTGTCGGAAAATAGTGTCCCAGGCCCTGCCCCCAGGGTAACTGAGACCACCCCGGTGGCTTACAAAGGAGGAAACTGTAAGGCAGGAGAATAAAAATAATAACTGAGGTAATAATACCTCCTTACTGTGCTGTCAGGAATACTTGCTGCCAGAGGCCACCCACACTTCAGAGAAAGTGGTTTAGAGAGAAGGGGGTCAGGGCAAGAAGTGAGCAGAGACCTAGAGGTAAGAGGCCCTCTTTCCACTTATTCAAGCCTTGCACACGTGTGCGTGCCACGGTCGGGCATCCAGGAAGAGACCAGCCCCCAGATGTCCAGTAAAAATCATCCTCTGGTGGCTAAAAATCCCCATCAGCTGTACATGATTCATGTACCTAATGTACAGAGACCTGCCTGTGACCTGTGTGTTATTGGTGGTTCCTTTCTACATGCTAGAAAACAGTTTGAAAACAATCTATTTGAGAAATGGAATCCAGCTGCACTTCTGTTATCCAGGGGAATAGAAATTTGGGGTCATGAAAGAAGCTAACACTACAATGGTTTTGCATCAAGGTGTTGAAGGAAAAGACAGCTGAAATACTGGCAGGATGTCATAGGTTGGCCATTACTGGATTTGACACTGAACAAAATGATGATGGTGGTGATGGTGACATGTGGGCATTTTTAAGTCAAAGATCTTAGAAATATTAACTCCACTAGATGTCAGTGTCATGCAAGCAATGAAAAGAGGCAAATTAATTTTGACATTATAGCAATTAAGAAATTAAATTCTCATTGTTACTAGTTTGCAACTATATTTAAATACGCAGAATTTCATAGACTCTTCATCCCTGGCAATTGTTGGTAATTATTGACTTAAACTGGCAAAAAGCGCATTTATTTAAATGTGTTTATTTAAAAGCATCCAGTAGGACAGATATGCCATATGTCAGGCAATCTTAGTGAATAAAATCCATGCAGACTGGGACTGTAAGACCCCGCTGAAGGGGCACTGTCCACTTTATTTATTAGGCCATCATAAAGAGGCCAGAGTTAATTAAGTTGTGCACACATCATTTTTCAAGTACATGCTTATAAATTTTATAAAGTCAGCCTGTAACGCACCCCTCTGGGTGAAGGCTTTGCAGCCCAGATGTTTCTGTTTGCACTTATACATGTTTTTAAACAAAAATAAATCACGTGAACTTTTGTTATGGACTACAAACTTAAAAACCTCTCCTGCAGATACAAATAAAGTGTTATTGTTGCAGTAGGATCTGTGCTTCACTAATCAAAAGCTAATTATGTCTTATTTTGCTTATTTCTTTGAAAAAAGTTACTGTTTTAAAAACATATTAAAAGGTCATCTCCACTCAATCCATTCATTCAAGATGGGCTTTCAGGACAGTTAGTATAGTAGCCCTAATCTGCATGTGGTTGAAGTGTTTTATTAGAAAATGTTTTCATACATACAGAAATAATCACATGCATAGGCCCACCGTGCAGCTCATCAAATACAAGCATTCTGCTGCTGCTCTTTCAAGAAATAGACAAATCTGAGGCACTAGTTAAAGCCCTCCAGGTATGCCTCCTGGATACATTCCTCTGCCTCCCTGTCCAGGGCTCAGCTTGAACTTGAATGTGGTGTTTATATCCGTATCCATGTTTTAAACTTATTCTTGTATGTGTCCATAACTGTGTGCTGCATTGCTCTGCCTTTGCTCAAGCCTTATCACATGTCATTTACATGTTTTTTAAAAGCTTACCATATAACACTGATACCATTAAACATAGCCAAATGAACCCAGTAACCAAAGGCTCTGAAGAGACGTTTCCAACTCATAGAAACTTGCTGTAAAAATATGGCAGCAAAATATGGCAGTATAAACAGAATTTTGTCTTTCCTAGAGGAGAGTGTGGCTCCAGCCCCCTTAGCCTATTTTCTAACAGGGGAAGAGCAGGTTCCGTTTGATAGCGAGGGCGCTTCAGAGCGATGCTTCTTGTAAGCAAGTAGCTGATGGGATCTTCCTTCATGGCTTTTTCATCACAGGGGGAAAAGTTGAACATTTCTATGAAGAAGGAGGTGAAAATTAGAATATCTTAACCTTTCTCTCCTCTGTATTCAGTGTCTGTGGAGACCGCGCACTCTTGCAGCTTGCTGCCGACCTACGGGGAGGGGTGTGATAAGCTCTTGTTAGCTTCGCAGTTGTGCGTGTCAGGCGGGTCGCAGCACAGAACCAAGCTCTGCTTTGTGTCAGGTGGCTTCTCGGAGTCACTTCCACAGTAATGTAGGAGGTGCTGGTGGAGATGGCATCCCAGAGTTGGCAGGAAAATCAGGAGAGCTTACGGGCATTTGCGTGCTGTGGTGTTTTATGTCCATTGGGTTTGTTTTAGTTTGAGTTGTTGGATTTCAGGTTTATGGATATACACTATGGGGCTGGTTGTAGAAAACGTAATTGTGGGATGGAGATAAAGCAAACCCTTCTGCCTAACAGCATGCCAGTTCTGCCTCCTCGAAATCCTAGTTTTAGGACTCTTCCTGAAAATGTTAGCATGGTCAGGAAATTGGTGTTTTATTTGGGCATTGAAGTCTTTGCTAAGTATTAGTCTCGTTCGTCTAAGGCTGTGTGGTCAAACATGGAACTTAGAACTTCCTAACTCTGCTTCCTGTGGAGTAAGGAAATTCTGTCCCGGGAATAGTGACTATGGGGGACAGACGTGCTGCCTTGAGGAAGATATTTTTTTATCTTTGTTGTGTTCATTGTTCTGTGTAATAGAGAATAATGAAGATGAATTTCCAAATTTCTAAATTTGGAATTCATTAAATTTGTGATCTGTGTGCCATCAGTGATCTCTGCTCACTTAAATTTTCTGAAAGGTCATCACTGTAGCTTTGAAACTTATTTTGCAAAAAGATAACCTCAAGTTCCAACTTTCCCATGAATTGAGATGTGGGGAAAAGAGAATTTAGGGCCATTTCATAACCCTTCACTATTCATTAATTATTAAATAATTAACTAAGGAGGAGAGTGAGCCCCCTAGCCCCAGGCTAAAATTCATGACAAGGAATTGGTAAATATCTCTACTTCCCTCCTAGCGCAAAGGGACAAGCCTTATATTTTATTTTCTAATGCAACCTTCTATTTGTTACTTGGTTTATTTCCTGTTAGGTCAATCCAGGCCTCCACCAACCTAAAGAAGAAAACAAGTGCAGAGTACCTGGCACATAATAGGTGGCCAGTAAATGTCAGTTCTTACACTCATCAACTTGGCATGTTTTCTAACGAGCACGTGTGCCGCTGAAGTGCTACATCTGCGTTTATGTCATGGGAACTTCTCTCTGTTATGTCCCATGACATTGCTCCTTTTAATATTTAAAAAGATTTTAAAAATCAGCTGCTCCGTCTCATACCCCTTTGAAACTGGATTTCATTAGCTTTTCATTGCAGCACTGGACGCCACCAAGTCTGTTCGTTTCATATATCATCTCAGATTTGAAAAGCACATGAAAATGTTTCTCCATTTTCAATATTGCGTGAGTAATGTTCCCATTGAAAAGTAATGGAGTGAAGTTGTCACTTGTCAGCACAGTTATTAAGGAGGACGAGTCTCAGATCTTTCTCTCATAATAAAATAAATCTGTCAGAGAATCACTGTGCTCACACTTTCTCATGCCATCAAGAGATGGAGGTCAGCAGTCGGTCTCCTTCAGTTTCCCCAAGTTACGATGTGCTCTAGGTTGTGGCCTCCCTGGTCTAAACGTCACCACCTCCCCACCGATCGCCAGCTCCTGGGACATTCACAGAATGTCAACAGCATGGCCAGGAAAATTGTTCCAGGAGCTCAGCAAATGAAGCTGCTCGTTTTTCCCTGACTACTGTTTTGTCGTCAGGGAAACGATGTTTTCAACTTGTTACCCTGTGTTATTCTTCATGGTGGTGGACACTAGTTTGACTTGGAATTTGCTGTTTTCTAACTGTCCAGAAGCAGTAAAAAGGAACATTGACGGCACCTTGATAAGAATGAAGGGTGTACCATTAAATTGCACAGCTGAGTCGTTAATAGAATTCTTTAAATCCTTCAGACCTTAATTGAATATATGCATTTATGTAGGTTACCCAAACGAGCAGTGAGGAGCCAGTTCCTCCTCGGCTGGATCAACTGCAGCCTCAGAATGTGTTTTCCTGTTGGGCGTTACTTTTCTATATGGTTCATTAGTTTCTAGTAATTGAATTTTGAACTCTTTAAAATAGAATTAACATAATTTTACAGTGGAAAAGTCAGGGGGAAAGTTTAGAGAAATCTTGGTAACATGATGGATCAGTGGATGTGAATTACAGCCTGCTTCTGGGATGTGGATGTGGGTGCATGTACATGCATAGTTCATCCACAGCCTCTGAATAGGTATTTCCAGAAACTGTGCAATAGGGGCAGAACTTAGACAATCTGTGAAGCACAGTCCCTGACCACACGCCAACTTTGTTCCTGCTTTGCAGTCTCGGAAAGGAAGTGACCCAGACAAAGAGAAGAAAGGCCTGGAGAGTCGAGCAGACAGCATTGGGAGCGGCCGAGCCATCCCAATTAAACAGGTACGCCGCTTTCCCCTTTTCCCTGCCCTGTAACTGGAGACACACCTCAGGTCTCTCCATGCTATGAAGCTGGCTCGTTCGCCAAGGCTTGTTTGATGTGTTCTGTTGATGAATGTAGAAGTCACTCACTTGACATCAATTAGAAGAGGTTCCTGTGTGTATTAAAATAGGATCATTAGAATAAGAAGAGGGAAAATGTGACAACAGATCTAATGAAGTGCAGTCTGCCCGCCTGCATATGGAGTGTGTTTCGAGGCTGAGCTGGCTTCAAAGGCCGCCTTTGTAGCTCAGCTTTGATTGGGCCGCTGGCCGCCAGTCGACGGGGGTAAATCAGATCGCCATACAAGAGCCCCTTGTGATCACAGGAATAGCCCGATGTGGCCCTAATTTGCTCTCGCAGACGGACATCTGAACACTGTTTCAGGCTGGTTTGTAACAACGAGGCAATTAGTTGTGATAATCATAGCCGGTGTGTCAGCTGTGCGCTCTTGTTTGTAATTTGCTAATGAAGGAATTGTAACTTTGATTAGGTTCAGTTTCATTTAGACCTTATTATATAAAGGAACATTTACAGCTGTAATGTGGGGCCTTAATTAAACTTCCTCATTACACAACAGGACTTGAATTCAAGCATTTGTTTTGGCCTAGGTTGCTAGCCTGGAATAGGTTTTCATTAGCCCAGAAACTGGGCACCAAATTACTTTAGGTCTCAAGTAAAACAGGAATTTATGTGACATGTTTTGCTGTTACATTTCCAAGGAAAATAAAGAGTTTGGCCTGGTACTGTGGCTTCTGGAGATAACATCTTTTGATTTTGCTAAAGACGACTGGTGGATTTCGAGTACATTCTGCCTGAGGGAGAAAAACCTGTGGGCAGGGCAGGAGCTCTGCCTCTGATGAGCGTCGCTGTGACCAATGTGTCCCTCCTGCCGCCGGCTACCGTGGGCACCCAGACACCTTTACAGATCCTTTAGGAATTAGTGTTAACATTGGCCTTCAAAAGGGCTGTCATCTTCCCACAAATACAGTTTCGCTTCCTTGAAACAAGTAGGGATGCAGCTTTAGGGGCCAGGCAGTTTTGGGTGGGGTGGGGGAGGAAGTTAGGGCTCTGGCAACATGGGTGAGACCAGAGCAGGGAGTCCGTGGGCTTTTTTTTTTTTACAAGACACATTCAGATATGCAATGAATGTGTGGACTAGTGCAGGGCGCCTTAAGGAGAAATCTTTTCCCTCCTCTTACTGGTGGGTGATGTCTTTGCTCAAACACAGGTTCTTTATTCTGGAAGCACATGCACATAGGTGCTTATTCTTACTTTGTGCATTTACATTTATTTACAAACCTGTCTACATTAGGTCATTTTCATGTGTGCTTTTTATGCTGTTGATTCTGTTTCAACTAAAATCATGGAAGTCATTGAACTCATTTTAAAAACTGATCCTAGGACATTTCCCATTGCAAATATTAAAAATACTAGACTGTTTTCCTTAATTCATGTCGACCGTCGATCAGAGTGGAAGTGCTCACCTCCACGCGAGCGGGGCAGGCGCCCAGTGTAATTGGAACTTCCCTCAGCTTGTGTGCGCCCTGCTCTTCTGCCGAGGGGTTCACTTTACAAGTGAGGTTTTCAATATGTGTGCAGATCGGAGTTGACCATCAAGCGTAAAATGAGTATTACCTAGTCCTTGGAAGCCTTTCAGTTGCGAATGTTCAAAATAATCTTGATGAAATCTAAATCCAGGTCTGATTTCTCAGTGAATCGTGGCACACGGAGCTCCTTGTCACTCGTAACTGCCCCCACGTGCAGGCAGACGAACTCCTTCCTGGAAGCCCACACCTAGTGGGTCAGTCCCCCTGGGGCAGGATGTTCCGGGCACCAGACCCCTCATCTGTAAAATGGGGCACTGGACGATATCTGAGTCCCTTGAAATACTGGAAATTCCAGAGAGAATTTTTAAATTCCGGTAAAAGTGGGTTTTCAAATTGGTCGTGCTCAGGGTACCTTTGTGAGAGCCTTCCTGTGGATCACGTAGATTGATGTGGGTTTATAGACGCTTTTAGGGATTTATCTTGCATGCCTGTGTGTGCCTGTGTTTATAAAGGAGCCGAGATCATTAGCTATAGTCTGAATTCCTAACTCTCCCAGTGTGATGACTTCAGCTAGTAGAAATGAAAGGCAAGGATTACAGAGGAAGGAGTCCAAGGGGGCAGTGTCTGCCTAGCATGTTCTAGATGCTCGACAGCCCTGTTTGGTGAGTGAATGAACAAGTAAGTGAATGCTGATTATTAAGCGCCTTTCTTACCGCATCCCACTGAGTCCTCAGCATTGCCCCCGTTGAGGTGGCTGTGTTATTCTCGTCTCAGAGTAAACCCGGATCTGGTGAGCGTTCTGGACCAGGCAAGTCAGGAAGCCATGGGCCAGGATTGGGACCCAGATCCCTGTGCCCATGTTCTCTCCACTGCCTATGGAAGGAAAGCTTTCAGAAAGCTTATAAAACAAAGTTGTATGTTTTAAATTTATTATGTGAACCCTTATCATAGACAAAAATACCTTACGCTTGTGTAGAATTAACTTCTAAGACTTTGCCTACAGCAAGGGGCTCCTCCAGAGATCACGCACCTCGCTGTCCATTCTGGAGTGAGAGGGGCCCCTCATCTCATCTTGGTTGCACACACATTTCCTGCCCTTCTCACCAGCACAGAGCACTTTGTCTTAGGGCTCAGCCTGTGTTCAAGGCCCAGTCTGCATGTTGGGGCACCGCACCCCAGCTCCTGGGCCCTGTGCCTAACGGCAGAGAATCTCCATGGGACCTCTGCGACCTTCACGGGGCAGGAGTGGTGATGATTTTCGGACTGGCCAGTATTTTTGATCATTACAGACTCTTTTTTCCCCTCCCTGCAGGAATCTTGTAACGGATGGTGTAGGGCACAGGCGAGGCCGTCTTCAACCCGCTCTCTGACCTGACTCCTGTTTTACAGACTGTAAAACAGTTCTGGGGAATTATTTTAACCGTGTCTCTCGCTCACATTTTACAGCTTGTTTCCCAAGTGTGGGAGCTAGCCAGATCATGATAGGCAACGATTTCCTCCCTTCCCTTTTCCCCCAGTTCAAGATTTCTCATCAAAAACACCACTCACAATTTTCTGCAGAGTAACATTATTTCTTGAGGGCCTGGGTCCACCTTCCCTTTTTTGTCCTCCCCTAAGTTCTCCGAGGAGATTTGGTTCAGAGTTCGGTTTCTTCTTCTCCAGCCCCTCCTCCTTTTTTTTTTTTAACTGATAAGATAGAGCCTATTCGAGTAAAAATTAAGAAGCAAAGCAAGAAAAATAAAAAGCCAGAGGCCCGGCTCAGCAGCGAGTGGGCTTGTCATGTATTAATTTTTCATTGCTGTGGAGAGTTGTACATACATAATCACTTGATTGCAGTGGGAGTTAGGGAGCTCCTATGGTGTCATTTGCATAAATCTTGTTAAGTCAATGGCAGTTAATGAAGTACAAATGAGCCCGGAGAAGGTGACATGCAAATCGCGGGTGGCAGATGGGAGGTCTGTTTGGGGGACGGCAGCTGTGTGCTCTCCTTTCTTTCTTTCCCTTTGGCATTTTTAATCTCTATATTATGGTAGAGATCCACAGCCTCAGCGCTGGCCTCTCCCCGCTTCCCGGCAGGCTCCTGGCCAGGCAGGGCCTCCTCCTCCTGCCCCTGACGCTCCCTCACTCTGCAGAAACAGACCCTGGCCTCAGACGTGGTATCATGTACTGGTATATGTTTGAATTTTTAACATCTTGATCGGTTTATCTTTGTCATGTTTCAGAATTGAAAGAAAATATATTTTTTTTTTTTGGTTAGGACAAGAAGAGTCCTCACTAAATCTTCTAAGGCTCACGTCAGAGTGAAAAGGAGTAAAAAATAGCACCTGCTCTATTATGCTTCTATTTGGGATCTGTTTTTCCCCTTTCAGAGATGGCCAGCCTTGTTTGTCCGGCCACTGCCGCCTCCCCATGGTCACAGCGGGTCGTGGTGGGTGCACTCCCAGGATTAGTGCGAGGTGCAGGAGGTGTGCCAGGGCCCCACCATGTCAGGCTGCAGCAAACACCCCTTGCTGCACTGCCGCCCGCAGAGGCCTCCGCAGGCCTGTCTCATTCATGGCTGGGTATCTCTTGCTGCTGGGTTGTTTTTTAAAGATTTAATGCTAGCAGGACTCACAGCAAGCTTTTAGGGTTTCATGGGCTGCATCCCTTACTGCTTTGGAAGTTTTTTGTTTATTTCATCAACTGGTTGATATTTGGAGAGAATCAATAATCTCCTTTGATGCTGGAGGAATTGCAGGCAGAGAGGTGCGTTCAGGGGACATGAGCCGTGACGACAGGGAATCGCCACCCCATCTGGCTCTTACTGTGCGGGCCCAGCCCAACACACTCCCTCGTGCTTGGGCTTGGGCGGGTCAGCATGCTTAATTTGGGGGTGCTCCATGGATACACAGGGGTGTCTTCATAAAAATTTTTTAAAGTTTTACTTTTGACCTTGAACCCACATGTCATGGCCACCTCTCGTTGTCAGTCAGTGAGAGCGGGGGGCTTTTCAGCAGCCACCTGAAGCTTCAGGAAGACCCTTTCCAGCCGGCAGAGGGCCAGCGGCCTGAGTGGGACTTCCCCCGTGGAACTCTGCTATTGGCCTGTGAACCATTTTGAAGCCACGCGCAGTTTCAGTTCTCAGTTGAGTAGAAAGAAACAGTTGTTGATTAAGCGAAGGGAACCTCTGGAGTTAATCTCCTTGGCCAGCCTGCCGCAGGCTGCTGACCTACATCGTCTGTTACCTGGGGTCAGCACAAGTGGGTGGCTCGTGTGGCATGGGCAGAATAAAAGCCACCTAACGATGCTCGCTTCACCGTCTCCTGAAAATATGACACCATTCAGAGCCGGCTGGTTGAATGCTCAGCCACGGTGTGCTTTCATGGAGGAAACAAAATTCAAGAGCAGACCGAAACTTGAAAGAGATTGGAAGGTGAAGACAGGAGGGAACACGGGAAGAGTTAATTCTGCAGGTCCATGCTGCCCTGTGCTGCATCCGCAAGGCGTCATGAGGACGGCTCCTGGTTATCAAGCCTGACCACAGAGGAACCAAGGTGAGCAGAAGGCGCCCAGAGAGTACGCTGTTCACCCATGTGGCAAATCAGCTCTTCCCGGGCATCAGGGGCCCATTTAGTTCCTCAGAAGCAGATAATTTACTGACATGGACTCTGGTGCCCTGCAAGCTAATTTCCCTCCCTTGGGTGAACAGCTCCCTAAGAGTATTGCAACCGACCTGGTTCACGGCAGACTCAGCCAATTACGATTATTAATTTAATGGGTCAGGTGGGTACATCACATGCTTTTAATCTGACTCCTCGACTATCATGCCGTCATTGGCAAGACAGCTGAGAGTATGCAGGCTCCTATATAGGAATTTACAGTTGTCTATCCTTGAATTAATAGGGCACATCCTTCCCTTCCCCCGAGCCTTTGGCAACGTGGATGGCAATATGGGTTTTACCAAATGCTTGAGGAGATCACATTAACCAAAGTGCAAAATCTATCATCTAAATATAAATCTGCAAAGCAGTTTAAAATAATACTTCCCTTGGTGGGGAGGGCAGTGGGGGTGGTGACGCAGTCACATATGCCAAGAGCTTTATAAAGTGCCATGGAAAAGCAACGTTTCCAAGAATGGAACTTGATTTTAAGATCACAGCACGTCTTCTGTGTATCTGTAATCCAGGAGCTGGGATGATAACTGACTCAGTAATTGGTTTCAGGAAAATGTTGTTTATTTTCCTTAAAGTTCAACCACAGTGGTCAAACCCAATTCTTTATGAGCTCAGAAATACAAACACAGTATAAATAGAGGAAAGTTTCACAAAGCTAATGGTAGTATGTATTTCTTGAATTTACTTTTGTCTTCATGAATCAGTAAGATACCTGTCTTTGGCACTGTGGATAAAGTGAAGGTTCCTGTGGCCAGGATTCTCACCTGGCCCTGGTTGACTGGCTCACTGCACACCTGTGGGCAATACATGGCCATCAACTCTATATAAAAAGCTCCGCCCAGTGCTCTGGGTTCACAGTGGCACGGCTGCAAGGCTGCAGGAGAGCACAGGCTGGCGTGGCGGCACCGCTGAGGCCAGAGACTGAGCCGGCTGTGAGGGCAGGGAGGCCCAGAGGGGATTGACCTTCCACCGTGGAAATGAAGTTGGGTGTAACCCTTTCACTCCAAGAAAGTTCCCTTGTCATTCCTTGGTCTCCCTGAATCCATAGTGAACTTGCCCGGAGGTGAAACCCATTGGCAGGACACGCATTGCTTCTCATCTGATTTGACCAGTTTGGAACAATCTTATGCTCCTCCTGTGTGGACATGCCCTGAATACTCTGCTAGGGGCTCAGGGAAACCAGGTCCCGGACCCGGGCTGGGCTCAGACATGCAGGGAAGACTCAGCCCCTGGCCTCCCATACTGGTGGGTGGGGGGGCGGTGCAGTGGAGGCTGTTGAAAAGCCTGGGAGCCCCAGGAAATGAGGCATGGTAGGTGCTCCTACGCTGGGAAGGGGAGGGGGAAACGGAGGTGGGGGCAGTCCCGCTGGACCTAGAGGTGCGCAGCCGGCAGAGGCAGGAGGGGGCAGAACGAGCCCAACGTCCAGGCCAGGGATGTGTTGGAAGGGGGTGGGAAGGGCGGAACCCGGCAGGGCCCTGCAGCCTTGTGAGGGACCCCGCGTCGGTGGTGGAGCCATGACACACCCACAAAGGGGCTGCGTGAGTGTGTGAGAGTCGGACCAGCCGGGGACTCGGGCTCCCCAGGAGAGCGCCTGCCGCAGGATCCCTGAGGGCTGACCAGGCAGCTTCTCTTTTCAGAGCCTGTTGCTACTGTGCTTCCTGGTCAGGGGTCTCCTCCCTCTCGCTGCTTATCCCCATGCAGTTTATGGGGGTGGTTAATCGTCATCTGTCAGAGTATCACAGGACTCTGCAGAGGGCCCGGGCCGTGCTAGCGCCTGACACTGCCCTTTGACTGTGAGGTAGTAAAGATGACCGTCCCTGTCTCACGGATGAGAGAAGTAAGGCAGGGGAGGAGAACTTGCCCGGGGTCACACGGTGTATCAGCTCACTCGCTCACTCCTGCTGCCCTGTCAAGGACCACCCATTTGGGCAGCCCCCACAGCACATATTTATTTCTCACAGCTCTGGAGGCTGGGAGTCCAGCGGCAGGGTGCCTCTTCCTGGCTTGCAGACCCCCTCCTTGCTCCATCCTCACATGACCTCTCCCCTGTGCATGCACTCCTCGTACCTCTTCCTCATCTTATAAGGCCACCAGTCAGACTGGAGTAGGGCCCCCACCCTTATGACCTCAGTTAACCTTAATGACGTCTTTATGTGCCATCTCTTAAAGTAAGGTCACTTTGGGGGTTATACTGCAACTTGTGGATTTTTGGGGGGGGGGGCACAGTTCAGCCCATAATACACAGCTGGTTAATTGCAGAGCTAGGAAGGGAACTCAGGTCTGTCCCCACAGGCCATCTGTAACCTTCTTCTGTAATCCTTCCTAGTATCACAAGGTAAGGTCCCTGTTTTCCTGTTGATATGTTTGCAAATAGAAAGAACCTATTTTATGAGGCTCTGTACTGGATAGGAAACATACAGTGTTCAAAATATTCTGATTTGAGGGTTTCAACTTAAATCCTCCTAAGTTGCAGTAACCTGTTATCATTTGAAATAAGACTTATAGTAAGGCATCCTTGCACAAAGCATGCAGCTCCCACTCTATACAGTGCATTTTATAACCATTAAGGCAGTGGGGACCCTTCAGATTGGTTTTGGAAAGAGAAACAGCCCCAGTAATCAAAGCGATTTCATTGGATCCTTTCCTATGCAAAGGTGGCTTTTTCATAGACTGTGGGCCGTGTCAGGCCTGTAGCTGGGGGTGACCAGCAGTTAGTTTGCTTGGCAGGTGCCTGCAGTTCCAGGGTTTATCTTAAACAAAGCTTCCTCTCTGGTCTTCCAATAAAACCAATCATGTCCTCAGTTATCAAAGTTGTCACTCTGATACTGGCTGTATGTTATGTGTTTTTATTAGTTTATTCTAGGTATAAGAGATCATGCCCAGGGACATGCCTATCTCATCACCGAAGGGCAGGTAGGGCAGAAGAGGAGATGGTGAAGCTCCTCACCTCACTGTGAAGGTCAGATCCTGGCAGGTGGGGGATAGCTGTAAACACTTAAGCACAGGTTAACCACAGGCTTTGCACGTTTGCAAGCAGTCCCTGGAATGCCTGCCCAGACCTGAGGAAGTATGGCTTCACAGTCTGATTTCACTACTGCATTATCATACAGTTCTGGATAACAGACTCCATTTCTCCTCATGTAAGAACATCGAATGTAGACGAGGACTAACCCAGAGCTGGATTTTGTTCCTTGTGAATAGCAAGTTTGAAACACAAATGAGCACCTCTCCTGGTGGGAAGAATCACACTGGCTGTCACAACTTCATGTTTTGTGTAAAAACAGCAACAGTGGCGCTCCCTGGGGTATTGAGCTGCCAGACTGAACCACTTTCCCCCAAAATGGCCAAGGGCCCCGTCTCAGCAAACCCAAGCTCCAAGTGCACTGGGGGCTCCATGGGCCCCACTCAGGCCCCATTTTCTTGATGTGGTTTTACTCGGTGCTCCCTCCAGAGCCTTTGCCAAGGAGTTCTAAAGAAGACGACACCTTAAAAAATCTTCACAGACCCTTAGGAAAGTTGTCAGGTGGCAACATTTGTATTACATAGTTTTGAACAGCAAAAATATACATTTTCCTCTCCCGCATCTTACTAAGGGAACTTGCTTTTTTTGCTAATTAACTGGTGGCCACATTTTCAACCCCTTAATTAAATATGTAGACATTTGGTGAAATAGCCATGGAAGGGCTTGTTAGTTTGGGAAATATATTCACATTTAGACATTTTCCAAAAAGTACCTAATATTATAGGCATGTATATTATAGACTGGGGGAAAAGAAACTAAAAAAATAGTGACATCTTAGGACTACCCCAGTCTCGTGTGCCCTGTGCCCCATTTCAGTCAGACCTGCACCCTGCTGTATTTATTCACTCACATTTCCATCTGCTTAAAAAGTCATCACAATTAACCTGGTTATTGTGTTAGATTTATAATGAGAATGCTGGCAGTTCCTTCCTGACTGCTATTGTGTGTCAGTTACTGTGTGAGGTGCTTTCATTATATGACCTTATTTAATTCTCTGCCAAGCCTAAGACACAACTTACTACCAAGGACAGGCTTAGGGAGGTTACGTCCCATAGGCAAGGTTCCAGAGCTAGTACGTGGCGGAGCCGGAATTCAAATCCGGGAGTCCTCCAGAATATGAGACATTTCTAGATGTCTTCCCTGTCCCACTCACCCCCGATTTAATCTGTGCTTACAACGACCACCTTTTCCATACCAGATCGTAAGTAAATGGTGCACATCCTCTTAGGGTTCCAGCAGGACACGACGTTTTAGTGGGGGCTGTCCTTGAGAGCATGTGCTGTGTGGCACCTGGACCTACTGTGGCCCTGGGGTTGCAGCCTATATCAGGGTCACCTGCAGGCTCAGGGGCTGACCAGTCGGTCAGGGCTGGCTCGTGAAAGATTTCAACCCCTGCCTGGGCACAGGGTTAGTTGGGGCTCTTTCTCTTCCCTTCTCACACACTTAGGGCTCCCAGCCTTGGTTAGTACTCATCCCTGTAATCTGTACTTATCACAGTCTTCCTGTCCTCGTGGCCCATGTCAAATGCCTCCTGTTCCAGGAAAATTTAATCTTGCCCCCGAGGAGATGTGATGTCTCCTCCCTCCTTCCTGATGCCTCATCAGGGGTTGGGATCTTGTAGTCTTCCTGCCGTGTGAACACAGGCATCCTTCACACACTCCTCCCCACGGGCCCCCAGAGGGTGGCACCCTGACCCGGCTCCTCCCTGTACTGTCTACAGCACAGCTGCATAGGTACTCAAGTGGAAGTAGTAGAGTCGGTCAGTAGTGTAAAATGTTTCTCTTCTCCTAAAACAAATTTTATGTATGTTATATTGGAGAAGTTGCATTCTGCATTGTTACATTTTAAGAGAGAGAATAAATTTTAGTTCACCATTCTCTAAATTTAACTTTCAAGGACATAGAATACTATGCTTTGGTGAAACACAGAGATACATCTTTTAATCTTCAGAGAGTAAAACCATTGTCAATAAACAAAATCATTTCAGAAAACTCGTTTCTTACAAAGGTTCTCTAATACTCTTAGGTAGTCATACAGAAGAAATTCCATCTAAATAAATGTCTTCATCATGTAATTTTGTTTATAAGAATTGTCTTACATCAGACCTACAAATTTTAGTAGCACTGCACTGTTTTTATAATTGCCAAATATTTATCCCATTATTCAGTCTGCAGCCACAGCCTTCGTGATTGTTAGTGCAAAAACCAAATATGTTTATTGTCAAGAAGTTCTTCTGTAGAAAAATAACTTCACTGCTATTAATATGCATAAAAATTGTATGGAAATACATAAAATAGCAGCTATGTAAACATTCTAATGGGGACATGTAACATACAAGGGATGATTTGGAAATGAAGCAAATGATGTTTATGGATAGGTATTTGGCCTTTCATTGTTCATATCTAAAGTATTGGAAATTTAAAACAATGAGAAATTATTATATACTTAGGCTTATATATATCAAAACACAATAAAAATCCTACTCTAAGGGAAAAAAATGAGTTTTAGGAATGCATTGCTGTGTTATTAAAAGTTGTCCCTGTCCCCATGGAGGGCAACCTAGCAGTAGGTAAGGGACAAAAAATTTTTATTCACTTTGTCCTGATATTCTCTCCCCTAATTTATCTCAAGGGAATAAGTCACTAGGAGAAAGGGAAAAAAATCTTAAGTGCACAAAATATTCATAGAGGAGTAATTACAATATTAAGATCCTGGGAACTACAAATGTCCGCCCAGCAAGGGGTTAAATTAGTGCTTGTCAACGAGGCTATACAGCCTCCAGCACAGTCAGTTTGAAGACTCTTTAGAGGTGTGAAAAGTGTGAAAAAGTAATAAGGCTAAGCATAAAACTGTAGTAATTAGGACATGAAAATATATGCATTTCGTTTAAAATTGGATGGATAGGGACACAAAGGAGTAAATTGGGGTGGGATTAAATAGTCTAAAATTTTTTAACTTCTGCTGTGAAATAATTTTAGACTTGAGGAAAAGTTGCCATAATGGTCGAATGAGATCCCATATACCCTGCACCTGGCTCTGCCTCATGTTAACAGTTCAGGCGACCATGACGTTCACCAAAGCCAGGACACCGACGGTGGACACCATGAGCTGACACACAAACCGTCTCAGGTGCCGTCCAGTGCCCCTGCTTGCCTCTGGTGGCTTCATTTACCTCGTCACCACCATTCAGAGACGATTTCTCAGCCTTTCTTACCTTGTATGGCCTTCACACTATTTTAGGATTCCGCTCTGTCGTATTGCGGAATGTCTCTCAGTCTGCACTGTCTGGTGACTCCCTTGACCAGACTGAGGTCGTCCATTTCAGGCCGGAGCCGTCCTCAGTGCCCTCAGAAGGGGCACATGATGTCCGCAGACCCTGTTGGTGGTATTAACCTTGGCCATTTGGTAATGGTGGGTCTGCTGGGTTTCTCCATTGGACTTTACACTAAAGTGAAAAACATCTTTAATGATATAAATTGTATTCAATAATAAGTGGGTTTTTAAAAATGAAGACAATTTCCTTCTTTGATAAATGTGCTGTTGTCTTCAATAAAATGCCCTGGGGTGTATGTTTGTATGTGTTAAGTAGAGCAAAGCTTATCTTTCTTTTTTACTGGGTGAATTAGACTCTAGCTACTAAGGAATGCCTCTTCTCATCAAGGGAATTGCAAGAGCAGTTGTTACAGGTACACGAGTACTTTTAAGTATACTTGTTGGCATTTTAAGATAGTAAAATGTGCTACTCAATGTCATAGCTTGAAAGAAAGGACAGCTAGGTTGTCCTAGTGTTACATTTTCTTCTCTTTTTTTCTATCTTCCATTGATTTGCCATCTGAGAGGAGCCAGTTATAGGTGCTTGTTTAGCCTCTTCTGTGTTGGAGGGAAGGGGCAATTTTGAAACTTACTGGCTCTTTGAGGAGGAGCTGGGGGAGCCTGGAGGTAAGGTGGAGTTCAGGGGTTTGGGGGGGGGGATCAACAGCTACCAATTTCTTTCATTAGAAAACTTATCAATCCTCTTATCAAACAAGACATGCCCCGAGTACTGCTTTGGGCCAGGTGCTGTGTGGGGTGGCTGTCCAGGAGGAGGGGAGCTTTGCAAAGGCGCTGCTACGACCTGCAGTCCCTTTGGGTTTTTCTCTCAGATCACTTTTTACCTGAAAATTGAAATTAACATCTCAGAAGAACATGTGTGTACATTTATAAGTATTTATACACGTGTACTTATGCACTATATTAACATAGACTAATTCTTTTTTTTTATTAAGGTATTATTGATATACACTCTTATGAAGGTTTCACGTGAAAAAACAATGTGGTTACTGCATTTACCCATATTTAATTCTATGTGTTAATTGTAAAAGTTATTTTTCCCTGTGATTGTCCCATTTTTGCCCAAATAACCAAATGTTCCCCTGTGTCTGTACTGGAATCACACAACAAACATGCTGGTTTTAAAGCTGGAAGCGATCTTCATTTTACATAGAAACTGAGTCCGGGAAGGCTAAACAACTTGCACACTTCTTAGGTGGCAGGATCCAGGACTCATCTTTTCAAATGCTCTTTCCACTGCCACCATCAGCATCTCAGGCATTTCCTTCTTCCTTCAGCTTCCTTAACAAATAGAAATAATAAATAATGTTTGCAGATACTGCGATCATATTTTGACCAGCCATTTTTTTTCTAAGTTGAATCTTTAAGCTTCACACTGTTTGCTCTGTTTTTGAATGAGAAAGAGAGTGAGTGATAAGTACTGCACTGAAAGGATCTGGTTCCTACGGGTGAACGGGCCAGTTGGGGTGCATCTATTCACCCAGCAGGCTCTCTGATCCCCGGCACCCTGGGAAGCCTGTGCTGTTGCTCTTTACATTTGACAGATGGGGAAGAGGCTCAGCCTGCGTGGTGTCATAAAGCCAGTGAGAGGCAGAGACGAGGTCCAAACCCAAGTCTGCCGCTTTCCTAACCCCGTGGTCTTCAAGACCGAGTGGCCTCGTCTCCTGCTAAGCTTCCAGTGTGACTTCATCAGTTATGTTAAAAATTCAGGCGCAGGATGACGTCCAGGGAGGGATGGCTGCGGACATGTTTCCCAAATAGCACCAGCGCTGAGGTCTCTTTGGTTGGTGGCCTCGTGCTCTATGGTACAGCCAGACCTCTCGCAAGATCGCCTTCCCCCACTGCAGAAATCCTCTAAGTATTCTACAGCAGTTGTTGGTAATTGGAGTATCTGGAATTCACTGTGGTTTTAATTAGTTGATTACTAGTTCTTTAAAATGTACTGTACTCACTGTGGGTCTTGCAAATTGGTAACTGGTAGCTACCAGTATAATTAAATATTTCAGAGCACTTGGCTACGGTAGCATTGAACTGTGAAGAAATAATGTTGTATAGCCAATCAAAAAGAGATCCTTGTAAACTCATTTACAGCGGCAGTGTGTGTTAGGACCATCACAGAGATGCTTATTGCAGGAGAAATTAAAGATACAATTTTGTGCTAAGAGGCAATATAGAAATTAGTTCCTGAATTACTTGCTAATTGATTTGGTAATCCCCTCGGGGCTGCATGCTCTTTTTTTCCCCCTTTTTGTTGTTGCATTCAGTTAACAGTGACTATTCCACAGCAATAAAAATATTTTTCACACTTGGATTAGGTATGTCCTTACATCAGACTGCCCACATTCATATTTGCAGAACCAAAAAATATTCGCCTTAAATACAGCAGGCAAACTGTTGTGTGATGGATGTATGCTCATCAAGGTTACCAGTATCTTTCTGGGACTGGGTATTTTCAGCAAAAGGGAAGCATGTTTTTATGTCTTGTGTTTGAGGGAGGGTTCTCTGATATTTTTTTTCCCCTCATGGAAACCCTCCTTTATTATCAACAGTGGAGGAGATCGAGCAGACTAGATTTATGTCTGTCTTTATTGTTTGCAATTCAGCAAGACTAAACATACAAAAGACCATTTGTAGAATAGTGCAGATTGCTCTTAGGAATGATGCTGGAAGGCAAGGAGACCGGTTTCTCCTGAAATTGAGTGTGGATCACAGAGGGGCACAGTGAGCCAGAGGCTGGCAGAGGAAGCCTCGGGGGCGGTGTCCTGCATCCTGACAGCCTCTGGCTTCCGCGTGCCGACAGATAAGCGACATTGGCGCATCTTTACTGCTTATGTGAAGGAGGCAGAAACTGTTGTCCTTTTGAATTTTTGAAGGAAGAAACTACTACCCTTTGGACAGTTGACAGTATAGTGGCCTCGACTTCACTGCAGAGAACATTTTTAATATCTTGTTGGCTGTTCTTGTGGCCCAAAACAACATACAAGACATTTTGGAAAACCATCATTACATTAATTTTGGGCCACACTGTTATTTTTTTCTGTTGCCCTCCCCTATAATCACCTACATACATAAATATCATGTTGCTTTTGCTAAATTTAAGGCAATTGATATTTATTTCAGTGTCTTCTCTTAAAAGAAATATTTTACATTCAACTCGGGAAAGCAGAAAATGTTAGCACTTAGCATTATCTCTATTAAAAAAGTATAAAGTTGTGGCCAGAACTAATTCTTTATAAATTTGATGCAGTTATTCACTTACTTACTAAATTATGTTTGCACGTTTGTCAGTATAAACAGTTACAAGTAATGTTTAGCCTGAAATGTGGAAGCCGTCCAGCTTTAGCTGCACCCGGGCGCAGAGGCAGTCTGCTGTCCTCCACAAGCCCAGGGCCCTGCCCTTGACAGAAGGGCTGCATGCCTGGGTGGTGGTGCCAGGAGGGAACAACACTCTGCCTGCTGTGTGCTCCGCCTAGGTCCCTCCCAGCTACCCACCGCGGGATTGCTGGCAGTTTCCTCTGTAACGTGGCTGATGAGGGCCCAGCAGGCTCCGTGTGTCTGCTGGGAGATGCTGGGTACGAGAAAGCTGCATTTCTAGCGTCTTATCATCGCTGGGGTTTCATTTTATTCATTTCCGATTCCATCTCCCTTGCTCCGTTTCCCCATACCTTACCTTAAATGTCCTTTCACAGAACCAGCTACTCTGGAAGTCACCTCACCGAAGTTCCTGTGGAGGACATCTCTCCATCACTTTCCTCTATTGAGTGTTTCAGAAAGACCAAAATTCATCCTCACAACCCCAGAAGTAGTGGTTTTAGAGTCCCCTCCCCGAGGGTCATTAACCCGGATCGCATCAGGCCAGCCCACGTCATTTTTGCAATGACATAGATGGTGGCACCCTGATCAGAGAAATGCACGCCGGACCCTGTCACTGGACCTCGGGGTAGGGAGCAGGGGAGTGTTACAACCGGGGCTGGTCTGCAGTCTTGAATTGTACTCCCTAAATTGCAGAGAAGAGGAAATAATCCCCTTGAAGGATTAGAGCGATGGGGTTATAAATTTTCATTTTAAAAATATGCCTGACTTTTTTCTTCTCCATACATGTATCTTGTGTTTGAGTATGTTTCATTTATCAGTTAAAATTGTTGTTTGTTTCCAAATGTTTGAGTGAAATGGTTCTTCAGCAGAACTCACCTTGCTGGTGCTCTGATTTGGAGTGCCCGTGCGCACTTTGTGAAACCTGGGTTTAGACCACCAGGTACATCCCCTGTCACCCCGGACACAGGGCTTTGGAGCAGGAAGTGAGGGCTGGCAGTGAAACTCCAAGGTGATGAATATTTCTCCCCGATACTTCTCGGGATATTTCTGCATTCTAATGACTATTTGTACTGATACTTGTACTAATCATTTTTAATGGTTCACATTGAGTAGGTGACATTTTGATACATCAATGAGCCTTACCAATGACTTTTAAAAGTTCTCTAGTCTGCCAGGGTACTTTGCCACAGCCTCCTGAAGAAAGGGGGAGGTGGCGTGGCCCCCGGCTCTCTGTGTGTTGTTAATAGTGGGTGATGCCAGCACCCAGACTACAGTCTAGCCCTGCATAATGTCAGACGCATTAGATTACGTGGCCAAGGTTTGTCATGGAGGATTTCCCTTAAGGATCGTTTGTCCGGCTGAAAGACCTGTCGGAGTACCTGAGAAGCGCACACCTCACAGGTGGTGGGGTGCTATAGGGCAGTGCCTGTCCCCCACGCAAGAGTGCAGAGGGCCAGCTGGGAAGCTGCTCGTATGTCTGGGAGGAGAGGCCAGAAAGAGAAGCTGCAAGGATTCCAAGCGCCAGAGACTTGGAGCAAGCAAGCTTGGCAGGACCCTGCTGGGCGCGGGGAGCCTCCCAAGACTCAGCTTGTCCCCGGGCCCCTGCGGCTCCTGCTGATAGGGTGTATTCATACACAAAGGTCATGTGTTTGGGCAGAATTATGACTAGAATCGCAAAGAAAGGTTAGTGCGGGTCTCCATCCCAACTCTTTTTCTGGAGAGAAGTGTTTTCTGATTTTTCTCTCAGGTTTCTGGGAAATAATGAGCATAACTCAGGTGCCTTCTTGGGCACAAGATGTGATAGAAGAGGAAATATTTTGAGAACAATGATGTGCGCACTAACCTAAGCTGACTATCGCTTGTCTCAGGCCCTGGGGCTTATCACCTTGTGTGTCAGCCTACTAGACTCTAAGTGCCACAAAGGGAGGAATCTTTTTGTTTTTAATCTTTTGGCCACTGGTGTATCTGAGTCCCCTAGGGCCATAGGTTCTCCATCCATATTGCTTGAAAAAATCTCAGTCCTCACAACCATCTCTTTGGGATAATTGTATGATCCATTTTGTGGACAGAATGAACACTCAGAGAAGTTAAGCCACTTGCTCAGTGTCACACAGCTTGGGAATGGTAATGCTGAGACTTAAGCCTTATGTGGGATCTCCCAAGAGTTATGTCTGTTCTGGAAGAACCTGGGAAAATCACACAAGAAATTGCCCAGGGTAGTGTGTGCCGCAGATGACAAACTTCTGGGATTGGAGTTGTCCAGAGTAGAATTGGGGCGCAAGTTCACTTTGAGAACATGTTGCCCAAGCATGGAAGACCAAGGAGGGAATAATTTCCGAGGGACCTTCTGAGACTGTGGAGTGCACGTGTTATTCCTTGCGTGTCGCTGGGTGGCAAGTTGAGGTCCACTCAGAGATCATGAGGGTCTTTCTGTAGGACTCCGTACCTTCACTCTTCTGTGCGCCAGAGCCTCCAGGAAAGGACAGTACACGTGTCCTCATTTGTGAAACATCTGTCAGGACACTGTGACTCCACAAAGTCCCGACCCTCCCTCAGTCTGGAGACCAGATGCCATCATTGTAGGCTGCAGAGACAGGGACTTGTGTCAAGAGGCGTGTCTAAGGCAGTGTGTCTCTTTCATTCCTGTAGTCTTTTAACATCTGGGACCACGGGTGGCTGAGAGGGTGGCACCAGGACTTTCTCTGCAAGCTAGGTTTCAGAGGTGCCTAGGTTTCCATGTGGCATGAAGCAGAGCCTAGCCATCCTTGGCTAACATTGTCCACAGGGCTTCCAGGGGACCACCTTCTACAGCCCCCCCCTGCTCCTGGCCTGGCTGTTCCTGACAGTGCATTTTATTTCCTGAACAGGAAGAGCTGAACCACCCATGACCTTCATCAGAATTCCATTTTGTTGGTCAAGGATTAATTTTCTTCAGTCCTTTATATCACAGAGGTAGCATTGACAACCTGTCACCTTGATTCCCAAAGGTGGAGTCTTTTCAGGATGGACATACTGTGCTTGTGTGAACCAAGTTCCAACTTTAATAAGAACTCTGAGCAAGAAAGGGCCACAGGTGGAACCCTGAGTTAATGTCCGCATAGGTAGCTGACTGCTCCCAGAGGGTTCATTAACATTCCAGGTAGAGCCACTTCAGAGATGAATCATAATATTAGCTTATATATTATAAAGAATTTTTTTAATGTTGGTGATAAATGCTTTTTAATTTTCCAAGGACATATATAATTTGTGCATTTTTTTTTTTGTAGGGAATCATTGCAACTACATGCGGGTTGGCACCCTGGCATGATGACAGCTGTCCTTGCGAGGTTGGGCAGCCAACCTTGTGCTAGGCTGTGCAGTAGATGCAGATGGACAAGAGGCTCCCTTGGGCCCCGAGTAGCTTGCAGTGTGGTATCAGAAGACCCGCATGTTTGGGGCATGTGGTAGGGAGCTGGGACACACTCTTCCAGGAGGGGAGAGGTGATGACCGTGCTCCCTGCAGGAATGGGAGAGGGCAGCAGGAACAACAGGCCATGGGCAGGGTGCATGTTGGGGGAGGCAGACAAGCTTCAGGAGGATAAGCAGTTTATAGTGAAAGACATACCTGGATACTTTCCCTAGGAACGTAGGAAGAAAGATCTAGAGAGATTAGGACTATGTAATGCAGAGAGCAGGAAGAGGACTTCATTTTTGTTTTAATTAAAAAAATTTTTTTAGATTCTGATTTATTTTCATGGTTTTCTAACAATTAGAGCTTTCTAAAATTAAATACGCCTACTTTTGAGTTGGCAGTTTCCTTCTCAGTGAAGACATAAAAGTACAAGCTGAGGGTCATTTTTCAGGTATGTTGTAGAAATCCCTTAAAGATTGAAGTTTGTATTAACCAATCTTTAGGACAATTCAGTACTATCAGAATCTATGGCAGTGTTCTGCCTACAATGTTTTCCAGAATATCACTAATATTTCAGTTGTAGTCTTAGGTGCTGTATATGTGGGCAGCAAAGTTAGATCTGTGCACACTTTGTTTTTTTAAGAGGGCTCGCTACCCACTTATGAAGACAGAGGCAGTCGTTTCAAAGAAGGGCCATTATGACCCCACCAGGAAGAGCAGTGGGAATGAAGTGGAGAGGCCCAGGGAGCCCAAGGGCAGGAGGAACTCAGCTCTGTTAGAATTGCTTAATGGCATGAGGTGGATGGGATTGGAGCTGGCTGTTTTGGTGGCCGTGGCAGATTCGTCTGCTCAATGAATTAGTCATAGTTAACAAGGTTACTTAATTATTTAGTAGACCGAATTTTTCTTTGCACTTTGGTAACCTCTATGAGGAAATATATGCGATCATTCACTGGGGAGCATTGTTTTTCCTCAAAGCAAGCCCAGGGAGTTTTCTGATTGTAGGGGCATGGGAGGAGTCGGACCTGCCTATTGTTTTCCTCTCAGAGTATCTGTATTTCTCACCATTCAAGAATTCAGAAAGCCGCTGATAAAAAGAGTAGCCTATCCTCAAGCTAATGTAACTAAATCGAGAAAGGTTACAGGCCAGAAGCCATTATGTGATCAACGTTCTTTGTAAAATAATCCGGAGGTCAAGGGGACTCGGGACTCAGTTTTGGAGGGCAGTGTGCTGTAACAACGCAAACCCAGGAGGTTTTGCCGGCCAGCAGCCTGTGTCTCCGCGACACTGAGAGGTGCTCCGGGCCGACTTATGTGTGTAAGTGGTGTTTACAGATCATCCCTTCCTTAGACTGTTGTCACTGTTTACCTTGCACTAGTGCGGTCAGGGCCGCTCTCTGACCAGGTGCGCCCCTCGGCAAATCCAGAAGGTCAGGTGTTAGTTGTATGCAGCTGAATAGGGTGGGGCTTCTCGATGAGATGCCCGCAGGGTTTGTGTCCTCACCTGTGAGTCTTCAGGGGGCGAGTCTGAAGCATTGCTGTGGGCCTGGCATCTGCACCTGGGATGTCCTGCAGCTCCCAGGTGCTCCTTGATGTGATGCACACCTGGGACTTTAATTCAGTTGGTCCTGAGCATTTTAACTTTTCTTCTCCTTCCCCTCCTCGTCTTCATTAATAAGATTTCATTTTTTAAAAACAAAATCAGTAATTCAGAAAGATACATGCACACCTATGTTCATTGCAGCATGATTTATAATAGCCAAGATGTGGAAGTAATCCAAATGATGCCCATCAATAGATGAATGTATAAAGATGTGTGCGCACACACACACACACACACACACACACACACACACACACACACACACACACACACACACACACACACACACACACACACTGGAATATTACTCAGGCATAAAAAAGAAGGAAATCTTGCCATTTGCAACAATATGGAGGGATCTAGAGGGTATTATACTAAGTGAACTAAGCCAGGCAGAGAAAGACAGATACCATATGATGGCACTTACATGGGGAATCTAAAAGCAAAAACAAACAAAAAAAGAAATAGACCCATTAATATGGACAACAGACTGTTAGTTACCATAGGGAAGGGCGTCGGAGAATGGGTGGAATAGTTTGCAAAATAAGTTGGTCATAGGAATGGAAGTGCATCATAGAGAACAGAACCAGTCATACTGTAATTGGTATGGTAACTGGGAACTACACTTACCACAGCAAGCACCTAGTAATGTATATAGTTAACAAGTCATATTGTATATCTGAAACCAATATAATACTGTGTATCAACTTTTTTCCAGTAAAAAAGATTTTATTTTTTGGAGCAGTTTTAGATTCACAGCAAAATCAAGGAGAAAGTGGAGAAAGTTCCAGCATTACCCTCTCCTGCACATGCATGGTCTGCTCCCACTCCACCATCCTGAACCGCGGGGGCATTTGTTACTGTGGGTAAGCCTGCAGTGGTGCCGCTCATTGCCCAGAGTCCCCGGTCCACGTGAGGTTTACTCCTGGGGGTGTGCATCTGTGGGCTTGGACAAACGCATAGTGACGTGGACCCACCACTAGCGTCACACCAGATAGTTCGCTGCCCTGAGAACGTGCCCTGCAATCCGTGCTCCACCCGTTAACCCCTTTTGCCCCCCTACCCCTGGAAACCACTGATACTTTTATTGTGACTATACTTGTGCCTTTTCCAGAATGTCATATAATTGAATCATACAGGATCTGGCCTTTTCAGATTGGCTTCATTCACTTAGTCATATGCATTTAAGACTCCTCGGTGTCTTTTCATGGCTTGATAGCTCATTTCTTTTTAGTGCTGAGTCATACTGCATTGTCCGAATGGACCGCAGTTTGTTTAGGCATTCAGCTACTAAAAGACATCTTGACTGCTTCCAAGTTTTGGCATTTTGAATAAAGCTGCTATAAACGTTTGTGTGCGGATTTTAGTGTAGACATGAGTTTTCAGCTCACGTATGTAAATACAAAGGTATGTGAATGCTAGGTAATATGGTAAGAATATTCTTAGGTTCATGAGAAAACTGCAGACCGTCTTCCAAAGTGGCTGCACCATTTTGCATTCCCACCAGTGGTGAATGAGCGGTCCTGTCCTTGCACCTCCTCACCAGCGTTTGGTGATGTCAGTGTTTCAGATTTGGGCTGTTCTCCTCGGCGTGTTAGTGGTGTCTTGTTTTATGTGCAGTTCTTTAATCTGTGGTGCTGAGCATATTTTCATACACTTACTTGCCATCCATGTATCTTCTTTGATGAGGTTTCTGTTCAGATCTTCTCATTTTTCAGTCAACAGTTCCCTCATTTTTTATTTTAAGAGCTCTTTGTATGTTTTGGGGAACATTCCATTATCACACACGTCCTTTGTGAATGCTTTCTGTCTGTGGCTTGCCTTTTTATTCTCTCCATCACTCCACCCCTGATGGCGTCCCTGCCTGCATCATCCATGTGCCCTTGCATCTTCACCTTCGGCTTGTTTGCCTGTGATGTTTCATTAGTATTTTCTTTATAGTTCAGTAGAAATCTTGCATATATTTCAGCCGTTGTACACTATGTAAGTGCATCCTCAAAATCATCAACTCGATTACATGATACGTGGGTGAAACCACTTTATAAGTTATCTATGGTAGACATTGTAAACTCAATTACAGTCAGTAAGCATTCAGGAATGTAAAAGTTTTTATGAATAATAATTCTCCCTGTCCCTCATCAGTATCAACACCTGTCGGGGTTTTTAGCCTTCCCCGAGCCCCCTCCGAACCTGCGGAGAGAACGGGAAGGGGGAGACACGCCCCGGCAAGGCAGGACCGGGAAGGGTGAGTGCCGACTGACCGCCTGATCACCAGCCTCCGGCCCCTAGGCCTGAACCGGAGACAAACAGACGCGACAGGGAGCTCAGTCAAAGCAGGAACTCGTTTATTGTGGAAACAGTAGAGTATATATAACATTCATGGGCCAATCCGCATAAAGGTCAAACAGTCACAAGCTCTTCACGCAGGAGGGCACATAATGCAAGCAAACGGTGTCCACGAGCTGATCACGTTCGCGGAAGACTCACGCCACCAATAGAGAGATACTCAGAACACAGGTAGACTAATGTCATAGCCCGCCAAAATGCCTGGGCACCACGTCATGCTCATCTGGTGAGCGCCATCTTGGCAATGCATTTAAAAAGGCTACTTCTTAGATTAGAAGGCCCTACAAACACCTGTAATTCACAGCTGGGGGAGTACCCAATCACCTGTTGGCTTCTGTGTTTAGTGGCTGGAGTACCCGTGTGCCCAGTGAGTCCCACTGGGCCTTGGGGAGGGCATCCATGCCCTGGGTAAGTAGGCAGCTGGGCAGCCAGCATACAGTGTGGGTTCATCACCAGGGGGAGGTGGGCTTTCCCCACTCTTCCATGGGCATAGCATGAGAAGTGACCCTCTCCCCAACACAGGACCTCCTTTGGCTCTGAGACCATATCTTCTCTTTTTCCTGAGTCACAGACTTCGTCACAAGACAGTGAGGCTTGGGTACTGATGGGCTGAGGAATGGAGCAGAGCGAACATGCAAGCTGAGTGCAGGTGTCTTCGGCGGGGAGGTGGAAGGACAGCTACGGGACCCGAGGGCCATCAGCAAACAGGCTGCCGGGCGCGGGGCTTCCCAGTGGGGTGGAGCTCAGGAAGACCCTCAGCCTGCAGCCAGAGCGAGGGCGCCTGCGGGGGCCAGCGGGGAGGCCAGAGGTGTGGGCTGGCGTAGGAGTGCCTGGCCAGACTTGTTGCATCAAAGAAGATGGAGGGATGCCCGTGGGGGGAGGGTGGGCAGTCCTGGACATGGGGAGGGGGGCCAGATAGGATTATTTTGTAAACTACAAAAAACCCCAAAGTAATACATGCTCGTTGTAACAAATTAGAAAACATACATGGGCAAAAGGAAAAAGAGTCATCCGTGATGCCATCACTCTAACAGCGGTTGCCACGCTGCTTCCCAAGCCCCCCAGGCTCCCCATCCCCTGTGCTCATACAGACTCTGTCCTGTCACTGTGTCCCCTCAGAGTGCCCAGATCACCCTGCTTGAGCCCACCTGCCCTGGGTTCTGTGAGGGAAGGAATCTTGACTCTTGGTTACAGTTAAAGTCACAGTAGGTGCTCAGTAAATGTTTCTTGAATGAATGAATGGAACAGTAACTGATGTGTCTTTATATTTATAAAATGGGACCATGCGTAGAGGCCATTTGGAACCTGCTTCTAATTTACAGCCTTCAGGCCTTAGAGGCCTCTCTAAGGTGTCTCCTACACAGATCCGTGTGAACCCCCGGTTCCTGTTATTGCCAGCTTACAGTGTCGTGTGGTCCCTGCAGAGTTCTGCGTGGGGAGAACTGGGGTACCCGGGGCCAGCACTGTGAGCTCCTCTGTGGGAAGTGGCCAAGATGACAGGGATCGCCTGACGATGGGGTCTTCCAGGCCACCCCAGGATCATGGCCAGAACCCAGTTCCCGGGGTGTCTGCCTTCTGGTGTCTCCACAACTGGCCAAAGTGCTCATGTTTGGGCAGACGCCCCAGAAACCTGGTCTCTAGGAGTCTGGTGGCCTGTGTCAGGAGGCGGCTGCCTGTACCCCAGGGTCCTAGGAAGCCCCCACCTTGGGCCCAGGCAGGAAGGCCCCGGCACAGAGGGAGAGCTGCCTGGTCTCCAGAGCCAATGCCCACAGTCCCCGAGGGGGTGTCTGTATGTCCCTCTCAGTGGTTGTGCGTGGGACGCCGGCTGACAACAGTGTCCTGAGGCGGGGCAGACACTAGTGGGTCTAGTGGAAAGAGGCCCCACTGACAGGCATGGGTTGAAAATTGGGGAAAAGCTGGGTTTTAACCATGTCCCTTTGCTTTTTCAACTGAGTTTCCTGTCAGAGACATGAGCTGCTTGATTCTTGCTTTTTATGTGCATTCAACATTCCAGAGTATAATTAGAGCAAGTAACTATGTCAGCTCAGTCTGGCCATATTTCTGTGTTGTGATAGTTAGAGGTGTCCGCACAACCCTAGCTCTAACACTTTGACCCTTTCTCCTGCTCTGATGACATGTTTCAGACTGTCGACCACACCGTGGAGTAAGAAACAGGTCTTAGGTTGGGATGCGGCCTGTGCTCAGTGCACACATCCGTATGATGGGAATGATGTGCTGTGAGATGGTTACTCGGTGCGCTGCAGCCCAGTCTCTTCCCTTCTACCTTTTTGTGTGTTTACATGCTGGCCGCCACCCCCAGAGGGATGTCATGGCACAAGCGGCGGGAGTAGAATTTTCACACGCACTCCCAAACAGCCGTGGCTCTCGGACCGGCTCTGGATTTGGACTCTCATCCAGGTTAGCCCTCTGAGCATAAGCGGCCCGGGCAGGTGCAGTGGGGTGCTCTGTGTCCAGTCCACCCTCACATGGGCTTCTTGTTCTGCCCAGTTGGAACAGCCGCGGGCAACTTGCAGAGCCGATGAACCTAGCTGAGCGACGCCAGGTCCGCGAGCACCAGGAGGGCAGAGTTCCCACATTTCTCCGAGGCCAAACCCCATTATGGCTCTTAATTCACACATTCTGTGCCTGCCTTGAGAAAATATTGTATCTGGAATGTCAATTTTGGGGGGCGCCATCTGCCAGAGTTGGCATTCATCTTCACCAATTACTCATTCAGCCAACTATTCTGGAGGAGGTCCCCACAAGAGGATAGGAAAATGCCATTTAAATAAAAGGTCACCCCGGAAGGAAGGCTCTGGAGGCAAAGCAGGGCCGGCGTGGGGGTTCTGCGCTCGGGGACTCAGGCGGGAAGCTGAGTTCTGCTGCAGGGACAGAGCATGCGGCTTCTCCATGGGGAGCCCTGTGTTCGCTCTGAGAGCAGGACAGACTGCAGGTCCCAACACTTCCACAGTCCTGGGCAGAATCCCATGGGGGCATTTGATTCCTTAATTGCAGTGGAATGTTCAGAAACTGGATCTGGATGGGACTCACTTAAGACCTGGTATCACCCCCTCCCCTGCCCACCTGCCTCCTTTCTCCTCATTCCCACTGCTCTCCCGATCGCAGGACAGCCCCCCTTCTGTTTCCCTCCACCTGAGGCTAAAGGTTGCTTTCAGAAAATGCCAGTTTTATTCTGTCACCACTCAGCTTAGAATCTTCCATGGCTCCCCACTGCATGTGCCAAGATGCCCAAAGCCCTTGGGAGGGTAGGTCCCCTCTTCCACCACCCAGTGGTTCCCACAGTTGCTGGTTTCCAAACACTGTGTCTGGCACCTCCCCGCCTTCCACAGAGAGGTTCCTCAGCCTGCAATGTGTCCCCTCCATCGGCCTTATCTGTGTGCTCAGCACGCCTCCGTGGGGTGCTGCCCAGAGAGGCCCTCTCCTGCAGCCCTTCCATCTTTATCTGAGGACGCCCCCGACTCACCCACAGCATGGCTCTCCGAGCACCTCACCTCCGTGGTAGCACATGTCTGCATCTCTGATGGACAGTGAGCTCCCAGAGGACTCCGGCTCCTCAGCTTCGGGTCCTGCTGACACGTTGAAATGCAGTCATGTTTCAGTTGAGGAAAGTTTGCATCGTCCTCAACATAGTAAGTGCACCTGACTAATGAGTGTGTGGGGAAGGTGGAGGTGGGAGGAGCGGCTGAACGATCACCATGCCTCGGGAAGACAGGCGGTGGCTGGAGAGGCCCTGGCTGTCACCGTGATTATTGATACATTGTAAAGACGTTTTGGGGATTCCGCCATATTGTGTATGGTTGCCAACAAAATGTTGACAGTTGTATTGTGGTTAATAAATTCATTTAGATTTATAAGCATTGTTTACAGAACCTGTTCGCCTGCTGAAACTCTAACAGCATCTGTTCCTTCTTACTAATTAACTGCTAATTACGAATGAGCTTTGTGTGTTTGTCAGTATAACTGGCTCATGCATTTTGTAAGGAACATTAACAAATTGATTTACATAGTGGCAAAGCAATCAAAAGAGTAAACTGAACAGCAAGCATCTAAAGCCCTTTAGCCGGTTTCTGAATGCAGCAAACTTTTGATGCTATAAATACTGTCATAAATTTCCTGTTACCTTAATTCTGTGGTGAAGGTACAGTGATCAAAGCAATATTGAATGAGTAATAGTCAAATGAGAGCTCTGCCGCAGGCAGCCCAGAGCACTGGTGGTGGTGACCCGAGGAATGGGCTAGGGGAAAGACCCAAGAAGCAGCCCCGTGGGACGTGTATGCAGTCCCCTGTGGGGCTCCTGGGATTTCGCCAGAACGCTGTCATTTACACGATCCTTCACGTTATAAGAACAAAGTGAATATTCCAGCCAGCTTTTGCAGCAAGGTGCTCGGACAGCAATTGGAAATTTGTTGTCTGTCATACCACTTTTTTCTCCTCTTGCATTCTCAGATTTCAAACTATCCTGGTGCACATCCTGTTTTAAGGGCAAGCCTTTGCAGGGAGATGATGAAGGCAGCCCCCTGCCTCTCCGATAAGACGTCTGTCTGCATCCTAACAGCTCCAGAAGAATCAAGCCCTTTAGGGTTTTCTCTAAAGCTGCCTCCTTGGTTAGAGCCAAGGACAGAGAAGGAAAAGCAAGGCGAGGGAGATGTGAGCACAAAGAGAAGGGAAGAGATGTTTATACCAATGTATTTTCATGTCTAAAATATTTCAGAGTATTTAAAACTGGAAGTCATGAACTGGATAGTTAGTTCAAGGGTTTTGAGAATGGCTCTGGTTAAATATGATAACGGCATTACATTAGAAGGAAGGATGGAAGGACAGAAGGACAGACGGACTAGTGTTTACTGAGCTGGAACATTTAAAGGATCAGAATACTCAGTGCTGGCACGCGGCTTGACACTGACATTCAAGAGCAGGACTACCTGGAAGGTGCCAAAATCTGAGGTTTAGAGTGAGACCCTCCTTACCAGCAGGGAACCTTGGGCATGCTCCCAACCCTCTGTGGACGTCAGGTAACTCCTCGTAAATAGGAATGACAGGTGGATTAATAAGGTAGTAGGTAACCTCTGTAAAGGAGGTGGCACAGAATAATCGATCAAGAAATAGCACCACTATCATGTCTGCATTCATACAGAAGTAAATATATATAATTACCATACATTCATCTTTATGAGATCATAGTAATTACATATGGGAGGAGATTTTCTCTTTCTCATCCATAAATTTTTTACTCTTAGTCTCAGATAAATGAAAAAAGTTTAAGCAAACATAAAAATGGTAGATGGGAAGTCAGACATACATGGAGTGTTAGGATGGTGGCAAAGTTATTTTACAAAGCTGTAATGTTTAAATGTGTGATTGACAGCTGAGACATCTGATGAATGCCATTAAATGGTACTCTTGATGATGGCAGAAAGCCCTTGGTAACTATTTGCCTTTAAAATAATTTTGTTAAAAAGTGAAAAAGATACTGTGGGCTGTAACATTTCATATAGTAGGATTAGGAAGAATTGGAGTCATACTTTCTGAAATAGTCATTCTTTCTTACAGTTTTTTCCATGCATGTTTTCTACATGTTCAGGAAACTTTAAAATAGTTTCAAAATACTGTGAGTTGATTAAATCAACTACAAATAATTTCAGGTGGCATTTGCTGACCATGTGTGTTAGCCACTATCACTAGTTACAAAAGAAACTGATTTGAATGAGATACAGTCTAGAAACTCACAAGCTAGCAAGAAAGCCGGGCTATCTCAGTAACTATATATAGTACATATGAGACTCAACCAGGTGCTACAACAGAAAAGAGCAGGGGAACCAGGAGGGAACATACACTCTGGTTCTGCAGTTTACTTGCTCCATCCTCAGCTTTTGAGTGTTTACCATAGATGACATTTCATGAACAGCAGCCTTTTCTCTTGGAGCCTAAGTGATTAAAACTTTCTTTAAAAAAAAAAAAGCATAAATTAGAAGCGAACACAATTTTTTGGACTTAAGTGAAAATCCAGTTTCTAAGGCTCTGGTTAAATTTTGCCGCTCAAGAATTTAAGTGTGAAATATAAAGTCATTCTTTAAAATATCTTTAGTGAACAGGGAATTATTCAAGAGATACATTGTTGGTATTTCGGTATTTAGCAAATTACTCACGTTGGATATTGTGACAGAGGTCTAGATGTCAGAAGACATGCACATGGTATTTCTTTCCCTGGGGACTTTGCATTGAGTATGAGGCAGTCTTTGTTTAAAAAGCTTAATAAACAATAGGGTGAGCTTGAAATAAAGTATCGGAGAACACAAGGCAGGTGTTTTCCATTTAAATATTGCACGAGAGACTCCAAAAAGCCTTTGTACTAGTGGCTTTCAATCATGGAGGGACATCCGTGTGTGTCCCTATTTGCACACACACAGATACACGCATATGCTTCATCCGTGGAGATTAAGATTCATTTGGTCTGAGTTGAGTCTGGTTGCCTATTCTCCAGGTGACTGTCAGCCAAAGATAGTTCAGCAGAGTCACCCAGAGAGCTTACAAAGCCAAAACAGTGTTGGGGGAGCCAGACCCCAGGCTTTGTGACTGGGCTCTAGTGGGCAGGGGAAGTTTGTTTCAGATCAGTTTTCCGGTGGTTCTCAGGCCACCCCTTTCAGCACCACTTCAGGCCCACCTCGTTTTATTGCACCTGGCTTTATTACACTTCACAGATACTGCATTGTTTTACAAATAGAAGGTTTGTGGTAACCCTACATTGAGCAAGTCCACTGGTTCCATTTTCCCAAGAGCATTTGCTCACTTTGTGTCTGTATGTCACATTTTGGTAATTCTCAAAATATTTCAAATGTTTTCATTACTATGTTTGTTATGGCGATCTGTGATCAGTAATTAGGACTCACTGAAAACTTGATGATGGTTAGCATTTTTTAGCAGTAAAGTATTTTTAAATTAAGGTATGCCCACTGGTTTTTTTTAGACATAAAGCCGTTGCACACTAACTGACTGCGTATAGTGTGAACATGACCTCTGAGTGCCCTGGGGAGCCACAAACTTTGTGTGACTCACTTTATCGCAGTCCACTTTATCAGGGTGGGCTGGAACGGAGCCCGTGCTCCCTCTGAGGCGTGCCTATGCTCAGGGAAAGCTCCTGCAAAGGTAATGGAGGCTGCTGGTCACATCCTGTGTGGCAGTCAGATAAGAGTCTGGCTATTTGTGCTTTCACACATGAAATGATTCCTTATTTGCAGATTATCATCATTTGAAGACATTTTTGTAGCTTGATTTCCACTCAGAAATAGATGTCACCAACACAGGATGAGAGAAACTTACAAAGAATTATGAACTTCTTTTTAAAATGAGAAAGTCAATGAAGGGAGGCAGCATAACCAGAAAAGGGGAAAATTAAAATCTGAAATAATTTATGAGCAAAATAATCTTCCAGCTAAGAGTATATTAGCTGTTTACTCAAAACTCTGAGAGGAATGTTTGTAATCAGGTCGCATTGTGCTCTTTGGGGAACTCACTGTCTCCCTGCAGCCCTGGGGTTTAGCTTTCCTCCTCCTGGACTTACAGTTAGGAGACCATCGGGCAGATTTTCTAGGGCTGACACGTCTGTGGATGACCATTCTGCCCTGACAGTGAGTGGCGTTCAGTGGCAGCCATTCTGATGGCTTCAGCAATTGCGGTCATCCCATAAGTCAAGAAGCGGCTTAGAGACCCGGCACAGTGCCATTTGTGCAGGGAGAGAGAGGATAACTGCTGTTCCTCTGCCATATTTTTTCCTTTTCTAATTCCCCTCTTCGGAAGCCTTGCAACATGATGTGTCAAAACTCAACAGTCACCGGTCTGGGGTTTACCAGAAGTATTCAGACACGATCTGCTTCAGCATTGTCATTCTGGCTGCAGGATGAAGGCTGGGCCAGAGGGACTGGGTGCCCAGTTAGGAGGAAGTAGTCAGAGCTGTTATCCAAGTTATCAAGTGCCTGGTGGGCACATGGAGGTCTTGGCCACAGGAGGGAGGGAAGAGGACATATCTGGGAGATTTTATGTAAGTAGAATGGACAGGAGCAGTGGGTCAATTGGATAGGAGGATGAAGGAGAAAGGAAGAAGGGACAATGCTGAGATTTCTGGCTTGGTAACTTCACAGAGGTGGTCCAGTGATAGGATGAGAAGCAGAACGGGGGGTCGAGTGTGGTTCTAGACCCCTACACTTGAGGAACCTGTGGAATAGCCAAAGCAAACCAACTGGTGGGTGTATTTATAGATGAGGGAAGTCTGGGCCGACTTAGGGATCATTAATATAGACGTGGTAATTGAAGACAGCAGAGTACATGAGATCAAGGAACTGCACAGAATGGGAAGGGGGTTGCTGGGATGGCATCCAGGCACATGCGTGTTACGAGGATGGGCAAATGGCGAGGAGCGCATGGAGAAGACTGAGGAACAGGACCAGAGACGTGAGAGGAGAGCCGAGACTGTGCCCTCATAGGGGAAACACCTTGGCTTTTAAAAGAGGGAGATAGAATAGGAAAAGGACTAAAGGTGTCCACTCGTTCAGGGACAACAACAAGGTTGCTGGTGTCAGTGAAGCGATGGAGAGAACCTAGATTACAGGCTGTTGGGTAATGAGCAGGCTGGGAAGATGTGGACAGTGAGTGCAGACCACACTCACAAGGGGCCTGGCTGTGAGGCGAGAGAAAAGCAGGGCTGGGAGTCAGTCATTGGTTAACAAGTGATGCTAAATAGGGCTGTGACAAACTTGTCAGTTCCTGTTCGGTAGGAAGTCACCAATAGTCTCATTCATTAATAAACCCTTGAATAGACATGCATTTATGTTTAAAGTAGCTCCTTATTATCATTTAGCAATCTGTAAGTAAATACCATTGTTTGTCAAGCGCTTACTGCCACTGGGCATTGTGAATGGGCATTTTGTGACTTCCTACCTTGGGCTGAAGCCTCCAACATCTCGGAATTTCTCATCTTCTGTTGCTGCTGAGAAAATTCATTTCCAGCCTACATCCCTTCTCAGACTCATCCTGGTCGTTTCCTCACCCGTGTGCCCGCCACTCTCTTCCTTCCTCAAAAGAAAGCTCTGGGTGCCGCTTCCTTCCATTCTAACTCGTGGAGTCCCTCTTGCACTCTCATCACTGGGTCAAAGAACTTTGAGCCCTGATTTAAGAAGCGTCTCCATGGCTAAAAGAAATCTTTTCACCGCTCCGCGGTGGTGCCTGGACACTACAAACCTGCTTCCAGAGGGTCCCGCTCCCTGGCAGGAGCTCACCCCACGGTCGGCCCTTCTCTGTCTCATGGTTCAGGAGCAAAGACTAGTTATCCACAGGCGTGCCGGCCAGGCCAGCTCACAGCCGCTGCAGCGCGAAGCTGGCTCAGGGTGCTGACCTCAGGGCAGAGCACAGACCGAGGGCTCCGTACACAGAGCTCAGAGACCCGATAATGCGGATGGGGGAAGTTGGTCTCCATTTCTACTCACCTCAACTGAAACAGCATTCCCTTCAAGTCTGAATATAAGCAGCAGCCCACAGCGGCGATCCCAGGGTGTGGGACTGTCACCCCAGAAATCCAGGATGTTTCCCTTCACGTGGCAGTTGTCACAGATCGTCCGATCAGGTTGCTTACACTCTCACTGCGTGGACGCAGGGCACGTGCTCAGTCGGCCGCAGGTCCCCGCTACAAGTGTTCAGCGGCCTTGTTGCTCTCTGTCTACCATAGGTCTTTACAGTCTGGTTGCTGTATTTCAGTTTAGTTGGTTCTTTTGTATTCCTACCCATTTAAAGACATTGTTCTTAGAAGAGATCCTTTGGGAGGCACCAAAGGTGACCCGCCTGTGGCCCGCCTCCCCACTGGTCGGTGCTTTCCCAGCCTGTCAGTGCTGTAAGCCGAAAATGTTTTCATCTCCTATATAAAGTTTAATGTGAAATTAAGGATACGGGTCTTCAGAACTGAATGGAGGTGTTCGGTGGAGCCTCGTTACCCCCCTTCTCCCGTTATTCACTGTGGAGCCCTTCGAGGCCGAGTGCACCTGTCCGGCTGCTGCTGCCCCGGCTTCCCGCCTGCTTGGCTGGCACCTGCTGGTCGAGAGCAGCCTGGGGTCGCACCGTCGCCTCCCAGCCTCGCTGTCTCACCAGCCTCTTGTCTGTGCTCTCACCCCTGGGCTGCCTCTCCGTTTCCTCCTCCCTGTCTGTCTGCTCTTCCCGCCCATCTCTTCCTTGAGGACATCTCGGAGCTGGTCCTCCCTTGCAGGGTAGGCGAGACCAGCCCTGCCCTCCAGGGGACCTGTGCTTTTGGAGCCCGTGAATGACATTCCTATTTCCTAGAAAGCGACGCCCCCTTCTTCCCCTTGCAGCCTGACCTCTCTCTGGCAGGGGGCACTGGTGCAGCTCTTCTTCCCTGGGCGTCCTGCAGAGCCCCATCTCGGCTGGCAGCACCCGCTCCCCTCTCCGGCGCACACTCCCTCACCTCTGTGCTTCCAGCTCTCAGTGCCTCTCTGCTCTGAATCAGGGTCTCAGTTTTTAAGCCCACCTACTCCCCCAGACCCTTAGCCTTTGGGATCTTCTGGATCTCACTGACACAGTTCCCTGCGTGGATGGTGTGGACTTGGATTGCCTGTGGCCTAATGAATGAAAACTTTAATGCAGGAGTTGCAAACACAGAGCCTTAAGGGGGCCACACAGGCGCTTTTGATGAGTGCCTTGTGGGATGGGGTCAGGGTTTGGTCCACCAGTGGGGCAGCTTTTCCACTTAGGAGCCTCTGTCACTTCTTCCCACACTGCCCTTACTCTGTGTCCCTTGTTCCCAAGTGGTCCTGGTTTTTAAAAGAAGCCAGAAATCTGGGTTAGCATATTAGATCTTGTCATTTTTAAATGTTGAAGCTGATTCCAAAGAATAGCAGAATGGTAAGAACTCAGAGGGGCTAATGTAAACGCTGCTGTACAGAAGGGCCTGCCACCAGGATGGGATCTCAGCTCCAGGCCCCTGCCCACCTTCCCAAGGGTCTCACACATCTTAGCATTCCAGGCCCGGCTTCCCTGTCTCTGTCCTCCTCCAGCTTCTGTCCCAACCATGCCCCACCCGTGTCTCCAGGCATCAGAGCTGCGCACTCGCTGTGTCTTTACACCAGCTGTTTATCGGCCATCACTCCTCCATGTGGCTCACCCTACTGGCCCAAGGTGGGTGCTGGTGCTGCCTCCCCCCAGAAGCCTTCCTGGCTTTCCTCTTTTCTGTGTCCCAGGCCTGAATGCCCAGAATGGCCTTCTGCACACAGACGCCGTGGCACTTGTCACAGTGGGCAGTGATGGTTTATCGTCTTCTCTGTGCCTCCCGCTCTGGGCTATGCTTCCTGTTTGGGTGGTGGTTAGATCTTAAGTGTTTGGGGCGTCAGGACCTAGTGGGGACCTAGCCTGGCACCTGGGCTCTGTTGTCAAACAGTCAACAAGGTGGCCTCCAAGTCATGGGGCCTTTGTTATGCCAGGCCGTTTACTGAGCAGGAACAGAAATGTGCACCAGGCTGGGGCTTATTCTCAAGAGCCAGGCATGTTGGGAACCTTGGGCCACCAGCTACCTTGGCTGTCCCCGGATCTCAGGAGAGGGGCCAGCAGGGAGTGCCGGGGTGACCAGCAGACCCTTAGCCACATCCTGATCCTGACCAGTCCAGCTCAGACCACACGATGTGTTCATCCAGAGCCAAGGCAGACCCCATGCCTGTTCTGTGAATGCAGGTCCTTACAGACATGGACACAGGAGGGCGTGCTATCCCCCAACACTCAACAGCTAACGGCTTGTGCCGATGCTCAGCAAGTTGGGCGGACCCTCAGCCTGAGCTTCTTGGGGACACCCTGCCAGTCAACAACAGGCCTTTTCTTCTCAGTCCTCCTGAGCCCCTGAGCCTGCTTGTCTTTGCAGCTCTATCAGCGACATTCATGAAGTCATCCAAGCCAGGAACCTGGGACTACCCCTGGTCTTGTATATTGACCTTCCCCACCCATTCCCTGCCCATGTTCTGTCCTAAATCCTGTCCAGTCCATGCCCTCTGCAGGAGGCCTCCTCTGCGGCACTCGCCAGACCCCAGGGCTCCTGGGCGCACCTGAGATGAGCACGGCCAACAATGCTGGAGAGAGTTAACACCTCAGGCAGGACTGCTGCCCACAGAGGCTGCCTGCCAGGTGGCCCTTGGCTGGCATCCGGGAACTTGGATTGCAGAGAGGGCTCCCAGCATCCCCTGAGCTGATAAGAGCAGCTTACTGTGTCCACACTGTTTGTGCAAACAGCAAGGTTTATGCAGAACCCCAGCTTCCCCCTGGGAGTCTGAGATTTGGATCTGTGCCAGGCAGAGGGCGCCTGTGTGACCAGCCCCCAGGACAAGCCCTGAGGGCTGAGTCCTAGTGAGTGTCCCTGGTGGGCCACATCCCACTTGTGTTGTCCCAGCTTGTTAGGGGAGAAGTTAAGTGTGTCCCACGTGACTGCACAGGGAAAGGACTTCTGGAAGCACGCACCTGGTCCCCCTGGACCTCACCCTATGTGCCCTCCCCTTTGACTGTGTTCTGCATCCTCACACGGTGACAGGCTACGGCATCCTCTTAAACACTTTACTGAATGGTTGGAAATTTGGGCCTAGTCTCAGTGGAGAAAGAGATTTTAAAGAAAGCCGTTTATAAGTTCTTACCCTGGAGTTCATACACCCCCTGCAGCCCAGACAGGACATAGACTGGGTGTGCCCATCTTCTCAGGAGAGGTTCTGCAGTTTTCCAAAGGACGGTGACCTCCCTCCCCACCCCCAGAAGTTAAGAACCACGGACAGGTTGATGTTTCCTGTGTTGAACATGTTGAGCAAAATGACAGGAGGCTCTCGCAGAGGCCACCCCGGACTCGGGGACGTTTTGCATCTGGGGTCGAAAGGGGCACCGCATGAGTGCTCAGGTCTTGAGAATGGGTGCCTGTGGAAGCCAAAGGTCTGTGGACAGGAATAGAAACTGAGGAAGAAAAGACAGTTCAGATCGCCTCTCGGCCTTTTGTCTGAATTAAGGGAAAAGACGATTCCTGCAGAAAAAGTCATTACTTTAGAAAGGAATTTGGAGCCGAACACCGCTTGATGGTCTTTTCCATTCGGAGTGTGGCCGTTCTGGCTGTTCACCATCCCGGCTGTTCACCATCCCGAGCTCGGAACCCTGTTTCCATCCCCACGACTCTTGCTTTCACTTTTGTCCAAAGAAAAATGATTCACCATGGAAATGGTGTTGCACGGTGTGCACACTTCACAGTGAATTCGTAAGTGACGTGGACCTCCTCATAGATTATTTAGCTTGAAGTTCATTCTGTATGGAAAATTACATCTTTGAGAAGATATGACAGGGTTAAAATGAATCAAATTTATCCTAAAACTCTGCTAACCATGGTAATTGAGTCTGTCATTTTATCAAAGAATATTTTCCATATTTGTGAATACTCATCCCTCAGGTAGTACAGCTCGCTGTGCTCAAGGGATCATTTCTACGCCTCCAGTTATGCTCCTAGACCCTGATGCGCGCCCTTCTGCTTGGCTGGTAGAGCCGGTGACTCATGCGCTTGGCCGGGCCTGGCGTGTGTTGTCCGAGGGCAGCCCTAGCCAGGCGACCCTAGAGGCTCCCTTCTTCTTCTCCCACGTGGGGCAGGATCCCCAGGAAGTCACCTTGTTCCCAGCATGCATTTGACATCATCAGTATGAGAAATTCAGCTTTGCCAAGTGGCCTTTAAAGTTAATTCCCACTCCGGGATTAGAAGGTTGTACCGTTTCACAGTATGGCCAATGCAACGGTCAGTGGATGGGGGAGGAGTGTTAAAACCTTCAACATAAAACAATTCCTGGTCGGTCCTACCAGAACTGCTCACTGGTATTGAGCCTCATCGGGGAACAGCCATGCCATCACGTCTCCCAGCACAGCACCTGGGACCACCTGCCCCTACAAATGAGTACTGGACAAAGCCGCCCCCTTAGGCAGAGAGCATCGTTCTGATACCAGGAGCTTTTACGCTCCTGTGCTATAGCAGAGTGTGGTTAGAGAGGACAATAATTATAATTATTGTCTCAACAAGGATTTGGATTCAGCAAAAAGAAATAATTCACAGTGAAAACATTCACTGATTGGGATGGCTATGATGATCATTACTCATGAGAATAATACCGATAATACTCCTCACTTTAAAGTGCTCATTGCAAAGTTCTCTTATATTTTCCAGATCCTACTTATGTGTGTCGAAGTGTACGGTTGCACATAGCCCACAGATAAAGTTTCCCTAGTCCCCGTAAGAAATAGAATGAGCGAGAACACACAGTTGCATCTTAATAATTTATCTCTTTAACTTTTTTTTCTCAGCCTGTAACTCCTTGGAGGAGTTTCTCTCATTGGGACTCTTAATGGTTTTCCCATATTGGAGAGGGTCTTAAGAGTCACATCCATGGCTGATTTCTCCACATCTCTTGCCTCGCCCAGCACTTGGGGTCTTCGTGGACTGAGCCCCCTGTTCATACGTGTGCTCTGGAGGTCTGGCCGTGTTGTTCCTTAAAGCTCTAAGTGAAAATGACTTTGTTCCAAGGCGCTACGTTAAATTGGCTAGTTAATTCTGGTGTTATTTACCCTGTAATTCATTAGTTTCACTCCACCATTGGCAGCTGACAGGCTGTAATTTCACGCCTTGCAATAAAAGATGTCTCATAATCTGCTTCATTTAGCAGCAAGAGAATTTAATGAAATTAACTGCAGTCCTAATTATGCCAGTGAATACTAAAGACTGCCATCAAGTTTTCTCAGAAAAAGGACGAGGTCCACCTCGTGAAGGATTTAGAATATCATTTCCTGGGAAAGGTTGCGAAGGTCTTCCTTGTATTGGCCAACAAGGGCCAATTATGACCGCACATATGACTATAATTAACTGGCTTTTTTCTGAATGTCTCTCCAAGTATTCATGGTTTCCAGTCAAATTTAAAAGTGATCTGTCTATGGGAGTGGTGCTGGGGATGTAAACAAGCTGGTATTACATTTTCCCTCAGGGCTCCCTCCCACGGTGGGCCACGAAGTAGGTCTGTGTACATCACCACCAGGTAGCAGGTTTTCAATGTGTGAGCGCGACCATATTGCCGAGCATCCAGAAGCACAGCCTCCTCCTGCCCTGCCTTTCCGAGCTCAGCCTCTGCCTGTGGCCTGTGGGGAGACCGCCAGCCCAGGTTGTTCCCTGTCAGGCCAGGAGTTTCTGCCTCACCTGACCACTCACCTACGCTTCTCTAGGACGCTCAGTCTTTCCCTGCTTCCCTCTCCACCCCCTCCCTGCCACTGGGGCGAAGAAGACATGTTCTTGGCACCCTACACGCCAGGCCCTCTTTATTCCTTGTGCTCTGCCTGCACCTGCACACCTTTTCCATTCCTGCCTCCGATTCCCAAGTCGATCGCCTTCACTGGCTTCTTCCCTTCAGTGGAGGAAGAGGAAAGGGAAGAAAGCCACACACATACTCACGGAGGGCCCAGGTTCTGTGCCATGCACATATCTCTGCTCCTCCCTGCCGCTGTGGTCCCCTGAGCTGCTGCCATCCTCGGCTGCACCCCCTTAACGGTGCAGGATGACCAGCATGACGTGGGCCCTAACATGCCCTTGAAGGAAACCCATGTTCCTGCACGGGAGCCGAGGCATGGCGACTCAGAAAGGTGGGACCACACATTCTCACGCGGTGGGGAAGCAATTCAAGCACATCGCTGAGACATTCTCTGTTCTATTTAGGGTGTAGAAACGTCAGTTGCCCCAATGAAGTGCTCCCTTTCTTCCTAATGTTACTTTACAAATTGGTGACGTTTCTCACGTTCTAACGGTAATCACCTGCCCAGGGCCTCCGCCTGGCTCCCTCAGGCCCAGCACGTGTGTGTGTGGCCACCACACAGAACTCTCCACGTCACAAGCCGGCTCGTGTGCGCAGTGGCAGTGAGGTCGTTCTAGGAAGCCTTGACTTCAGACGCCACATTTGGAGATGGCAGTGAGGCCCTTTACCCATGGCCACAAGTGGGAGGGCTCTGTAGAGAAACCCTCTGGGACAGCTTGGGATAGCTGCTGCATATTCTTGAAAAAGTAGCTACTTTGCAGAGAATATTCGTGTTCATAGCCATTCTTAAGCTTCAGGCTGCCCCATACGGTGGGTGGTATGCCATCACAGATATTTCATGCATGCAGAAGCCAGCCCGGCCTTTGCCCACGCATGAGAGGTCCTTTTCAGGGCATCTGTGGGTTGCAGGCCTGCTGTGGGCAGGGGTGACCGCCTGTCCAGGGATGGTAGGCAAGTCCTTGGCAGGGCTGGGCCCTCACTCAGGATCTTGACCACACACAGCCTCTTTAACTGTGGACTGTGTCCTCCTCACACACCCCCACTGAGGGAGGGGGCTCCCAGGCACACCACTGGCTGGGATGGCATTCATGGGACTCTCCCATGTCCAGGACACCCAGTCCCTAGGTGGTCTCCTAGCTGGTGGCCTGGACCTGGTAGCCAAACTTTCCAGGATCCCTGAGTACGTGGCATAGCCTGGGACGCTGGGAGCCAGCGGTGCTCAGAAGCACCCTCAGCCCGTGGGTACTGAGCATCTGCGCAGGCATCCACTGGGTGCCCCAGCTGCTCTTCACAGCCAGGAGGGGAAGGTGTCCTTGTGCCCGGTGGGGCTCAGCCTTGGAGGACATGCAGCGTGAACAGCCTGGGCAGGGCAGAACCTCCAGCCTGGCTTCCAGGCCTCCGTTCCCCATCATCAAGCCCCTTCCCTTAAGCTTTGCCCCTACCCAGCACCAGTGAGGTTACGGGTTTCGGGGATTTTTAAGGCAAGGTGTGCTGTCTGCTGGCCGTTGCCTTGCCAGCAGTGTCCCTCAGCCTCCCATCTTAGAGCATTTGCATCCAGGCCAGGATGTTGGGGCAGTGCGTACTGGGCTCGTCTGCATGCGTGGGGCTCTGAGCCCAGGTCAGCCCCAGTGCCCATCCGGGAGCCCCCAGAAGGGGGTGGTGCAAGTGAGCCGTAAAAGGAAACAAGGGGAAGGGAAGCGGTCCTGATTGCCCTCGGCAGAAATAAGGGGTGGGGAGTTCCGGGGGCCTCCTGTACGGGAAGAAGGCGCCGTGTGTTTGGACGCACACCAGCGTGTGTCATCTGCAGTGTGCCAGAGGTAATTTTGGCGACGAGCAGTAAGGAAACCTGAAGTATTTCTCTCCTGGACCCTCCCAGCTTATTAAAAGAACTTATAGACATGAAAATACATTAAAGTGGGCAAAGCGGAGAGGGTGAAAGAGATTAACAGCCTTCGCTGAATAGAGCCTATTGATGAGCCGGTCCTGTGAGCTGCTGCCGACGCTGAAACAAGGTGTGAGGCGCTAGGAAAGGAGGTCAGGCCTGTCCAGAACTTGGAGGGGAAATGGGAATTCATATTTAAAATATCAAATGGCTGTGTGCTCATGTCGGCCCTTCTGATTAGGGGGAATTTGCTTGGGAACGGGAAGCACCACACTGCGCCCCTTACCCAGTTTTAGCACCCATGTTAGAAGATCCACTTAAAATGCACCGCCCTGGAAAGGGACGTGTGTGTATGATGTCTATCGTCTGGTGTCTGGGGGTTGCTTTTCAATGCCAGGGACCTGCGTGGGAGCAGGGGCCTCCTGGCGTGCGGCAGAAGGGGCCTGGCTGCGAGTGGGGATCGAACCGGGCCAGCTTTGATAAGTGCCTGACAGGTATGGGTGCCTTTGGAGATCTTTTTAGGAAATTAGGTGTTAACAAGTATAAATTGAAGCCAGCCTGCTGTGTGTGTATGTGTGTAAGAGAAAGTTAGCCGTCAGTCAAGTTTTATCTCTTAATGAATAGAGACTGCGGAAGTAAGGGTTAGGTAATTGAGTTTATAATTAATTAGCCATAACCCTCATCAGATAAAGCAGTTGTGAGGAATTTTTTTTTTATCTCCTTTCTCTCCCCAGGCCTGCCCTTCTTTGTCCTTGCACTGACAGCCAGCACTTATCTCGGGCGGCTGGCGCCCGCGCCGTCAGCCCACCCCCAGCCAGTACTGAGGGGTGGTCAGCCAGCCCCGCATTGTGCCGGGAGGCCCGCAGTCAGTCCAGCTGTCCTGGCGATGATGAATTAGCAGTGGGAGTTAACACAGAGCTGGGCTCCAGATCGGCCGATAGCTGGCCGGCTGCGCTGTTTGTCCCGACCCCGGCGCATCTCTGATAGACCTTTGACACCTTCCAACAAAGAGGTTAAAGAAGGTAGAGGTGGAAAACTGGAGTGCTCCTCCAAAAAGTTGGGCAACTTACAAAAGACCCCTTAATTTCTATAGCCTGCCAATTCACTCCACAAAGGAATTAAATCAGTGAGAGTTTACACTCTCTTCTTTGAGGAACCTTTTCTTCTTCATCCATTTATCAGAGCTCTGCATGTTTAGGGTACAAGCAATGGTACAGATGTAAGGCATTAAAATCAAGCATTGTGTAAAGGAATCCATCCTCACTACATTTTACAGACTGGGGAAAAAAACCTTCCCCTTCTCTGTTTAAAAATTAGAAATCTTGTGATCTAGGCAAGTTAGGTGAGGAATTTTTTTTAAGGAATAAGGTTGTGACTTTCTTACCGCTTAGGACACTGAGTTAGGCAGTTTCTGGACTTGTAGTGTCACCTTGTGATTTTAGTTGTTTCTTTCTAATTAACCCTCAGGCAAGTACAGATAAAGCTCTCAGTCCCCTAGGGATGTGGCAAGTAAGAGGATGTGACCCTTCTTTCCATCAGCAGTTGTGGCCTCTTTCAGATGGTTTGGGTGACAAGTTTGTTTTTCTTTGTTAGCAAGGCCACATATGACTTTTCAAGACCCTATGGTAATTATCTGGGGACTCAAAAGCCAGAATGTTTTACCAGACAATATGACTGAATAATGATTTTGAATGTTAATGAAAATTTAATCAGACTGAATATATTATTCAAGTCTCGTTTAGAGAATAAAGTATGATGTACATTGAAAGTGCTGAAATTTAGGGAACAAACAAGGTCAATTTGTGGGAGAGTAAGGTGAGAAACCCACGTGATGTATTGTGATGGGGAAGGAATGGTGGTTTGTTTGGGGTTTGGTTAGAAATACAGACTGTTGTCAGAATTGAGTTGGGAAATACCATTATTAGCAAAAATTCCTAGTAAACACAGACTCTCTCCATCAGCTTCCAGCATAGAAATCCTAGATGCTGTAACTGAGTCGTACCTCATGATTCCAGTTTTTAAATGAAAGAAACACAGTAAATATGCCAGTTCTGGGCTTTATTTGGGAAAGAAATAGGAATTAGGTGCCTAGGCTCAGAGAGTGACAGAAACAAAAATGTGCAACGCAAACTGTTCAGCTGGAGGAAGCAAGGCTGCCCTGTCTGCCGGGACCCCTGGGTCACCTCCTGCCAACCCAGTATGAAAACCAGCACCCATGCCTTGTCAGCCCGTCAGTGGACACAGCTTGGGCCCCGTTCCGTGGTCACTGCCAACACAGGAGGCTGCTTAGGAGGCCATGTCCCTTCCTTGGCCGCCCCGTAGGCACACCAGCCACATGGCGCAAGCAGAGCAAGCATGTCCTCTTTCCCTGCCTCCCGTCCCCCCAGGTGGGATGTGACGTCCCTCTGAGTGGTGGCAGGCGGGCCGCTCCTGTCACTTTGATGTCCCAGCTGGTTATTCTGTCCTCCTTCTCGGAGGTGGGGCCGACGGACTCCTCTCTCCTCCTGCAACCACTCCTGTAGCTGCAGAGTCACAGCCAACCCACAACAGCCAGTTCACACCCAGCTGTGGGCATGGACAGGCCCCATGGAAGTCAGCCCACGGCCCAGAGATGTGGAGAGAACACATTTTGAATTGGGGCCCGCTTGGTGCCTGGTCCTGCTGGGAAGCATGTGACATGTCTGAGCCTTGCCCATGTCACCTGTTAAGCTGCAGGTGCTTCTGCTCTTTTGGTGGTATGGGTGGTGGGGCCTCAGAAATGGGTGGTATCCGCCCTGCTTTCCTTTCTTAGCATTTTTTCCTCATAATGAAGTTAATGGAGCAACTTAGGAGAAACACTTCTTCAGTCATCCTTTTTTTGGGAGCCAGTATTCTGTAAAACATCCCGGAAGGTTTAGACCCCTTCCACAGCCATCGCCCAGGACCCTGGCCAGGTCCCTTTGTGACACGTCCGGCAGGTGACATGCTTCACAGGAGGGCTCAGCCTTCTGTTGTAGGGCTGTCACTTCTGAAATCTCAGCACCAGCTATTTTAAACTAGGATGACTGGTGGCCCCTTACCAATGTTGTGAAGGAAAAGCAACGCAGAGAAGGTTTAAAGAAAAAAAAGATGAAGATACTCCTTGGTGACGTTCAACACCGCAGTGTTCTCAGGCCAGTCACGTAGAAACATGGCGTTGCTGACGCCAGGTACTACGGTTCTTTGGGGAGGCATGAGGAAGTGGCAGGTAAGGGCCGATCAGCCAGGTGCCAGGTAGCTGGGGTCTACCTGGAAAATGGTCACTTGGCTTTATCAGGGAGTTAACCGTAGTGTGGCAGGAATTCCAAACTCCATCATTAATATATTCAAAAGTAAGTGTCACCTGAAATTCTAAATGCCCTTAAACCATTCTTTATTTAAATATTATTATTTTTTACACATAGTTATGAATCAATTACAGATTTAATTAATTCCAAGCTTATTGTACCTTGGATGTATCTTTGAAGTTCTGGAAGTTGAGTCATAGTAAATTAAAAATAGAATGATATCATGTTAAAATTATATGGAGTTTAAGGTTTCCTTTTCTTTATAGAGTCCCTGCCCAGGACCTTTGATTTTTATAAGTACTTATACTCATTCCTGGTTCTCTTACTTATACAATGCTGGAAAAACCAGGAAGCCTGAGTAATTCCACTTAATTTGGGTCTGGGGACATCCTGTTGAATTAGAGACAGGATGTTGGTAAATGGACGATCAGCCATCTGGGCGGGGAGCACACATCCTGGTCTTCATGCCGTAGAAGCTGCTTCCTTCCCAGGAAGTCAGTCTTGTCTCAGAAGCACCAAAAGTATTTGAAGTTTTCATCTTAATGGAGCACCACTGAGGCTGTAGCTCCGTGTCCCAGGTTGGTTCAGATCTCCAGTGGCTCACCCAGATCACCTGGGGGGGGGTGTGAGAGAGTGCAGCGCACCTGGTGTCACCAGGGAAGGGGTGTGTGGGCTCACCAAAGCGGAGGGGTGAGCCCAGACAGTGGCGTCGGGAGGCACCTCTCAGCTCTGATCTCTTTGGGTTCAGGGCCTGTGCATTCTTGGGCCCCTTGTGCAGAACTGAGCACTTGAAGTTCATGTCCTTTTCACATCTGAGGCAGCAGTCGACTCAAACACAAGGCCCAGAAATGGTTCCCACTAGTTGCAAGCAGCCCCACGTGGACCACCTTTCAGTCCAAAACTGAGTCTGCCCCTGTGTCTAAAGGATGAAATGTGCGATAACAAGGCAGTGACTTGACATAGGCCACGTGTCGACCCAGAGCACAAGGCTCACTTCCCCTGCAGAATCAGACACCTGTAGCCATGAGAATAGGGGTGTGGAGCAGGACAGCCACCAATAAATGTCCTCTAACCAGAGTTATCGTTCAATTTCAAAACTTCAGATACCGCTGCCCACTTGACAGGTCCCTGAAAACCCCTTGCAAGTAAGGGCCAGCTCGGGCCCCGAGCTCTGGTGTCCGAGAGGTCTGGTCCGGCAGTGTCGAGGTGAGAGCAGTGCCTGAGAGGATATCGCACAGCAGAAAGACAAGCAAGCCCAGTTCCACCATCCTTGGGCCCGGACTTGTTTATGTGGGAGCCAGGCATTCCTTGTGGGGCACCCACTTTGGAATGCACCCAGATTCTGAATCAGCAGTCAGCCCAGGGGGAGGCAGCACCGTCCCAGAACCCTGCTCTTCGGAGCCTCCCCTGAGCACCGCCAGGAGTCCTCAGACCTGCCTCCCTATCCCGGGTCCTGACCCTCCTAGGTTGCTCAAAGCACATCCACCGAGGAGCATGACACCCTTCTTTCAACCATTACATTTAAAACAGAAACAACAAAAGTGAATCCACATGAAAACATGACTGTTGCATATCACACATACATTGCTGTTTCTCTACATGTGAGTGACACAGAAATGTACTTCCTTGGCCAACCAGCATTCGGACGGTAGCAAATACAAGGTCAGTTAGCGATAAGACAAAACTAGTAGACAAGCATTTTCAATGTATGCCTGTAACTGACTTCCAAGGATACAGCACAGAAGTCATCTGGGAATTGATTGCGTATAAAGAAATGTTTTCCAGTTAAAAGCACGGAAGAACCCAGAACCCCAAAAAAGTTCATCCTAAAATATGCCTTTTGATCTCGCCTTTTGCTAGACTGTTTTAATGTATTAGGGGAGTGTAGCTGCCCTCGGGACTGCTGCCTAGTTGATCATGGGTGATTTTCATTGTTCGGCCAGAGGGTTGGAGAATTAGCAAGATAACATAATTGTACAAGCATTTCAGTTAGTATTGCCATTTTTGGGAAATGTAAATCTTAACTGCCTAAATCTGTAACTTGTATAAATTCAAATTGATCATAATTCAGGCTAAATAGTCATCTTCAAAACATTACTATACAAAGGAAACTTAAGTGGGGCATATAAAATTGTCATTCATTTAATTTTCTTTAGTTGGTAAGAACATTATTATTCATTGTTCTGACACATTTTATCCTAGGTTTTAGTAGTATTTGTTGAAAAATGAAAAGATACCACTATAGTATACGAACATAACATTTTTAGAGAAACATATTAGGCTTTTTAGCTGCAACGTTCTAAAGGGCTTTTTACCAATGAAAAGCATTTTTCCTTATAAAAGTTCATGCCTTTTTTTTTTGAAAGATCTTTAGCCTTTAAGCTGGCAAATTGATACTCAGAACATACATATTTACTTGAATTTATTTAAGATACAGTCATTTATGAGGAAGTTATTTTAAAACTGTACAAAATGTAGAAAGCAGATCTTTTAAATAGTTCTTAAAGACTTTTATCCAGAGATGATACAAAATAGTGAATATGAATTCTTTCACAGTGACTTAAGTTGGGGTGCACAATGATATGTACTCCTAACATGATGTGTACTTCCCCTTTGTCAAAAGTTATAACGTATCCATCTACCATGAAAGGTCCATGTAACATGAAAGGTGGTCTCCGTCCACGCCTGTGAAATGGATGAGCTGAGAGAGACCTACTCCTATTTTAATGGCAGCCCTCACACCCGGGGAACAGGGCCGTCAGAGCTGGTGGTAGCAAGGAGTGTTTGCCGCCGTAATTGACAAATAATACCCCTCATAAATACTGCCAGTCTTTTCAATTAGTTTCATCTAAAATTCGGGCCACAAAATGATGGCCTGTCAACGGACAATGAATGGCAAAAATTAATAAATTGTCTTCTAAATAGAATGGACACTTAAGAAAAATTGGGCAGCCAATTTAGCACAGCATGAAGCGTGGGGAACCTTTTGTACTGATGCCGGGCACTAATGTCGTCTCCATCTTTATTAATGGTGCTCGGTGGCTGCTGACAGTTCTGTTGCTACTGGCAACTTTCTTCATTAAAATTAAAGCCAGCATCAAATTCCATTAGCTGTACTCTGGGCACCTTGCATTTTCTTATATATACTGTTTCTTTTTTAACTCCCTCTCCACCCACAAGAAGTTTTAAAAGAAGTTAAATGGGAGGAATTATTTGCCAAGGACGGAGAACCATGCTCTGTTCTTGGTGAAGAATGGTGGTTACTTGTTCAGAGGCCGCATCCTAATATCTACAAACCTCCCTTTTTTGTCCTCGCCCCTTACCGAATGGGAGCATATTAGCTCTAAAAAAATACAAACTTTTTTGAGTCTGCCAGCTTTCAGATAGGAACTACTAATTAGCATCAGGCCGATTCTAATTAATTGCTTTTTCCATTTTTTTCTTTTTTTTATGTTCTGGCTTTCTATTTCTGACTGTATTTCCACAGCTGACAGTATCTTGATGCAATTGTAGCTTGACGCTTGAAGAGACTTGCATTTGTCTTAATGTTAAGGAATGCCTTAAAGTTATTTTCCCAGAAGGCATTACTTGTATCTATAGAACAAATTTCAACCTTTGAAGGAAAAAAATTGAGCTTTGCTGAACAAGTTCTGAACGTTGTCTGAAAAGCAGTTGCCTGCCTTCTCTGTACCGCAAGCCATTCAAAAGCCTGAAAGGCCTCCACCCTGCAGCTGAGAAGTAACTCAGCTGAGCGAGGCGCTAGAGGACAACTCAGGTGCACAGGGCGAATGTGTGACCTGGCGGCCGTGGGTAGCTCCCAAGGAACAACTGGGCAGGATCACTAAACACGCAGGTTACTTCCCCTCCCACCCCATCTGGTAATTGCTTTCTTAGTTCCTGAGAAATGTGAAATTTGATAGCTAAACATTTGCCTCAACTGTTTTTCTTTTCTCCTCCTTTTTTTTTTCAACTTGTATCTTGCACTGAAAGAAACCTAGATACTCATAAAACAATACAAAGTTAAATGCCGGGCAATGAAGGGAAAAGGCTTTTTACCCGAAAACTTAGACTCTGGAGAACACAACTTATCTCTGAGCACCCTGGTGCCCAAGGCAGAAAGGAAAACACAGCTCTGGGCTCTGCTGAAAGTCATCATGTACAAGCTTTCTACATTTCTTTAACTTTGTCTTAACTGACTTGAAACCATGGATTGCAGTTTTTATTATTTTTGTGAAATATAAGAGTTGCTCTTTCTAAGATACCGCTTTCTCCAGACCGTCTCTTCTAACAGCCTAGATAACCACTGATAGTATCTAGGCAGTGTTAAAGAGGACCCAACAGGTGAAATGGCCTGTCTTGTTCCCAATTTTAGATTTTCTTTTTTTAATGGAAGAAGTGGCTGAGATTCCAAACAACTCATAATTAAAGATTGTATAGCATTTTGCCTTGCAGAGAGCTGATTATTGCTCTGTTTTTTTCCAGTATTTCTGACACTTTAATAGTGAAGTAAATTGATTAAACAACTGTAGGGCAGCTCTGTTGTCCAGCCTTCTGCAGTCATCTTAAATAACTAAATGAGGAACAACACATCAAATAATGTTTCAGTTAGTTGTGTTTTAAAAAATTAAGTATTCACTTGAACTGTATTTTTGCTAAAATGTAGATGTGCGATAATTTAGTATTGTCGACAGGCCCATAAAACGAGCCGCACCAAATCTCTGTACATGGGAACAGCCCGCTGAATCTCCAAGGGCTGTGCTCCCACTGCAGACCTCCCCCTCCAGTATCTGAACCCTGCAAGGAAACAATTGTTACTTGATGACTGAACCCACTAATATGTTACAGTAAATGGGGCATGAAATACAATACTTTATATATAGTATATACTAAGTGATTCTTATATTGAAACAACAAGGCCATTTTTAACTTGCTGACACAATATTTGCAGTGTTTCATCATTAAATTGTCCTGATTAACAATCAGCTTCTATAGTGGCATCACGGTAGTAAATTTTTTTAATGTGATGAATCAGAGAATTTGCCCCACACCACTTCATCCTCTTTTATTTTAAAAATTCTGTAATTTGAGAACTTTGGAGTGAAGTAAGGGATAGTCTGTTTTGCGTGGTCATCTCCCTAAGTGCAGTTCTGACTGCCACTGAGAATTGCATCCGGGTCTTTTGTATCAGTCAGGCATTCCAGGCACGATCTTACTCCATAATTAGGGGAGGCATTTCTCGCTGACCACAGCAGCAGTCTGTCTGTGTTACAGACTCGAAGTTGGCGTGGAGAAGATGTTTGGCGGGAGGGTGTTTGGTGGGAAAGGCAGCACATCCAAGCTGTGCCGTGGTCACCGTCACCTCTGTCACCCACATGTGCTGCCTGTGTTCAGCAGGGTGGCCTCTGTCTGTGACTTGGGGCTGTGCGTGCTGATGGCTGTCTTCCCTTCCCTCGATTCCAGGTGAGCTGATCGTTGTCAGAAGACCCCCTGGTGTCCCATGTGGACAGCTGGTGGGCTGGTAGGTACACTGGTTCCTGCTCACCAAGGGGGTGATTCTAAGGATGGCCTTTTTCCTTCTGTACACATATCTTTATGTATAAGCACATGTACCCGTTTGATCACGATTTCCAGCAACCTGACATGTCCTCAGTGAAACTGACGGGGAAGACATTGGAGTAAGTGGGAGAGTTAGACCTGACATCTTGACCTAACACAACTTAGAAAGGACCCCGACGGAAGAAGAGAACTGTTTTGGAACCTGCCCCATGAGTGTCCAGGGTGTCCCGGCTATCTTTGCTTGAAGTCACTCCTTTAGGCAAAGACCAAGAGCAAGGAGTGCCCCCTTCAGTTGGGACTACCTGGTGACTGAGCACGTGACTGTCCCCAGGAGAAAACCACCTCACTAGTGTTTCTGAGCTGCCAAGGACCCGGCTGTCCTGGGGGTTCAGGGATATAGCTCCATACACTCAGCCCCAGGATATGACACTGACTACATTGGCTTTGTTTTCCCAAAAGCACAATTGCACTTTCTTGAGGAATTCCTAACCAGTTCACAGTAGCACTCAGTGTACGAGAAACGTAGTATAAGTGGCATTGTCTTCGTCGGGGTGCTAACTGTCATCAAAGGAACTTGTGCTGCTTCTCAAGAAAGAAAAAATCGCACATGGAATGTTGCTGAAAATCTGGGCTTAGCATTTTCAGGGACGCCAGCTCTGACCCTAGTAAAGGCTGGGGTGCTCGCTGTGTTGGGAAGGCTGCTGAGGTCCGCAGCTGTCGGTGCAGGGGAGAGGAGTGGGGGCCCACTTGCCAAGCGGCAGCCATGCCCACTTTACGTGTTGGCCTAAAACTGAAACGTGGCTCTTTGCACAAACCTTTGTCTTGCCTTAACCAGGAGGAAAGTGAGTCATGATCCCCTCCTTGGATACTCCCGTGGAAATTCCATCCAGGCTTTCCCCCACCTGTGCCCACATCTCAGTGTCCATGATAGAGGATCCCGAGGGCCAGGCCCTGGGTAGTAGTTTTCTTTGTGCCTCCCTTTCCATGCGTAGTACGACTCTCTGTATTGATTGGGTCCACTTTGCTGTGTAGTGCAAGGCGTGTGTATAGGGTCACAATAATAGAATTGGAGCCCTACGGACAGCGTGGGTTCAAATTTGAGTTTGCTACTCAGTTTTATTGCACATATTACTTTGCCCAGTTGTATGATCTCCATGCAGTGTGTCACCGTTTGTGGTAATAGTTATAACTGCTCGGTTAGTTGTTCATTCATTCATCCATCCATCCATCCAGCAAGCATTTTTTGAACATCTGTTACTTGCTAGGTCGTAGGAAACAAAAACGGACAAAATGAGAAGCTAAGGAGCCAGACGGGGAAGTTGCTGGTACATGGGGACAGAAACAGGACGGGAACCACATGCAGTTTTGATTTTCTTTTGTTAGGCACATTAGAAAGATTTTTTTTTAATGAGATTAATTTTAATATGTTTTATTTAATCAAACATCAAATTTAATTGCTTCTTCATGTAACTGGTGGCCCTACAAGACAGCAGGTCCAGGCCCCCCTAGACGGTAGTGCCTAAGCTGAGGTGGGGGCAGGTGAGGCGGGTCTCTGGGCCCAGGGAGCCGGAGGCGAGCACCCCGGTCAGCTGCAGCTCTCCGGACAGGTTGAGCATGGCTACTGGGGACACCGGTAGCCTGCACAGTCGTGGATGGGATTTCTAGGGGAAGCGTGTAACTTGAAAAGAAAGAGCTCTGAGCAGTGGCAGCATTTAACAGTCCTGTGGGTGAACAACTGGCAGAAACGCGAGAAGCTGGAGGGAAGCAAGGACAAGTGGGCTGCAGGGAGAACACACTTAAAAGTGCTGGTCAGGGGGAACGGTGAATCTCCCCTGCAGGAGACTAAGGAACAGTGTTTGTATCTGACGTATGTGCTTTGGACACTTACTAGGCACCGGCATGCGACTCACGTGCTGCCGAGGCATGTGTAGTGTCTGACCATGACAGGGCTCGGGTTGTTTCCCTGAATAAAGCAGCCACAGGTTTTTGTTGCTTTTGTAGGAAGTCCTTTCTGCTGTATTCTCACATCACTGTGCAGATGCACAAATTGTATTTTCTTAGGTGCCAGCCATCACACTGTCACATGAAGGGATTCCCCCCCCCCCCAGCTCCGCCCCATCCCTGGCTCACCCCTGACCGCCTGGACGCCTGGGTGTGCTGGCCTCCTGGGCAGGCAGCTGAATTCAGTTTCTTCCTGACTATGAGTGGAGTCCATCTCCAGGCCGGGCAGCACCTTTCCGCCTTGTTTGTCGCTCTCACATCATGGTTGGGCATGGGGGATGGAGCTGGGTGGACGGAGAGGCCGGGTCTGGAGGTGACGGAGTGACTCTGCTCGGCTACGTGGCCCTGGCGCACGGCAGGCATGAAGGGCTGCTCCCGGATGTGTCTCCTGGCAGCCATCTGTGGAATCCTGCGAGCCCTGCCACTGCAAATCTCCAACTGAAGGAGGCGGAGGGAAGGGAAGAAGAGCAGGGCGACAGAGAGCGAGGTTACTTAGAAAACTCAGGAAGGGATGTCAGTCCCCGAGGAAAACCTGTTGGTCATTCCCTTTCCTTTCAGGGGAGGAAGGTGGTGGTGGTATCAGGGTCCCCACGTAGGGCAGCTTCGTTGTTCTGTGCCACCTGTGCTTGGAATTCACTTGGTTCTTGCTGGAACTTAATCGTTCCAGGCAGACCCAGTGGGAAGGATAAATCTCTTTGGCGTTCCTCGGCGTCAACGTGGTTTTAAAAAGGGGCAAATCTGGCAAACTTTTCCCTCGCCCATCGTTGTTCTTAGTCTTTTTACTCAGTGGACATGGAGTTAAATTGGATTCCATGTCCATCATTATTAAAATGTGAAGTGTGTTGGTCACAAAGCCTATATTTCGGGGCAGTTAGCTGAACAATTCTTTATTATCCCAAATTACTGCTGAGCTCGGGAGAGGGGACCGGCCTTAGCCAATTACTGCCATTTGAGCTGGATTTGTGGGTGATTAGCTCCTGGTCGAATCCAGTCCCGGCCGGCACTTTGAAGCCTGGGCTGTGTGATTTTCCCAGCAGTGAGGTAGGAATAGACGCGGCTAATGACAGGAAGGTCGCGCGGGTGAGCTGACCTGTGTGTGGCACGGGTTTGGGCTTTGCAAATAGGGCATCGGCAATAACAAGTGTGTCACTAACCCTGCCGTGCATAATCGGGGCTTTATAGGATTGTGGGAGATGCTGACGGCTCAATTAAAGTGTAAGCCTTTGTACCTTACAGCCTGGCAGAATGACAGACACATTACCAGCCAGATAGGGGAGGGGTCACCAGGGAGCTGGTTAAAGAGCCAGAATCATCTCCTCGGCCGTTTGCCCTCCACCCACACTCCAGCCCCGCCCTGGTACCGACCCAGCTGGGAGAGAAGCCTCCTCTGGAGCAGGGCCTTGGGGGTCAAATATAACTATTTAAAAAAAAAGAATCCAGTTAAGGGGCTTCCTGTTGTTTCTATGGAAACATGTCAAACTAGGAGGAAAGTTACAATGGAGTGGTTGTGGTCACGCTCGTAGGCGCTGGCCGGAATACCTGGTCCATCATCTCCTTTTGCCGAAACTTCCATCAGAGCATCATGCATGTGAATTGGCTAGAAGTTCTCCGTGGGACAAGGATCCGCAGGACCCAGTTAATCGGGATGGTTTCCTTGCACACAGTGACTGATCTGTCATTGCTTTGCTTCCTTCAGCTCACGGGGTTCTGCACCTTGAACAGGCCGTTTGGATCCAGTGTCCCTGCAGTCTTGTCATTTTGTCACACTTGCTCTTTTCTGTTAAAGCCTGCTCCCTCTAATGGGGGGGGGGGGTCACTCATCTAGATGTGGTGTTTTAATTAAGTGGCAGCGTGTTATTCCCTCTCCATGTTTTTATTTGGTTTTAGGTTTTCGATGGACTGCTTTCATATTTGGAGATTTTTTGGAGACGTTTTAGAACTAGGAATGGCTATAAATTAGGTGATCGGCAGGACTAACCACGCACCAGGTACTGATAGGGGATTTTGGGAGCCACAGTCGGCTCTGACAATCCACCTCACCCCTGGCCCCGAATTCCCAGGACACGGTGGGAGAGATCCGTGTGTCCATTTGGGGTCCTCTGGTTTTGAGGTGCTGAGTACCTGAAGGACATCCCATCAAGAACAAGAAGCGAGACTGAGGTGAATGGGGCAGTGAGAGCTGAAGATACAAGTGTGACAAGGGACACTCCCAGCACCGGCCCATCCCCGCACTGGCAGGGGAGCCCTGGGCTGTGTCTCAGCGCGCAGCCTGTTCCTGCACCGTTGTATCGTCCGCTCAGGCTGCCCTAACAAAGGGCCACACACCAGGTGCTTTGACAACAGACATTTCTTTTCTGTGGTTCTGGAGACCCAAAGCCCAAGGTCGTCATGTCCTCAGGGCTGTGTCTCCTGAGGCCTCTCCTGGCTTGAAGATGCTGTGTTCTCTGTCCTCACAGAAGATGGCCTTCCCTCTATGCGTGTGCATCCTAATCTCCTCTTAAAAGGACACCAGTCGTTTTGAATTGGGGCCCATCCTAATGGCTTCATTTAACCTTGATTACCTCTTTAAAGACCTATCCAGATAACTGGTGTTCGGAGGTACTCAGGGTTAAGGCTTGAGGTGCATCTGGGGAGGACACAGTAACAGCCATTATCTAACGGTCCAGGTGGTATTACTTCAACAGAGGCTGTGACCCCACAGCTCAGAGCTAAAGGGTAAGGGGGTGTTCACCAGGATGGTGGGGAGTAAGGGCAGGATACAAGGAGGGCACTTTGGGGAGAAAGAATCGAATTTGCTGATTTTAAATAAAATTGGTGGCAGCTGAATCCTCCTGCCTAGTTCCATGTCTTATAGGATGGCTTCGCAGCATTTGTCTCTAAAGGGCCAAATAGCTAGTATTTTAGGTTTTGCAAGTCATGTGATATTTCCTGTGACCCTCCTGAGCTCTGCCAGTGAGGGCAAAGCTGCCACACCTGCAAATGAGCATGGCTGTGTTCCCGTTAGATACTATTTACAAAAGACGTAGAAGATTAGATCTGGCCCACTGGCCAGACTGCCAGCCCCAGTCCCTAGGATTCCCAGCACTGAGTGCCTACAGAGCACACTGGCCATGAGAGCTGTTCAGCAGGGGTGGGCACAGCGGTCAGTCAGGCACCTGACGTTCATGATGGGCAGCTGTGATGTCAGCGTCAGTCCCCAGTGCTGGGGATGGAGGAAGCCAGGACGAGGTCTCTGCAGACTGTACCCCCACCACCCACGATTCAGTGCGTGACTTTCCACTCCTTAGGGTTCACGCACGTTCTTGGTCAAGTGTGTATTTGTTTTCTGCAAGGGACAGATAGGTAAGTCTTCACTCAGGAGAGCAGGGTGGGGGTAGCGCGCCACCCTCCTCGTGAAACCCCTGCACTTTCCCACCTTCTAATGACAACACTCCATCCACCTGCCACCTGTCCTAGTGTGCTTCTCTAGGTGGTTTTTTAAGTCATTTAAGCATAAGTCAACCACAGATTTAATGCATATTAGAGGAAAGACCTTGATGAGAATAAAATGAACACAAATGTGAAATTGTCTAGTGTCCATACTCTTGGCTCCGACTTAAAGATGCCAGCTTTTCTCTACCACACTTTAGAAATTCATGGAAACCTTTAACTGTTACAATGAGAATCTTCAAAAGTATTAAGAATGCAAATCACAAAACCAAGGAACATTAACAGGTGCTTGTTATAGAATCGAAGTACTCACACACTACTTTTTTTTTTTAACCAGAAACATTAAGCATTTCTGAACTTATGTGGATGCTTATAAACCATGGAAAACTATTGTCTTTTTAAACTTGGTAATTAGGAAGCTATTGGCACCCCCTCAAGTGCAGCCAGATAATTCAATTTATATCACTGCTAAATCACACATTTACTCGCCTTTACTTTCAGCCAAATGCATGCATGGCCTCAAGTGGCTGTTAAAACAGATGAGAAATGCTGCCTCAAGAGGACAGACAGATCAGCGCTTCGTGGACATGACTGCTAATCTCATCTTTCCATGGAGCAGCCTTGCAGCCGGCTGTTGCCCCATTGCCGCATAGGACCCTGGCCATTAAATGTTCCCCCTGTCGTGAATGTCTCTGTGCGAGCAGATGCCAAAGCCACTCGGTCCCTCACACTCAAAACAAAGACTGATTTGCCTGGTTAGGACCCCCAGTCTCTGAGGCAGTCAGTACATCTTTGTTGGTAAATAATTGCTATCGAGCAGGGTTTTAATATAAATTTATGAGTAGTGTTTTATCACAGCTTGGGGCTGCAGCAGGCACTGAGTGATGGATTTCAGATAGCACCTACATTCATTACATTAGCTTTGTAAGTTATTTAAAGCTTGTACACTTAACATTGCTTTTGGCTTTCAATGACCTCGTGGGACTAGGCAGAGAATACACGTGACTAATAAAGAGATTGAATCCAAAAGACAATTGTCTTTGCTCCACAGTTGAAAAAGTTCCCTGAACCAAAAAAAAAAAAAACAAGAAGTGCCTGCCTGGCATCCTAATATTGTTTGGTTGTAAGTCATTAAAATCACCGTTTTTCTGATGCATCAGTAAATTAACTAGGTGGTAACAATTAGATCAGCATTTGCCATTTCCAAGTAAGAGAAATAGTAAGGTGTCACAAAGCCCTTAAATTTCTTCACTGTGCACACAAGCAAAAGATGTTAATGCTTTGAAATTGGTCTGGACGGGAGACGGCATAGCGCAGGGGTTCATGGGTACAGATCATTGCTTCTGGCTCTTCTGTCTTGACTGTTGTCGCTTGTAATTATCCTGAACCATAGTGCTTCAAAACCATAATCTTTTTATCATTTCACATGATTCTGTGGGTCAGAATTGGGGTCAGGCTTTTGGGGGACAGCTCATCTCTGCTCCACAAGATGCCTTCTTGGGCTGGATCATCTGAGACCATTTCTTCCCTCAAGCATCTGGTACCTACCTGAGCAGACGTGGCCCTGATGGCTGGGGTCGGTACCCCGTGGCAGCAAACAGTCATGTATCTGAGACCTTGTTCTCCTCCACGTAGTCTCAGGGTCTCTCCCTCTACTCAGTCTCCTCAGTTAGACCAACTTACTACAAGTCTGCTCAGGGATCCCAAGGATATAAAAACAGAATCTGCCAGCTTTCTTAAAGCCTCAGAAGAACAGGCCCACCATAATTTCCACATTCTTGGTTAAATTAAGTCAGAGCGCCCGGGGGCCACACAGAGAGCTGGCTTTTGAGGGTCACCTTTGGAGGTTAGCTACTTCAATCTGCTCTTCCACATGCCAAGTACCCTCACCCCATCCCCAGCTTCTCAAAATCGTATCCCATCGTGGAATCTGGCACGGTGCAGGATTGTCACCTACATCAGGTGCCCTGGTGGATGAGGGGCCTCGTATATGATCCTTCCCATCTGAAGAACCGGGGTACTAGAGACAGGTTATCTTACACATGCAAACACACCCAGTGCTGACTCAGGACAGGTGGTCTGCAGCAGACACCCTCATTCCAAGAGAGAGGAGAGGGACAGATGATCTGGCCCAGGCAGTGGTGCGGGCCAGCTGTGAGCCCTGCCAGGCACATGTTGCCAATCCACCCTGCTCTAGGCACACGGTGTGCTGTCCTCCCTGGGGGCATCCTCCTTGGCCCTGGGCTTTGCTGTCTGAGTGACCTTCCTTGTCCATGAGAAATGACCTGCATTCCCAGCTGTGTGGCCTTCTCAGCCTGCTTCCTGCTGTACTTTTAGGTTGACCATCCAGAGGCCTCTTTCCATTTTGAGTTTTTTTTCTGTTTATATGGTGTTATGGTCTAATTCCTTTAGAAACCTTGTGGGTGTCCTTTGTATCAAATTATAACTCATTCATTAGACAGAAGCCAGAGCACAGATCCCTAGCTCTAATGCACACATCTTCTCTAATTGTTAGGGTCTAAGAGGCCCTGCCTCAAATCTTTGAGTTCTCGAGATAAGGCCACACTCTGGATGTGCATTCTGAGGTCCTATCTGCCAGCATCCCCTGGATTTGATTTTCATTCTGAGGCCAATCCTTACTCTGAGTTTTCTACTAATAGGAGAAGCTGGGAATGAGAAACAGTTTTTCTCATGTTCTAGTCGAGCAACATTTTTACTTTGGAAATATTTTCTCAAAATCTGCTTGAAGACTGCCGTGAACTCCTTACTTCTCCTGGCTTTCTCAGAGCCAGTGGCATGAGAAGCACTCTGCTCAGAAGCGTCCTTAGCCAGGTCCCTGCATGGGTGCCCTCACCGCACTGCATGTTCCTATAGGCCGCGGGGCTGCTGGCCTTCCTGCCAGGGCACTACCGGGCCCCCTTCCTTCAACCTCGGGTGGAGTTTTCCTACCGTCCCGCCAGCCTTAGCCACTTCCTGGCCTCAAGCCAGTGACACACACGTTTTGATTTTTGGTACAGCAGCCCGGATGCAAATTGTTTTTCTTACCTATTTTTGCATAAGAATCTACCCCCAAAACTTAGTGATTTGAGAAAACAGTCATTATTTCTCATTCTTCAGTGGTTCAGAGCTACCAAGCACAGCATGGCTTCTCTGCCAGGCCTCCCAGAGCAGAAGCTGCCAGGATTTCTTAAGATTTAAGCCCAGGGTAGATATTGTCGCTTGCATTGATCCTGTAGGTTACAGGGAGTCCCAGGCACCCTGAGTCAGCGTGGGGTGGTTCACCCAGGGGCATGAATACCGAGAAGTAGGGATCCTTGGGGACCAGCCACCATGCTGGTTAGTCACATAACCTCTCTGCACCTCGGCGGCCTCATCTGTAAAATGGGGACAGTCATAGTAACTCCCGTCGGGTATCATGACCTTTCTCTGGGTTAATGCTTGGAAGGCTCTTAGAGCAGCACCTGGCTCACAGTCTGCCTCATGTTGTTTTGAAATAAATTTTAAGAACAGTTGCATAAGCCACATGAGAGTCAAATAAAACATTACCTGTAATTGCTGTCTGCACTGTAATAGCTGGTCAGCAAGACACAGTCCTAAGCAAGAGACTGTTTTTACATGTACAGAAGTGGCATGTGAAAGATGGAGCGAGGATGAGTGTTGACGTTCTCCCGTGCGGCTTTGCCCCAGGTTACATGGACTCGAACAGACTTAGAATCCCAAGGGCCATTTGCACTGGCCGAGGCTGCCGCCGCCAACCGCATCCCTGGCAGAGAGCCTTCTGGCCTCTGTCACCCTCTGGCTAGTTGGAGCGGGACATCATGTCCTCTTGAAATTTTAAACGAACTATTCTTAGCATCTTCCGTTTTGCCGGCGCATAGGTAGTAAGTGTGAGCGTTTAGGATGACAGAAGCACAGGGGATAAATGAAGTCCAGGGGGCTCGGCCTGATGCAACGCATGGCTGCCCGGACGTTAGGGGTCTTATTGCATCGGTACAAATTTGGCCCAAAGGGATACTTTTCCTCAGGCCCTTTGGGGATCTGACTGTGTTCAAAGGAAGAGTCCCATAGTGCCGGAGCAACTGGAACCTTTTGTTTAGGAAGGTCTGGCACTAGGAAGGGGCCCTGTGTACGTGGACTTGCAGTTAGACATCTCACGGGGGCTTTGTGGTGGATCTCCTTGGTCCTTGGAAGCAAGGACGTGTTGGGGAGAGGCTGCAGTCTCCCAGTGCAGCTCCAGAGTGAGTAGCCAGCCTGCACCCTCGGAGGGTAAGGCACCCCTGCTTCGGCAGCTGCGGCCTCCCGGGCCACAGGCTCCAGGGACGCTCACGCGGGACTGGGGGACCCCAGGCATGACCACACAGAGGAGTCCAAGCTAGATTCAGGACTGAATGCTTTAACCTCTGGGGTTTCTTTAGATTCTGAAATTCTGATTCTCACTTGGTACAAACCCTCTTAAAATGTCAGTGTTCAGAATTAATTTCAGCAGAAAAAAGAAAGAAAGCAAAAGAAAACACATCTTTAACCCACAGAAGCTGTTTGCAGAGTCTCCTCATTTGTAGTCCGATTGAATCTCTGATTACAAAAATTCATCCCGATCAAAAAATCATCAGGGAGCGCGTGTCTCATCGTGTTTCTCAGGATGGGCTCCTTTCCTTAGTGATAGAGGGACAGCATCCAGTTGCTCATTTCTCCTGCTGTTTTGGATAAGCTGTTTTAAAGGTTTACAGACCGACGTGACTCAGGTGCAGCTGTGAGGCGGGGAAGAGGGCAGCCAAGTGGCTTAGCCTCCGCAGAAACCTCTCAGGGCCAGGCCGGAGGGCAGAGATGGGGCTCCTGGGACGCCAGGGTGTTCTTCAGGTCCAGCTGGTCATTGCAGTGTGTGGGAAGTTGTCAGAGGTCCCCTCCAGGGTGAACCGTAGAATTTCAGATTGTCAGGATCTGGGTTTTCCGTCACCAAGACAGTAAGTTTTCCTGACGCCAAAATGAGCCAGTCTAATTTTGTTGCCCGATGTCGTCTCTTTACGTCACTTCCTGGTTGGACGATGGGAGTAAGTCCTTGCAGCCTCACTGGGGAGAAGGGAATTGTGATTGTAGATCTGCCCATGGAAGGGCCCACCGGCTAGCCGAGGGAGCTGCGTGTGCCCATCTGCATGGACCCCAGGGCTGTGAGCTGCAGCCAGGGCATTCTCAGCTGACAGTGACACCGAAGGGCCTCTGGCCCTGGTGTTGGACTTCCATGTGAAATGGAGGGTGGGAGATGGTGAGCCCCCAGGAGGACTTCTGTGAGGTCTGTCATGCCACATCTAGAAATCTTAGAAATCCACTGGGGAGGAAAATTTAATGGTTTTAAGAAATTGCTTATTTACTATTGTGTCACGAATGTGACTGCCACTTGCCCACTAGTTCTCCCTGTGCAGTGAACCTGGTACTGCCTGGGTCTGTAAGCCATACTTCCCTCAGGGCCTGGGCCTGCTCCACTCTATCTCGCTGCCATATTTGGGTATATCGGTTTAGATTCTAAGAAATCAAGGTATGTTGAGTTATGCTGTGTGTTTTCTTTAAATATTAAGAACTTGTGAAGAAAAGATGTTCCAAAGGTTCACGTATGAGTTGCTTTAAACTTTGACATGTTTACCTCCAGAAACAATGTTTAAATGGTGGTCAGGGTCCCAAGCTGGCTCCTAATCCATTATATACATGGGATTTGGTGTAAAAAACAGTGTTGTCCCACAGTGACACTTACAGAATCCTTACAGAATCCACTCTGGGTGGGCGGGTTTTTTTTGGGTTTTTTTTTTCCCTTTCTTTTTTCTTTCTTGTCTTTCTTCTTTTTCTCTTTTATTTCTCTTCCTTCTTATTGTTGCTTTTCTGTTTTTGTTTTTGTTTTTTTTCTTTTTTTTTTTTTCTTTTAAGTCTTAAAGAGCCCAGCTGACGTACATGGCACCTACCAATGACCACTTCTATTGACATGAAAAGACAGAGGAATATGGTACAGACAAAAATCACCCAGACCCAGACAACACCTGAGAGGGAACCTGAAGGGATAGAAATGCAGAATCTTCCTAAAAAAGAATTCAGAATAAAAGTCATAACCATGCTGATGGATCTACAGAGAAATATGCAAGAGCTGAGGGAGGAAGTGAGGGAAGTCAGGAAAGACAATGCAGAAATGAGACAAGCCATCGATGGGCTTAGCAGCAGACTGGAAGAGATGCAAGAGACTGTTAATGGAATAGAAATCAGAGAACAGGAATACAGAGAAGCTGAGGCAGACAGAGATAAAAGGATCTCTAGGAATGAAAGAATATTAAGAGAACTGTGTGACCAATCCAAACGGAACAATATTCACATTATAGGAGTACCAGAGGAAGAAGAGAGAGAAAAAGGGATAGAAAGTGTCTCTGAAGAAATAATTGCTGAAAACTTCCCCATGCTGGGGAAGGAAATAGTCTCGCAGTACATGGAAGCCCACAGATCTCCTAATACAAGGGACCCAAGGAAGACAACACCAAGACACATAATAATTAAGATGGCAAAGATAAAAGATAAAGACAGGGTATTAAAGGCAGCTAGAGAGAGAAAAAAGATCACCTACAAAGGAAAACCCATCAGACTATCATCAGACTTCTCAACAGAAACCTTACAGGCCAGAAGAGAATGGCATGATATATTTAACGTTATGAAACAGAAGGGCCTCGAACTAAGAATATTGTATCCAGCACGATTATCATTTAAATATGATGGAGGGATTAAACAATTTCCAGATAAACGAAAGTTGAGAGAGTTTGCCTCTCATAAACCACCACTACAGGATATCTTAAATGGACTGCTCTAGAGGGAAGCACACATAAGGCTAAAAAGATGTCACCAGAGAAAAAAAAATCATAGCAAAGAAAGCAGACCATCCAAATACCAACTAAAGGCAAAGAATAAAACACCTATTATAGAAAGAATGCTGGAGGAGGAATAAGAATGGAGAGAAATAAAGAAACATCAGACTGTGTTTACAATAACTTAACAAGAAAGTTAAGTTAGACTGTTAGATAGTTAAGAAGCAACCCCTGAACCTTTGGTAACCACGAATCTAAAGCCAACAATGGCAATAAGTATATATCTATTGATAATCACCCTAAATGTAAATGGACTGAATGCACCAATCAAAAGACACAGAGTAACAGAATGGATTAAAAAGCAAGACCCATCTATATGCGGCCTGCAAGAAACTCACCTCAAACGCAAAGATATCCCCAGACTAAAAGTGAAGGGATGGAAAAAGATATTTCATGCAAACAACAAGGAGAAAAAAGCAGGTGTTGCAGTACTTCTATCAGACAAAATAGATTTCAAAACAAAGAAAGTAGCAAGAGATAAAGAAGGACATTACATAATGATAAAGGGGTCAGTCCAACAAGAAGATATAACCATTATAAATATATATATGCACCCAACACAGGAGCGCCAGCATATGTGAGACAAATACTAACAGAATTAAAGGAGGAAATAGGCAGCAATGCATTCATTTTAGGTGACTTCAACACACCACTCACTCCAAAGGACAGATCAACCAGATAGAAAATAAGTAAAGACACAGAGGCACTGAACAACACACTAGAACAGATGGGCCTAACGGATATCTACAGAACTCTGCACCCAAAAGCAACAGGATACACATTCTTCTCAAGTGCACATGGAACATTTTCCAGAATAGACCACATACTAGGCCACAAAAAGAACCTCAGTAATGTCGAAAATATTGAAATTCTACCAATCAACATCTCAGATCATAAAAGTATAAAACTAGAATTAAATTTTAGAAAGAAAACAAAAAGGTTCACAAATACATGGAGACGTAACAACATTTTCCTAATTAATCAATGGGTTAATGACCAAATCAAAACAGAAATCAAAGAGTATATGGAGACAAATGACAACAACAACACAAAGCCACAACTTCTGTGGGACGCAGCAAAGGCAGTTCTAAGAGGAAAGTATATTGCAATCCAGGCCTATCTAAAGAAAGAAGAACATTCCCAAATGAATAGTCTAAAGACACAATTACTGAAATTGGAAAAAGAAGAACAAATGAGACTCAAAGTCACCAGAAGGAGGGACATAATAAAGATCAGAGAAGAAATAAATAAAATTGAGAAGAATAAACAATAGAAAAAATCAATGAAACCAAGAGCTGGTTCTTTGAAAAAATAAACAAAATAAATAAACCCTAGCCAAACTCATTAAGAGAAAATGAGAATCTACACACATAAACAGAATCAGAAATGAGAAAGGAAAAATCACGATGGATCCCACAGAAATACAAAGAATTATAAGAGAATATTATGAGAATCTATATGCTAACAAGCTGGAAAACAGAAGAAATGGACAACTTAGAAAAATACAACCTTCCAAAACTGACCAAACAAGAAACAGAAAAACTAAACAGACCAATCACCAGCAATGAAATTGAAGCGGTAATCAAAAAAACTACCCAAGAACAAAAGCCCCGGACCAGATGGATTCACCTCTGAATTCTACCAGACATATAGCAAAGAAATAACACCTATTCTCCTTAAAGTTTTCCAAAAAATAGAAGAGGAGGGAATACTTCCAAACTCATTCTATGAAGCCAGCATCACTCTAATACCAAAACCTGGTAAAGACCTCACCGAAAAAGAAAATTACAGACCAATATCCCTGATGAACGTAGATGCAAAAATACTCAACAAAATATTAGCAAACCGAATTCAAAAATACATCAAGAGGATCATACACCATGATCAAGTGGGATTCATCCCAGGGATGCAAGGATGGTACAACATTCGAAAATCCATCAACATCATCCACCACATCAACAAAAAGAAGAACAAAAACCACATGATCATCTCCATAGATGCTGAAAAGCATTTGACAAAATTCAGCATCCATTCTGATTAAAACTCTCAACAAAATGGGTATAGAGGCAAGTACCTCAACATCATAAAGGCCATATATGACAAACCCACAGCTAACATGATACTTAACAGTGAGAAGCTGAAAGCTTTTCATCTAAGATCGGGAACAAGACAGGGATGCCCACTCTCTCCACTGTTATTCAACATAGTACTGGAGGTCCTAGCCACAGCAATCAGACAAAACAAAGACATACAAGGCATCCAGATTGGTAAAGAAGAAGTCAAATTGTCACTACTTGTAGATGACATGATACTGTACATAAAAAACCCTAAAGACTCCACTCCAAAACTACTAGAACTAATATCTGAATTCAGCAAAGTTGCAGGATACAAAATTAACACACAGAAATCTGTTGCTTTCCTATACACTAATGATGAACTAACAGAAAGAGAAATCAGAAAAACAATTCCATTCACAATTGCATCAAAAAGAATAAAATACCTAGGAATAAACCTAACGAAGGAAGTGAAAGACCTGTACTCTGAAAACTACAAGACACTCCTAAGAGAAATTAAAGAGGACACTAACAAATGGAAATGCATCCCATGCTCTTGGCTAGGAAGAATAAATATTGTCAAAATGGCTATACTACCTAAAGCAATCTACAGATTCAATGCAATCCCTATCAAACTACCAACAGCTTTCTTCAATGAACTGGAACAAATAATTCTAAAATTCATATGGAACCACAAAAGACCCCGAATAGCCAAAGCAATCCTGAGAAGGAGGAATAAAACAGGGGGAATTACACTCCCTGACTTCAAGCTCTACTACAAAGCCACAGTAATCAAGACAATTTGGTATTGGCACAAAAACAGACCCACAGACCAGTGGAACAGAATAGAAAATCCAAACATTAACCCAAACATATACAGTCAATTAATATTTGATAAAAGTGCCTTGGATATACAATGGGGAGATGACAGCCTCTTCAGCAGCTGGTGTTGGAAAAACTGGACAGCTACATGTAAGAGAATGAAACTGGACTACTGTCTAGCCCCATACACAAAGGTAAACTCAAGGTGGATCAAAGACTTGAATGTAAGTCATGAAACCATAAAACTCTTAGAAAAAAACATAGGCAAAAATCTCTTGGACATAAACATGAGCAACTTCTTCATGAACATATCTCCCCGGGCAAGGGAAACAAAAGCAAAAATGAACAAGTGGGACTATATCAAGCTGAAAAGCTTCTGTACAGCAAAGGACACCATCAGTAGAACAAAAAGACATCCTACAGTATGGGAGAATATATTCATAAAAAACGTATCTGATAAAGGGTTGACATCCAAAATATATAAAGAACTCATGCACCTTAACAAACAAAAAGCAAATAATCCAGTTAAGAAATGGGCAGAGGACATGAATAGACACTTCTCTAAAGAAGAAATTCAGATGGCCAACAGGCACATGAAAAGATGCTCCACATCGCTAATCATCAGAGAAATGCAGATTAAAACCACAATGAGATATCACCTCACACCAGTGAGGATGGCCAACATCCAAAACACAAACAACAACAAATGTTGGCGAGGATGTGGAGAAAAGGGAACCCTCCTACACTGCTGGTGGGACTGCAAATTAGTTCAACCATTGTGGAAAGCAGTATGGAGGTTCCTCAAAAAACTCAAAATAGAAATACCATTTGACCCAGGAATTCCACTCCTAGGAATTTACCCTAAGACTGCAGCAGCCCAGTTTGAAAAAGACAGATGCACCCCTATGTTTATCGCAGCACTATTTACAATAGCCAAGAAATGGAAGCAACCTAAGTGTCCATCAGTAGATGAATGGATAAAGAAGATGTGGTACATATACACAATGGAATATTATTCAGCCATAAGAAGAAAACAAATCCTACCATTTGCAACAACATGGATGGAGCTAGAGGGTATTATGCTCAGTGAAATAAGCCAAGCCGAAAAAGACAAGTATCAAATGATTTCACTCATATGTGGAGTATAAGAACAAAGAAAAAATACTGAAGGAACAAAACAGCAGCAGACTCACAGAACCGAAGAACGGACTAATAGTTACCAAAGGGAAAGGGACTGGGGAAAATGGGCGGGAAGGGAGGGATAAGAGGGAAAAAGGGGCATTACGATTAGCAGATGTAATGTTGGGGGGGGCACGGGGAGGGCAATACAAGTCAGAGAAGACACGTAGTGATTCTACAGCATCTCACTACGCTGATGGACAGTGACTGTAATGGGGTTGGTGGGGGGACCTGATGAAGGGGTAGTTTAATAATCGTAATATTGCACATGTAATTGTAAATTAATGATAATAAAATAAATTATATTAAAAATAAATAAATAAATAAAAATACGTATTTTTAACTGAAGAGGAAAAGTACTTGCTGCACAGATTTCAGCCCCTTTTATTAACCACCCCCACAAAATAACTCCTGACTTCCATATTTCTACCCACGGGTCCCTGTTTCCGGCTGCCCACTTCCCTCCTGTCTCACTGGCCTGCGCCCATCTCTCCCTGAGGCTCCCTGCCTGACACTGCCCTGTTAATGGCTTTTGTCTTCACCAACAGCAACAGCGCTAACACTAAAACCTTCCAGGGCCCCCTCAGTCCCTTCCCAGCCACCCCCCTCCCAGACCCGACTGCCTCACTGCAAGTCTCCCCTTCCTCAGGCTGCAGGACTTTCCAGTGGAGATCCCCGCGCAGGGACGGCTCTTGGCATCCCGCCTCTAGGATCTTTGCTGAAGGTGCTCATCTTCTCAAGTATGTCCCTGGGATCCTGCTCCCAATCCCAAATGTGTGGAGTCTTCACATGTGGAAGCAATTCTCTGACCCAGTTGGGTGTGCTACCACCCAACTCAATTCTGACGCTATTTACCCGGCGAGCATCTGGTCCCACAGGCTGAGGGCTCAAACCCACAAGACTGCCGCCACTTCAGACTCCAGTCAACGCCCATGTTGTCACCAGGGCATCCAACTGCCTGCAGATGTAGGTTCCAATGGCTTCCTCTTTGGGTTTGATTGATTTGCTAGAGCAGCTAGAGCAGCTCTTGTTGTAAAAGAATGTGAGTCAGGGACAGCCCAATGGAAGGATGCATGTGGGAAGGAGCTTCCACGCTTTGCGTACGCCACTCCCCCTGAATCTCCATGAGTTCATCAACCTGGAAGCTTTCTGAACCCTGTCATTTTGGGTTTTATGGAGACTTCATATACAAGCATGACTGATTCCATCACTGGGGATTAGTTCAACCTCCAGCCCCTCTCCTTTCCCCAGACGTCAGGGAATGGGACTGAAAGGTCTGACCCTCTAATCACAGGATTGGTTTCCCTGGCAACCAGCCCCCATCCTTAGGTTCCTCCAGTCACCTCATTAACATAACAACAGACACCTATGTGGCTTTCATCACTTAGGAAATTTCAAGGGTTTTAGGAGCTCTGTGCCAGGAGTGGGGATGAAGACCAAATATACATTTCTGATTATAAAGCACAATATCACAGTCTCTGTATCCTCCCGGGGGGTTAAACATCTTACCCACATTTCAGTGTGTGCCTCAGCCTCACCTGTGCAGCCTTCCGGGGTCACCCCAGCTCACAGCCTCCTCTCAGCCCCTTGCTTAGCGCTAACCACAGGGCAGCCCACAGCTATCAGCAGTGTGTCGCCAGCTGTGGAAGCCAGCTACCAGAAATACGGAATCTCAGGACCAGCCAGAACTACTGGACCAGAACCTGCATTTTAACAAGATTCCTGGAGGATTCCCAGCACATCAGTGTTCTAGAAGCCCTGTGTTAGGCCCCTGAAGACCAGCTTTTCTCCAATACTGGCTTATTTCAAGCCTCCTCAAAAACGAGGCCCATATATTATAGGTTTTTGTTTCCTCAGAGTACTCAGCACACTGTCTTATGGATGGTAATTGATAAATTCCTCTTTTTTCAATTGAAGTATAGTTAAATAAGATATCATACTGATTTCAGTGTGTAACATGATTTGACAATTATATACAATATGAAATGTTCACCATGATAAATATAGTTACCATCTGTCATCATGTTACAATATTATTGACTATATTCCCTATGCTCTACTCTCCATCCCATGACTAATTTTATTTTATAATTTATAATTGGAAGTTTGTCCCTCCTTATCCCTTTCACCTATTTCACTCGTCCCCCTTCTCTGCTCTGCTATGACAGCCACCAGTTTGTTCTCTGTTGATACAGTCCTCTTAACTGGTTGGTAAAATGTTATTACACTTCTACCAACCGATGTGGCAAGTATTCAGGAAAATGGATTCTCCTCTGTGCTGCCCACCCAACCCCCCACTTGCGTGCAGTCTTTCTCTCTCTCTCTCTCTCTCTCTCTCTCTCTCTCTCTCTCTCTCTCTCTCTCTCACACACACACACACACACACACACACACACACACACAGCCTGGGGGCTAGATGTTGGTCTCTGTGGGAAGCCCACTGCCTACACAGACCAACAGGCAGTCAGCCTGCAGCAAACTGGCTGGCAGGCACCACCAAAGGCCCTGTGGGTCATCCCTGGGCATTTAATAACCAGCCCAGCATTTGCTTACTGATACCCACCAGGGCCCTGTCTGAGCACAGCCTCACATCTCCACGTGCCTCTCCTTTCTCTCTTTTAAGAGGCTTGTTTAAAGTCTGAAAGGAAATCTCTCCACAGCTCACCAAGCCCAACTTTAACAATCACAATAACTCTCTGGGGAATTTTTCCTTGCAAGGGCACAGACACTTTGCAGACATGATGGGAATCCTCATGCCTTTCTGGGAAGTATGGAGCACAGAGGACTCTTTATCTTTTAAATACAGATCCAAAACAAAGGCATAGGGAGAAGTGACTTTATAGCTACCATGTATTTATCCCCTACATTTGTTCTATGTAATTTCAGGCCCTTTACATGCATTCAAACAACACTTATGGGTGATCCCTTACCATCAGTTGTCAAAGGAGGAAAAATCCCAACCTGGGCTTATGGGTGAGTCACTTGGTATGTGGGTGCAGCCGAAAATGCATGGTCCTGGCAGGCAGCCTTACTTGGGAGTGGCCTTGATAGACAGTGGGCAGAGCTTTGGGTGGCACGCCTGCCCATCCACTTTGTGTGGAAGGAGAAATGGTCAGGGGCTTTAGTCTATACAATCTCCTTGGTGGTGGCAGATGACTAGACAGTCAGCTTGGAAAGAGAAAGACTGGAAGATCAGGAGCTCTGGGGTGGCCTAATGGAGTGGGTATGAAGGGACTGTGAAAATGAAGATCTTTGCATCACCCACTAAAGCCCTCCTGAGAGGAGGGACCTCTCAGAGGAGGCACCAAGCAGCCAAGTGGATCCAGTGACAGCCTGGATCAGTGCTGGCCTGATGGGCTTATGAAGGGAAAAGCCATGGCGTGAGAGATGGAGGTTACGCATTGTCTCACTGGAATGGGCTTACACTTTCTAAGGCTGCTTCAGTTATTGCTGCTTCCAAACATTTAGCTGCCGGCAGCGGAGACCCCTCAGTATAGAGCCAACCCCTTGTTGGCAACTTGGCTACACTGGGCTCCTTGTTTTGTAGAAGCGCCAAAGGTGCGTTCTAATAGGAGGATTACGTATTTCACGTATATGTTTTCCTTTCTTTGACTGCAGGCCCTTAGCCAACATCACCATCTGATGGCTTATGGAGTTTTTGAACCATCATATGGAATCTTACACAATATAGCATCTGACCAGGGAACTCACTGGTCAGCAAAGGAGTTGTGAGAGGGGACTCATGGACGTGGGGCCCACTGCTCATATCATATACTATACCACTCAGAAGCTACTAGTTTGATAGATCATTTGGATGATCTGCTGAAGGCCCAGTTATAGAACCAGCTTGATGGCAATAATTTACAAAGATGGGGCTCCATTCTCCAGGAGGCAATATTCACACTGAATCACAGATTTTTATGTGGTACTATTACCACAGGAAGAATACATGGGTCTGAGAACTAAAAGGTTGAAGCCTGAGTAATGCCATTTATTACCACTCTTAATGGCCCACTGGGGGAATTTTTTACATTCCCACAACTCGGATCTTCAGGGTTATAAGTTATGGTCCTCCAAAGGGGCATACCTTTTGCTAAAGGACTCAACAGAAATTCCATTAAATATAAAGTCATGGCTGCAAACTGGGCACTTGGGTTCTTTGTGTCCAGGGAACAGCAGAAGAGGAATCATCACCTTCACAGGAGTAATTGATCTGCCTCATCAGGAAAAAGCAGGGCTGCTATTATATGATGGAAGCAAGGAGGAATATATGTGGTTCCCAGGGGATATGCTTGAGTGCCTCTGGGTACACCCTGCCCAATTGTGATGGTAAATAAAAAGTGCTACGACCCTGGCTTGAGAAGGTCATGGTGTCCAGGGAGTCATGCTTCTCAGGGAGGAGGGTCTGGGTTATGACCCCAGGGAGGCCACTGGGGCCAGCAGATGTGGTGGCTGTAGACAAGTGGGAATAGCAGAAGAGAGAAATGTTGAGTATCTGCTGTGTCCCTTGTATTGAATACGGCGTTGGGAGCTGTAATTCATCACACTAAACTTACTTTGAATTTCTCCACGAAGAAATGTTCTCTGGAATCCTAAAGGTTGCTCCCTAAATGGGTATGAAGCAGATCTAAATCATGCAGGGGTGGACTGTGGCAGGTACAAAGATGAGCTGTCCAGATCCCCCTTCAAGGAACAACTGTTGCCTCAGTTGTCAGCATCTATCTTCAAGCTGTTAGCTCCCACAGGGTCTGCCTCAAGTACAGAAAGCTGTCACACCCAAGGGCAGCCTACCTCTGGTGACTGATCGAGGAGGGTGTAAATGGTCTAGCCTTGCAGCCCTGCCTGGGATAACCCTGGTGGGTCAAAAATACTCCCAAGCTCCTTGTGGGGTTGGCCAATGTTTCATTGTGCTTATATTGGTTAGACTTTTCCTTCTGCCCAATCCTATATTCTCCCAATCTCTTTCATAGCTGTTGATCCCTAATAAATACCCTGTATGCCAAACTCCATCTCAGAATCTTCTGAGAATCCAGCATTACTACCAACCTGCAACAGTTGTTACTGGGAGTGGTCAAGGGAGACAGGCAATAAGATGGAATTTTGAAATTGGATCACTTGCTGCCAACCAGGTAAAGATGACTGTATCACTAGTGAGCTCCTGACCCAGTGTGGTGCCTCAGTTGTTCCATCTTAGCAGTGGTGAATCGGGAGAGTATACTGGTTGAGCTCGCATTAGCTGGAAAACTTTGTCAGTCATTGGAGGAGAATGAAGGAAACAGCAATTATATAAGGACTGATTTGTTAAGTGATTTGGAACAAACCCCCCAGAATAATAGTTCAGAGGTATCTATCTCACATTAAAATCATAATTCAACCTTATTGTGAAGTTCAAAAAAATTCTTGGAGGCTCTAAGAAATTTCATCAGCTAGGACAATGTTACTGTCTTGAAATAATGCAACTGAAAGTAAAGAACTTTATCTTCCAGACATCCAAGAAATGTGAATTGACTCACCTTGAACAAAGAATTGTAGAACTCCTGTAATTTTAACTGCAGCAATTACTAGCTAGTGCTTGGCTTATCCAGATTTTATTTTCACTGGTGGAAGTGACCAACTGTTTCTTTGGTGAATACGAATGCCGGAGTGTTAGTGAGCAATGTCAGGAGAAATCCTGAGCCCCCATTGCTGTCCTCCGTGTTTTGAGCTGGAAAGACCCTTGCCTTGTAAGTCCTCTGGGCACCCACCTCCCTGAGCCCAGGTTGGGTCGAGTGCTTTTGTCAAATGCATCCTATTTTGACTCCTTGGTACTAAAGGACATGCTTTAGAAAATCTTGCCCACTTACCACCATCAAAAGACTTTCCAGCTTAGATTTCATGATGTATTCTGTCATCAGCTGCTTGGAAACACTTCTGGGAGGCTTCAGCTTCATGAGCTGGCAGCTGCATTTACCCTGGGCTAAGTTTTGTTCTAAATAGCTGAAAGGAGCCCTGACTAAACTCGTGAGCGTCTATGTATCTACAGAGATAATGGTGCCGTCAGGCAGGTAGAGTTCTGCTGCATGTATAGGACTCCCCAAGGAACACATCTAAGTTGTGAATCATTGCTCTTTACCCATAAAAACAGTTCTGCCAAGAGCTGTGAGTATGTAGGCTGAGAGAGGAAGATCCTGGACAGCTGTTTTGGTTTTTTACTTATGTCTGTTTTATAATAAATATTGTTTTATTTCCTTGATTTTATGTAGCATTTCATACTTTCCAGACCTCTTTCAACTGTTATCTCATTTCATCCTTTTAATAGCCCTGCAAAATAAATAATCATCAGCTCCTTTTAACATATGAAGAAATAAACTTTAAGTTCATCTAATAGGATGTTTAGAAAACTTTACTAAATACCTTTAAAAAACTTCTTACAGATTCTGTTAACTTAAATTATTTTTATATAGTTACACAAAAGTGTACAAATACGAAGATAAACATACATTCTTTATGCTTACATTCATTATGCAACCACTAAAAATCTAGTTAAATATAAATGACAAAAATTTCAATAGCAGTCAAGTTAACAACATTCATTTCATATGTTAGGTGTTTCCACTGAAAATAAATTGCCAATATAGGGCTTACTAGTAGACCCTCTACTTACGTTCTTTATACTTCACTTGTGAGCATGATTCCTTATCTTAGTTTGAGTCATTGTGTTTACCTTAGTCAATATTCTCCCATTTTAACCTGACCTCATTTTAAACCATGGATCCATGATTGTGAAAGTCCAACCAACTGAAACGTGTAAACCAAATGCCACATTCAAAATTTAAAAAGTTAGTATTTAATAAACAGTCCTCATTGCATATTTGCTATGACCCTTGAGTTAGTGAACGCTTGGGGATCAGTTACAAACGGACACAGAATTCCGTGAAACACCCACTCACGAAGTGATGTTACCATCCACTTTGGCTTTGGGGTGATGCCTCCATTCTCCCACCATATTTCTCCACTTGACTTATACCCTCTGTATGCAAAGCCTTCTGACTCCTCCACATTTATTAAAATCCATTCATCCCATAGGACCCCAATCTGATACTTCCTCTTCTGGTCAGAATCAGTGCCTCCCGTCTCTCCCAGAGCCAACCCTCTGTTTCCACTCTGCCTTAGGTTGTAGTTTGCAGACTCGTATCTGGCGTCCACAGCGGGTGGAAAACTTTTGAGTGAGCCACCTTTTCATGATCTCATGATTCCTCAGATGAATGAAATGTTCTAGTTATAAGGGAAAGCAGAATTAGACACCTTCCTAGGATATGTAAGTTGAGCTCCACAAGAGTGAGTCCTCTCTCTAAATTGTTGCTTTCTAGCATAATGGAAGTCCCCAGTAAAGATTTGTTGACACAAAACAGTAAATGTTCAGAGTTTGAGCAGATTTAGGACATATCGAACCCAATTAACCTGATCCAAATCCTTTGCTTTGCAGAAGGGGAAATCAAGTCCTAGAGAAGTTAAGTGACTTGGCCAAAGGGAAGTTCATGCAGCTAACTATTTGCAGTGCCAGCAATGAGTTCTGAGTTCGTGCATTCTGCTACGTCAGACAGCTTCCCTGCCTTCAAATCTTCATTGATCTCTAAGAAACCATTCAAAACAGTCTGCTCAGATCTCAAGGAAGACGCTGATCCAAGAGTTCAACAGAAGTTCTTGAAAATTGATTTATATTGCCTGTTACTGTTTAACTTTATTTTCTTAAACAGTTCTACCTACATCACCAAAAAAAACAGTCTTGGGTCATATTTGACAGAGACAGGGCTGATTAAGGACAGAACTAGAGTGTGATAGCATACAATAGGATGCAAAAAACAACCTGTATGTTTGAATGAATGAATCAGTATCCATGTCCTAAACCCTATTAACCTATAAATACAGACACTGATGAAACGAACTACGGGTTTTTAGACACAAATGGCAGATGGTCAAACCACACAGCTGATAGCTACAGCAAGAGTACAGAGCTAATAGTTACGAGGTCTTCCCATTTTATCATCAGAACTGGTAAACAATAGCCCTTCCGCCAAATCTGGGACTTCTTTTTTGTTAATGATGTCGTATTGGAACACGGTCTTACCGATTTGTTTGCAAATTATCTACGGTTGCTTTTGTTCAGGTAGAGTTGTTACGAAGACCATATTGACTCTCAGAACCTAAAATATTTAGTATCTGATCTTTTACAGAAAAATTGTGAGATCCTTGAAGTCAAAGTGTTTATTAACCTGGGGTTTGTAACTCCAATAGGTCCTTTGGACATACTTTTGGAATTTTACCAGAACTCTTCATGTGCATGATAATCTGGAGGAAAAAATGGACATAGGCATGCTCCACATTATCTGAACAACTCTTCTAGAACCCCACCATAGGGCCTTGTGTTTTAGTGTTTGCCTTTAGATTTGGGTTTAAGATAGAATAGAAACATGAAGAGTTGGAAAGACCTCCCAGCAGGCTAGACAAAGTCCCTTTGGGAGCATCCAGGCCTGTGTTAACCACCTTGCCCATGACTTAGAGGTGTCTGCCTGTGAGTCAGGGAAACTCAGAGCCAGAGAAAAATACAGTCCTTCTCTACCCGCAAGAGACATCTTGGCATAGCCAAACTCATTTTCCATGGCCTAAGGGAACAGGAGGGTATTTTTGCTGTATGGTAGAGTGAGAAAGGGTCCACATTAAACTCTGCATGGGGTGCATTTTTCTTAGTTACTTCACCAGTTAATGTCCCAGGGGTTTCCAAGGACCTGGGGAAATTAGTGTTACTCCATCTGGATGGAGTGATGGTACCACTTCTCTCCTAGACTAGAGAAGTGCCTCTCACAGGAAGTATGAAGCTGGGCTCGATCGTCCATTTAAAATGGTGTCCTTGAGCCATTTACGAATCTTTGGAGGTCTACAGCAATCCAGCTGCATTCATTAAGAGAGGTAAGGGGATAAAAGCAGACAGGCTTTTAAAAGTTCATGGGCTATGAAAAAAAGACTGGTTCAAGTGGGAACTTTCAAAGCAAGAGAGCAGAACTTGACTTACAAAGCTTGAAACCCACCGCAAGGCAAGGAAAATACTGATCTCACCAAAGTACAAAGACTTTCATGATATTTCAAAACTGCTTAGAGCGATTCAATTTCAGTCTCCACTGGTTAAGATTAAGTTTACAGTTGCAAACTGGAGCAATCCTTTTGAAAGAATTGTAGCAGGAGGCATAAAGACAACCCATAGCACTAGAACCAGTAATTCACAGGAACCAAGGAATATATAAACAAAAATGTTCACTGCTGCATTATTTTTCAGGTAAAAAACAAGGAAGCAATTTGTATAAAAAATATCAGTGCAAGGAGAATGTTTAGTGAATTATGCTATATCAATATCATAAAATTCTTAAAGTGGATAATTACAAAGAACATGTAGAAATATGGAGAAATGTGCTACAGGTTAAGTAAAAACAACATTAAACCAAATAAAATATTCACTGTCTTTGTGGATTTGTAAATATTACATGCAAGAGGAAATGTCAAAGAAGGAAAATAGTTTAATTAGGTAGTGTGATACTATGAGTGATATTTTAAATATTTTCTTTAATGACATGTTTTTCAAAAAAAACTAAGGGTGGTCACTAATTAAAAAGCCAAAAGCGCAGACAGGAACAAACACTAAGAAAACACCACATTTTATTTCTGACATACATTTGCCATATGAGGGGAAAATAAAATCATTTATTCAAAACATCGTAAGGATTCTGTAAAGAATCTTGGGGTCAAAAGTCACAAGTTTCCCTTTCTCACAAGAGCTAGTGGCACCGAGTATTTATCGTGTGCAAATGTCCATTAATCTTCAAACATCCTGTGTGGCAAGCACTAATACTATTCCTATTTTTCAGATGAGGTAAAAAGCGTAAAGAGTAGAGGTAATTTGCCCACAGTCACACAGATAATTAGGAGCAGAGCTGGGATTTAATCCAAGTTTGAGTCCAGGGCCACCGCAGCTGTCGAGTTGGAAGCCCTTTGTGACTTTACGCTTGTCGGACTAGAGAACTTTTGGAATGAGTAGGTGCTTGTTTATCAGACAGACTTGAGTTTGGATTCTAGATTTTTGTATCCACCAGGATGATTCTGATGAAAAGGAAATAGACCTTGACTCACACTGGCATAGACGCTTAGGAGCTGTATGGTCTCATTAACAGGGGGTCCAGAGCTGGGCTGACCGTGGGACTGGGGGACAGGCAGCTTGCTTGCTTTCCGCATTGCCCCTGCCAACTTGGAGCGACCCTTGCTGGGAAAAGAATGCATCCTATTGCCTGAGGAGGAAGAGACAGTTCCTCTGGCAGGGGTGCTCTCTCAGCAGAGGGCAGTTGCCCCAGCAGACTGCCAGGGGACATGAGTTCCAGGAACCTTCCGCGACGGTTGGGACGGGGAGTCTGGGGACACCCTCATTGCGTTCCACTAGTGTGGAGGTGGGGCTGCCAAGAGTCTGTCCCGATGTTTGCCGCCCTCATCTCTCAATGACTTACTTGTTTTCATTGTCTTCATCTGTCAGACGGCAGATCTGACGGCTCCGTGGGATGAGGGTTAGCAGGGCCTGGCCAGTGGGGGGCAGTGAGGATGGTTTTGAGGGTATTACTCGGGCGGAGGAGAGGAGCGGCTGGAGAAGCATGAGCTGTTGAGGTGCCGTCTCAGCCTGCTTAATTCTTTTTCCTTACCACCCTTCCCTCTAGCAGTAGAAGTGATAATTTGGTAAAGAATGAAGTGCTAATACATGTTTTAAATATTATTTTCTGTCCGTTTTTTTAGCAGCTTTATTGAAATATTATTGATAAACAAGAATTGTACATGTTTAAGGTGTACAACTTGATATTTTGATGTAAGTATACATTGAAAAACAATCACCTTATGTAACACACCTCACATAGTTCCTGTGTGTGTGTGTGAGATGATTTAAGACCTATCTTCTTCACAAATGTCAAGTACACTATACTGTATTGTTAACTACCATCAATCACATGCTGTACATTAGATCTCCAGAGCTTATTCACCTTGCATAACTGAATTTTTTCCCCTCTTCTCCCTGAGGCTTCATCCCCCTTTTCTATTGAATTTATACACTTGGTAAGAAAAATGCATAAACCCAGAGTTTGAAGATGTTTTGAAATTCCATTGTTTCAAAAGCAGAAATTAGATTTCACAGAAAATACACAATTTTCAAGATCCATGCTAAATATGGAAATTTCTGCCATTCCCTGCCCAGCTAGTCTTTGCTACTGGTGTTACTCTTACACCATGTTCAGTTTATTCTTTAGCACCAGAATTTCTTTTTCTACATTAACATTAGTTTCCTATTAATACTAAGTGAAAAAAAAATGAGTTTTTACAAATTGCAAAATTCACGGACCTCAACACCCGTGGCTCTCCTCAACCCTGTCCTCTCCTGCAAAAGCAGGAAGCATCCTCTTTCTCCATTAAGAGTTCCTGCATGGCCAAGGGCTCCAGAGGAACATCAGGTCAGCTCCTGGCTGTTTCACCTGCTAAAGTGTAGTCTGAGCGCCTCTCATCAACTCTGCCCATCTTCCCCCACCCCCCTGGTGACATGTGTGTGACAGACAGAATGACTCCTGGAGGTCAACACGAAGATCTGTGTGAAAGCCAGAAAAAGAAAAGTGGTTTGCAATGCTTGTTAGCACAGATCCATGATGATTCTCTCTCTCTGTCGGTCCTTCCTTCCTCTAGGCCAGAGTCATGTGGGTCCACCCCTGGATGCAACTTGTAGTTCCTGTCGAATCAATCAGTGGGACTTCAGAAATCATAGGTGTGTGTTTTTGTTTGAGTGATTGAGTGCATTAGATCCCCTTTAAAGCCCAGATACTGGTGTATTTTACCAGTGTACATGGATGCAAAGACACTACTGAGTTTGCCATGTCCAGCTGAATGCCAGGAAGTATGATACGGTTAGCTCTGTACTTAGGTCATGCCTGTTCTCCAGTCTTTACCCATTTATTACAACCCAAAAGTTCTGCAAACCCATTAAAAACTACAAAATGTCAATGGACTAAAGGCAGTAGAGCTCAACCTGTAAGAATGTGGCTGCAGAGTAATAAATCGTTGTGTCAAGTTTATTTGTCCTAAAACAACAATATAATCCTTAATAAATGTTTTAAAAGGAAAATATTACTTAGGACTCTTTCACCCAAATGCAACTTTCTTGTGTTTCCAGGTAGCATTGGCCATATGCCTACATTTTCAAACAGTTATAATTATAATGCATATGTCATTATGAATGGCAGTGGACAGTGGACATTCTTGAATTTGACATTCTCAACTTCATTTATTTGCCTGGGACTTCAAAGATCACAATAATTTGTAATTTTGCAGGGGTTTGATTTTGAAATGGCTGGGTTTCAAAGCTGGTGTGTAAAAAGGTAAGAAGCCACAGTCAGTGAACAAGTCCAGCCCACCATTGCTGGGAGCAGCATTTCAGTATCTCTTTTGTGCTTGCATATGGAGCTTGCATGGAACTCTCATGAAATGATTCTTTGCAGGTTTCGGTAAATTTAGGTAAACACACTAATGATGTGATAATGCAAGCTAGAATTTCTTTTATTGGCAGAATTTATATTTGGGGTTTATAAGCAAATCCTGAGCTCATAGATTCATTAAGAGTCTTAAGGGGTTACCTAACATTTCTAGTTTCTGCATTTTAAAGGGGAAATCGTATTGCTACACTGGTTTTCACTAATCTAGGAATTTGCAAAAGCATTCGGCCATATTCCTCAAGAATATCAATAGTATACTATATTTACCTTTTCACATGACAGTCACGTGGTGTCCAGTAGTCTATATAAAGATCATGTTAAATGACAGCACAATATTCCATTATCATTTACCAAACTATGTTCTATCACTCCATATTTAGGCTGTTTTCAATTTTGTGCTATTAAACATAGTGTTATAATGATAAATTTTGTGTCTACTTTCGAAATATTTTCTTGACATAAATTCCTAGGGGTGGTAAAAAAAAAAGAGATGGACATTTTTATGACTCAACATATATTATTGTACTGCTTTGCAAAAGACTTATGTAAATTTACAATTTGACCATCAATATATTAATGTCTCTTGAGTGATGCAAAATAGATGACATCCTACATGATTATTAATGTTTTCTCCTAGTTAAATGGGTATAAAATGGTTCACTATTATGTTTTACATTCTAATGCTTTGATTTGTGCCCCATGTTGAACATTGTAAATATACTTAGGATTCAAAGTTTCCTCTTAAGTGACATAGTTGTTCATATCTTTTGCTGGGTTTCATTTAGGGGATCATTCTGGCTTCATTGTTGAAAGATATGGAAAGAGAGAATTCGAATCCCCACACTGCTGTTTATTGGCTGTGTGACCTTGACCTTGGGCAAGTTAGTAAATCTCCCTGGCCCCTGTTACCTCGCCTGTTAAGTTGGCACAAAGATGTGCCTCTCACAGTGTTGGTAAGAGGATTAACCAGGCTGGCATAGGTAAAGAAGTACTGAACACACATACATATAAAAAATGGTTCAAGAGGTTTTAGTCACATGATATGGTTTAGGTTTGTTGGTTGGTTTTTAATCACAGCCTGAACTTCCCAGTGCTCTCAAGATAAGACCTCTTTGCTCTCTTATCCCTGTGCTCATTCTACCAATCTGCCCTTCACACAAGTGTCCTGCTGTTTCTGAATTCTGTCTAAGCCTTCCTACAAGTAGTTCCACCCTTCAAGCCCCTGCCAATTTCATGTAGTGAACTCCTATTCATCCTTCAAAACAGCCTCTGGAAGTTTTCCTGACCCTCCAGTTTAACTTTACTCCTCTTCCTCCCATGGAGCCCTGTTCCTGTCTCTATCACAGCATTACTCCCTATTCTCTATTGTCAATATACTTTTATTTTTCCTCAAGTAGGCTCTAAGACCCACGTGAGTAAAAACCATGTTTTATTGAGTTTTACAGCCTTATTCACGGCAAAATGCTTGGCATGTGGAAAGTGCTCAATAACTATTTGTTGAATGTATGAGTCAATACCAACATTACTCATCTGGTGTGAATCCAAATGTTTCATAAGGAAAGAAAAATCACTTTCACAGAGCAAATATTTGCCATCACTGGGATAGGTCAGGTTAGGGCCGCATAGTGGGAGAAAGAGGTTCATTTTCTGAGAGACAGCTCTAGACGAGTGCATTGTGGAATTACAAAATATATATGGTTTCTCACTAACCTGCAGTTCCCAGTCATGGTTCCGAAGGATTCCCTCTAACCTCAAAGGAGAGACGATCGCTGGAGGCTATTGTGTTCAAGAGTGGGTGATGCATACTCTGAAGACAAACCCAGAAGTGGAATCCCAAAATTATGATGGGCCGTGGCTGTATTGGCGGAAGTGATTAATCTCCCAAGATGAGTACTTTGAAAGTGACAACATCTTTTTGGATGATTAGGTTCTGATCTAATTGTCTGAAAAATAAAAACAGGTACATGTTTTAGCACATCTCTTAAGTGCTAAGAAACACGCACGTAAGGAGTAGAGGTAGAGTCTGGTCTGGGAAACCTTGGAATACCTAAGACCTGAGTTAGGTTTGAAAGCAATGGCTGAGTGGAGAGTAAGCTTCTGTGGCAGGACGAAGAAGAAAAGTAAGATAGGAGGGGTGGAAATAGTAGGGAGGAGTGTCCTGGGTGGAGCAGAGGAAGTGAGGGTGGGCCCTGGGAGAGGAGGCTTGCGGAGGCGCTCCAAGGCTCCCCCAGGGACGGCTGGTGCGCCTGTGTGGACCCGCAAGGGGAAGCCAGAGAGGCTCGCTGTCCGATGTCAGGTGCCCTGGAAGCACAGCCTGGGAAGACGGGTCGGGTACGTGTGATTTACTAAAGAGAAGTTCTCAGGAAAAATAGGCCAGGGAGTGAGGGGAGCTGGATGAGAGACGGGAGAGAACCCAGCAGAAAGGGCTCAGGGAGAGGTTAGCCCCAGCCCAACTGCTGGCAATGCGCTGGTATCTTCATAAGCACACTGCAGGGTTGTCCCCACCTTGCGGCAAGGGGGCTGGCCTTCTGTGCCCCTGCGGTGTGCTTGGCTCTCCGGTGAGGTGCCCTGGGCAGCCGGGGGCACAGCTCCAGAGAAGGGCATCAGTAGCTCGGCGGGGAGGGCCCCACCCAGCAAGGGTGTCTGAGCCACTCCCAGTGCCTCTGTTGTATCATGGCTGCAGCCGATGAATTCTCTTCCTCCCCAGCCCCACGGACCTGGATCCTTCCTTCTTTATTAAGACGTAGCTCAGTGCCTCTCCGTACAGTCATGGTCTCATCAGCGTGGGAGAGTACTCTGGTCAGACATCCGAAAATGCTTCACCTGTGCCTCTTTTGCGGCTCTTTTCCCCTTACGGGGTCATTTCACTCATGGGGTGTGGGTCCCCGCTCACCTGCTAGGCCGTCAGCTTCCCTGCATTAGGCAGCATGTCTCACTCAGCCCCGCACTGTGTTGGCCCGAGTACTGTGCCCGGCACCGGGGGCTCCCAGTGAATGTGTGTAGGAGGAGCCCTGAGAGGAGCTTCTCTGCTGTTGACCCAGCTGGGGAGGAACTTGGGCTGTGTCACTCAGCGCTCTTGGCTTATCATTAGGCCATAGCTCTGCAAAGCCCTTGTAACCCCCCTCCGGCCCTGAGCAGTAACATAATCTTTTAAATATGCTTTTGCTTATGTGCTTTGAGCATGTCCAGCATAGTAGGGAAATTACAGTAACTGGGGAATTGCAAAAATGCTTTAGAGGATGCTTTCGGAAGCTTGCTTTTGAGTTACCCCAGGTGCAGTGTCGCAGGTGAAGCTGGGTCTGTGAACTGAGTACTGAAGAGCTGGATGTGACCTGCCCATGAGTACCTGTCTGCCGTACTGCAATTCTGGGTCTGCCTTCTTTTGAGAGTTCCTTATAGGTAGGCCTGCAGATGGCTTCCCAGCAGCAGAGATTAGTCAGAGGCTGTGGAAATTGCTCCTCTGAGCCGTCTTACTTGGGTCCTTCAGAGTACCCTGGTGGTGTCTTGGCCCTGAAGGGGACTGTGGGACAGGAGGTGTGGGGCTTCTCAAGGCAGCACAGGGGGCAGTCACAGCACCTGCACGCTCCACCTTGTCTGGGGTTTGGACGGAGGATGGAGAGCAGCGGCGCTGGGAAAGGAGCCTTCATTCTGGCAGAAGGGCAGCATTTTCTGCACACCTTCTCTGGGAAGAACATCCAGGATGGTATGTGTGTCATTACACTGTGCAGCCTGACACATCCTGGGGAAGCTGGATTCATGACCTGCAGGTGTATTTTAATCAAGTCCAATCTCAAAAATGTTATTGCAGAGATGGGAAACAGTCCGTACAGCCTGTGTTGCTAAGTCTTACAGCACTGACCTCTCCATAACCCGCGCCATCCAAACTTCAAACATGTCACCTCCACAACTTAAATGAAATGAAATGATCCAAAAAAAACCAAACAAACAAAAAACTGTGAATTCTGCCTTGTTTTTCTAGACTTGGGGATCTGCATGCACTTGGGCCAAACTCCTGGCTGGCTGAGATCATTACCCACATGACTAGGGTGCCCATTTGGGGCAGCTGCTATTTGGGGTGATGGGAATACTTAACTCTGGAAATGCTGACCAGGCCATGGTTAAAGCCCTGTCTAAATTATTGGCAGCAGGATCTTTCTTGGCTTCAGTCTCTGTGCTTCCCAGACCCTTCTTTCCACCTGCTGCAGGATGCAATCAGCCTAGGGCAAGAGGGACCCAGATGACACCACCCTGAAGTGCTGAAGGAGAGAGGCTCTGTCTTTCTTCTCTCTTTTGCACCCTAGACATCGGTAACTTCTTGTCCTTCTCCAGTGCCACTACTACTTTCTATCTTCAGTCTGGGTAAACTAAGAAAAAATTTAAATTCTATTTGTTGAGCATGTAAGCATTGGCTCTATCGATATTTCTTGATTGGCACTTTTTAATTTTGTCTCCGTTGGCTCCCTTAGAGTTCCCTGGACATTTGATCCTTATGAATAAAACATTGAGGCCAAATGTTTTAGGGTGACAACTTGGTCTGAATGCCACTGGAGAGTGACACAGAGTACAGATCAGGTCCTGGAGGTGGTTCTCTCTCGGAGAAAGACGGAGGATCAGCTGAGGTGTAGTAGAAGGGATCCTCCACCCGGAGTCTGAAAACTTCCTTCAAACACCGAGTCTGCCACTAACAAGATACTCCATTGCAATTTACTTCACGTCAATTTCTTTGTAAAATGGCACAACGTGTGGCATGAGTGTTGATAATTTTGCTGCCTCTTTCTGGGAAAGGAGTAGGCATCCTTGTTCCGTGGTGCCAGGTATGGCCATGTGAGGAACTATATACCTGCCTGCTTCTTTGATGTCAGGCTTGGCTGTGAGATCTGCCTTGGCTGGTGGAAGTGAGCATGGGTACTTGTGTCACTATCGTAGAGACACCTTTAGTGAATTAATAAAAAAAGAAAAAAGAGCCATTGTGTAGCTGCCATCTCTCTTTTTCTCTGTCATTGGGTCCTGGAATGAAGAAGGCGTGGAGAAGGGCTGTAGCTGACCCATAGTGCATGTGTGACATGAGTGAGAAATAAACCTTGGTTGGGGTAAACGCTGAAATATTCTGGTTGTTTGTTATTGGGTATAACTTAGCCTCAGCTGATTAATAACAATTGAAAATAATAAGATCTACCTGTTGGGCTCCTTGTGAGAATTAAACAGGATAATCACCTCAAGAATATATTACATATTTATAAGATACCAGGCACTGTTTTCTAGTTATAAGTGCCACAAAGTTGCATAAGGCATGGAGCTCATCCTCCAAAGAGCTAATAGGAGAGGACCCAGAGATTTCTAACAATTATGTTACTAACAATGTATAGTAGACCTATGGCATTTGGAAGGGATTTGCCTTGGCCATTACAAATTCTCAAATTCTAGAAAATTCCTTCACATATGACTTCCCTTAGAAAACGCTTGAAGAACAGTGAGTTGAAAACAGCAAAACCTGGCCTGGACCCCCGGCAGCAGCCCCAGAGCTCTCGCTAGTTGAGCAGCTCCCTTTTTGCACCTCAGCCTTATAAGGTCAAAACACCTTATTCAAACACATATCTCATGAAAATATTTTATTTCAACAGCCTGTGGTTGCATTTTAGTAGTCAAAACCACAAATGTGAATTTCCCAAGAACCAAGGGCACATGGTTTATAACGTGGCAGCACTTGACACGAACTGTGGTTTATGGATGCTTGATAATGGCTGCTCTAAGGTGGGAGATGGGGCTACCTAGTAAAGTTCAAAGACATTCACAATGTGCTTCTGCTAATTCCAGGTGGTTCAGTTGTCAGAAAAGAGACCCACTCAAACCAGTAGCTCTCAGCCAGGTGGCTCCAGTGAGCTCTAGATGAGGATTGTGTGGCCCACGGGATCCCCACATTCAGAGTAGGGACAGGGCAGGCTCTTGGAGGTGTTGTGGGTATGGAACAAATCCTGGTTTTCTTCTCCTGCTAATGCAACTAATCAAATCTCTGTGGACTCAAGAAGAGGTTTTTGCACTATTGTGAGCCCATTATGCGGTTACACATCTCTGAGTATCCCACTGACCAGAAGCCCGGCACGCTAAGTGGCTCCCCTCTCATCCTCACTTGCTTCTGATGCAAAACAAAAAGAGTCAAGAATAGCAACACTTTGAGTTTATGATTGCAGGTGTACTTTAAATCATGTTGGGGACAAAGTCCACCATTTCCTTTCTAGATTGCTGGACCAGAAGCCACTAGAATGAAGGTTCATTATGGGCTCTGCTATCAACCAGCTATGTGGAATTAGGCAAGCCACTTCCTCAGTTTGCTCCTCTGTGAAATAGGGTTAACACCCATTGCCAGAGACACAGTGAAATGGTATTGTGTAAAACGTAAAACCCCTTGACAATTTCATTGTGATGTAAAATATCAAAGCTGTGAAGGATTTCCAGGATTTCATAACCTAGAAGGTATCATAAAAACACCTAGTCTGTCTAACCCCTTAATTGTAAAGATTATGAAACCGAGGCTCAAAGAGATAATTATTATTGCTGTGGACATAAATAATGATTCTCACAATGCTATGGTTTGTTCTGGTCTGACCTTTCTACCTTCTACAAGGCATTTGTTTTCTTAGCTGGGATGGTCAGGATCCCCAGCCTGCTCCCCTCCCCCTCCTTTTAAGGATTGTCTTTATTTCTTCTGGGGCCACTTGTTGGACCCCCTATGAGGTTAGGTGCGTGTGATTTTCCCTAATCAGGAAACCTGGGGCAAGCCAGCTATTCTTCTGGGGGAAGACTTGCCAAGTGTGGACATTCAAACTCCTAAGGCAAGAAGACTCCAATGCCATAGATCTGAGTGAGGATTAATTCATGCAGCAGAAAAAATGCAGAGCACACAGGCATGTGGGCTCTGTGGCCAGGTTTTCTGGGATGTGTAGTTTGGCAAAGCTGAGCCTGGGTTGCCCAGAGAACAGCTTTTGATCTAATGCCATGGTCGTTTTTGAACTCGGAGTGCAGTGCCCTTCATCGTTCTTGGCTCCGATTTCCCAGGTTAATTTCCTGACATCTGAGGAGCTTTGTTTAGCGTATGTAACTTCCTGCCTTTTATGTCAGAGTCTGTGAACTGAGGAATCAGGCAATGAGCCAAGTAACCTGGGGGTGGGGGCAAGCGTTTGAGACTCCTCTCCTAGTTTTATGTTCCTTAGTCATAGACTAGCCCTTAGTCACTTTTTCCCTACTAGATATTAACACAATAGAAGGCTCTTAGGTAAAATGTTAAGGGTGGGTAGGGAAGGGACAGGAGGGATTGTGGAGGGAGCCTGTCATTGCCAGAGTAAAGTGCTAGAGAGGTTTCGCCCTGGCTTTGTGACTTTGCACCGATGTCCAGATGCCTTTGGGGTGTAGTCACTGAGCATTTGTGTCCTGGGTCCCCACCCCAGCTCTCTCCACCCGACTTTGTCCATCACTCAAAGGAGATTGGCAACCCTGGACCAAGGAGACAGAGCCAGTGACCCTCAACCCTACTCGTCTACCCCTCTGTCACCCTCCACCTTCCCCAAAGAGAGCCTCATCACCAGCTCGTCATCTGCATTCCCTTTGTTGGCCTGACAGCACCGCTTATCAGAGTTTGTCCTTGATGTGAGTGAGCGCCAGGGTTTCTAGAAGCTTCTGGCCAGCTGGGCTGTGCCTCTTTGACTTAGTGTGCAGACAGGAGACTAATAAGTGTTTATTATTGTGGCAGATGTTGCAACATTTACCCTCTCCAGGGCTGTGTGAGGCTCAATTAACATTTCGGACACCCACACTGCAAGTGTGAAGTAGTTAAGTTTGGGACCCAAATCTAAACAAACAAAAAATGATTCCTTTTACTTTGTAAGGGCTGGATTCATTGGCTCAGGAGATATATAGAGAGCGAAGCCTTCTTGCCACTAAGAAATTATTCAGAGACTAGTCCATTGGAGGCCCTTAGAGGGCCTGTGCCATCAGCCCACTCATGCTGGTTTGCTCTTTGTTCCTATAACCCACAGCATCCTTGACATCTAAGGAACTGCTGAATGAGTGACTGCGACCATTTACACCCTGGCACCTCCCAGATGAGCAAATTGAGCTGCGCAGAAGCTGTGGGGGAACCGGGCCGAAGAAAACTGTCTGCTGCCTCCCAAGCGGCTGCCTCCGCTTAATTGACATGTTTGTGTTGTGCGTCTGGAGTGGACCTCTGACTGCTTCAAAGGCCACTGAGACTGGGTCTGAGAGCCCTCGTGCCTCAGCATACTCCTCAGAACTCCACGACTCGGGGAGAAGAGAGCCCAGGGGTGAGCCGGCTGCCGTGTTTGTGGCCATGAGGAAGCCTTTGTGGGGAATCTGGGGGACCTCCCTTCGGGTTTGACTGGGCCTCAATGATCTGGACATCCAGAGGTATTTGGCCAGAGACACACGCTCCCCAAGGCGATGCTCTCTGGCCGGGGCTCAGGCTGCTTCCAGGGGAAGTTGCTAAGGGGACACTGTGGCGTGTGGGTCTGGCTTGAGCAGAGCTCAGCGTTACCTATCAGGAAGATTTACCTTAAAAATTTTCCCTCCCACGAGTTACGAACAAGCAAACAGTGAAATTCTTACTCAGAAACAAAACAACTCAAAAGAAAATAATTTCTTTGTTCAGGAATTCCTACAGCCTCTTTAACTCTTTGCCCATCTCCTTTCTCTGTCTCTGTTTCTCTTGTTTCTGTCTCTTTGACTTTCTCAGTTTGTCTCTGTTTCTGACACACGCGTGCACACACACACACACACACACACACACACACACACACACACACACACACACATCCGGGTTCATTCTTTCTCCAGTCTTCATCATCAGCAAACTTGTAGCACTGCTCTGTAGCCCAGATAAATCCTGGGTGGAGCAAATTGCAGTGTTGAAGTTACACTGACTCGTATTTCAAAGGACTGATTCAGAATTGTCCACAGCCTCAGAGGCAAGTGCCAAGGAAAGGCAGAGGAGCCATTTGGAGCCCCAGTGGGACAAAGCAGTTGAAACAGAGGGGATGGTGGTGTCACTGGCGTGGAGCCCAGGAACTGTCATCACAGAGACAGCGAATCTCATGGGGACAACTCTGGATCCAGGTGGCCGCTGCTCCGGCTCAGGGCCCGTCTCCCTTGCGCCCTGGCCTGTGGTGACCTAGGGTTCTGGGAGGGAGGCTTGGACTGCAAACTCCAGCCCTGGACCAAGTTAAGAGGTAGAGCCCAAGAAGGAAGAGAATGAGGAAGAGAGAGGGAGAGAGTGGGAGGTTTCCATGGCCGTGTCTGTGGAGAAATGCCAGGGATTGGAGTCCAATTCCAGAACTTTTAAAGCAAGATGCTTTAAAGTCTTAAAGTTAGGTAGGGTTTCCTATATGGGAAGAAGAAAGATTGTTGATAGCACCGAAGCTGGGTAATGCCCGGATTTCTACTTTCACAGGTTTTTTTTTTTTTTTATCCCTTCCTCTTTCCTCTGCCACCGGGCTACTTCCCCAGGCCTTGCATAGGAATAATGAGAACAAGTGTAATTGCTATGAGCGCCTTAAAAGGAAAGTGCTATGTAAACGCAGAGTATTTTTATGTGTGCATATAAAACTTATCTTCTCTGGCTAGAAGTTTCTTATTCATGGAGCTAAATGAAACAGGTTTATCTGGAATAACAGTGATCCCAAAGGACCTGAGTAGTGCAAAAAGCCTGTGTTTGGGGAAATATCAGTCAATATTAGAAACTGTTTCTACAGTTAATTTTTTTCCTTCATCTTAATTTCTACCTTATTCTCTGTTTTGCTTTAATGAGGCTCCTGGAACACATTCACACATAGGCTTTCCTACACAAACCATAATGTGGTGTGCAGGTAAATGTTTTTACCAACTGGCTCTTCAAGGAAGGGGTGGTCCTAATTTGTTGTCTTTGCCAGTTTTCACCATGTAAATGCTCCTCACCATGGCCAGTTTCAACCTGTCAACATGGCTGATTTGGAACTGGGGAGAGGCACGTATAGGGCACCGCCAGGTGATTTCCCTGCCCTCTGCATAGAATAGATGGAAATGACCTCAAATGCACAGATAATTGTAAAGTGAGGTAAGTGGAAGTGATGACTTTTGAGAGTATGTTTGTTTTTAAGATTATTTAATCGTAAGGTTTTATAATTTGATTTTTAATGATGGCTGCATTAACAAGTGGCTTGCAAAATTTCAGAAAATTCAGCAGTTGGCTTCCTGAGGCTAGAACGAGCCGGCCCATTGCGCTGCTGTGCCGGGGTGCTGAGGTGTTGAGCCTGATGTGGTGTTGACTCTGAGGACCTCGAAGCGTCTGGCTCACTTGGCCTAGCAGCTGTTGAGTGTTTCCACTTGGATGTCAACAATGAGGAGAAGTAGAGGATTACAAAAATGAATCCTTACTACTATCTTTTTTCTGACTTTATTCAAGTTAAAAATTGTGAAGTCACCCTCTTTCCTCCTTCTCTCTCAGTCTTTTTATTTGTTAGCCAACTATTTTCAAGTCTTCCTTCACAACATCTCTTCCAGCATTGGCATCAAATTTGGGTGCATAGTGGAATCTCCTGGGGGGGTCTCTAAACACATACTAATGTCTGGGTTCCACTCTGGGAGGTCCTGACTTGATTGGTCTTGGGTACAGCTGGGTATTGTGGTTTTGAAAAGCCCCTCAGGACGACAACTCCATGTCACTGAGTGATGTGGTTTGAAGTGTGCTACTGTCCTCTCCATTCTTGCTGTGGTGTAGCCCTCTCTAACACAGTACAACGGAAACATGGGCTTGGAAGTCCGACAGACCTGGGCCTGAATCTTGGCTTTGCCACCTATAAGGGCATGTTTCTGAAATCTCGGAGCTTCACTTTCGCCACACTGTAGCGTGGGAACAATAACCCTAAATGCAGAGAGTTATGTAAAACTGCGTTAGCTCAGCGCTTGACTTAATAAGAGCCAGATTCCTCATTCGTTTTTCAGTGGTCTCCTAATTGATCTTGCCTCTGATTTCTCCTGAGCCTGCGTATCTCAGAAATACCGCTAAAATGATCATTCCCAAAAGTCCAACCTCTGCTCAGAAACCTTGAATGGCTCCGCATTAGCTTCACTCCGGCCTCACCTCCCAGCAGCAAGGAGGAACACCTCTCTCAGGTCTGTGAGGCCACCTAGCACTTTCCCTCCCAGAAAGCCCTCCCTGCTCCTCATGCCATCACCAGCTCCCAGCTTTCTTTTCAGGAAGCCTTTCTTTTCAGGGAGACTAATGGACGTCCTCTTCTCTGGGCTCCCTTATCCTGGTTCCCTTCATCTCTGGTTGGGACCTTTTCTGTTCCCCTCATGGCGTTAGGCACTTACATTTCATATCCTCAGACTGAAAATTCTTAGATGACTGGGTCTCTTTGTCCACAGCTCTGGCTGTCCCTGGGATGTGGTCAGTGAGGGCAGCTAATTAAGCAGGGTGACAACCAGCCTTGTAACTGCCAGCTGCCATTTTCTGGAGCTGCTCAGACCGGAGGGAGGAGGATGTGGCTAAGTAATCCCCAGGTACCGGGGCTGCCATGACAGCGTCTCTTCCCCACCGGGTGGCCCAAATCTGCCCCTGGGCCAGCACTGCACCTAGCTGCCCCTCATTGCTCCTGTGTACTCAGAGCGATCGCCCCTGAGCCTGAGCTCCTGAGAGCAGCTCTCCTCAGCGTGCAGCACACCCAGCGCGGAAATGGTGAGGGCGACAGGGGTCCTTCCTGCCCTGCTCTTGCTCTTGATGACGAGTGACCCCCGGGTCAGCCCCCAGGACCGGGAAAGGCCTCGCAGCATGCCATTCACTCGCCTCCCTGAGCAGCATATCCAACAGCCCCTCACAATAAAAGAAACGATTGATTTAAAAGTTGTGCCTAAAAAAAAGCCTTTACTAGGCTGTTTATCCTATTACTGCACAGTAAGCATTTTGGATGAGCAGGGCCCAACGTCTCAGTCTCTTGTGTTCAATTTCCTGGCTCAGCCCTATTGTCACTGACTCGGTTGGCTGAGGTGGAAGCTCAGAATCCCCTTTGACTCCCTTTCTGTCTTACCTCCAATTCTAATTAGCCACCAGGTGCTGCTTTCTTCATTTTCCAAAGGCCGCATGCCCGACTCACCTCTCCATTTCACCACGATTAACTGATTTTAGTTGGTCTATGGTGTGAGCCTCTGGCCTTTGCTCTCCATGTCTCACTTTACTTGCTGCCTGACATACCTTTTCAAAGCCTGATAAATCTCACCCATGCTGAAAATCCTGTTTCGCCCAGAGAATTAAGTCTAGACCCTACAGGGCGCACACATGCTGTCACATCAGACCCCAACCCACAGTACCGATGTCATGCTCTCCTGATTTCTTCTCACTTAACCTGTGTCCAGACACACCATACTTTTCAGGGGGCTTTCATGCCTCCAGACCTTTGCAGCTGCTGTTCCTTCTGCATGGAATGCCTTTCTTCTCCTTTCTCACCTGAACATCCCAACTCACCTGCTAAGGCATGGCTGGGGGGGTCTCCTCTGTACAATCCTCATTGACGCCTTCTGACAGAATTAATGATTCTTCTTTGTGTACCTAGGGCCCTTGGAACAGACCTTATTCAGCACTTGCTGCATTATTTTAATGATTTGTTTTTATATCTGCCCTCATTCAATTGTGGCTTAGTCATCTTGGTATTCGCCAGTGGCCCCATGGGAAAGGAGCTCCACAGATGTTCGTGGAATAAACGAGTGCGTTTCCTGTCTCATGTTGCACATGCTCTCTCTTGTCCTCCTCTGTGAGAGATATACCGACAGCCCAAGTGAGATCAAACAATAATACTTACAAGCTCTAAAAGTTGTGTCGTATGCCTAAAAAAAATCTTCCTCCTAGATCCCATGTGACAAAGCATATGGAAATGAGCTGAGGCAGGCAGGTGAAAAGTTTACCCTTCACCCTCAGAGAGGCTGTGTTTGGAAAACCTATGTTGATTTTAACTTGAGTATTAGTCACTCATAAAATGCTGTCAGAAATCTCTCTGGGGCTGGCCCAAGTCACAAAATGTGTGTGGATTGTTTTCGAAGCTGTGCTTTGTTAAAATAGCAATTCCCAGTTTGCCTTAGGTGTAGAGTTTAGGGTCATGGTTCTCTGGATATTTTAGGAAAACATGAGCAAACATTCCAATCCCTCCTTCCCCCGTCACAGGGAGGCTTAGGTCGTTCACTGGGCTCAGATTTTTCAGAGAACCCATTGCTGATAGTGGTCATTCCATGTCCTGGTCCTCTCCCAAAAGAACCATATTTGAGCTCCTGGTGGATTTAAATGTCCACAAAACGTCACTTTCCAAGGTAAGCCTGGGGGTGGTGTGGGGGACTTTGGACTCGCTGACTGAGTCAGAGCTCTGGGCCTACACTGGAGAGGAGGCCGTGTTTGGCCATTTTGCGGGCTCTAGCCAGATTGAAAGAATGAATAAATAAACAAGGGAACCTTTCATGACGTGGAAAAAGGACTTGCAAACCCAGCTGCATATTTAATGTTATTTCCCCCTCTCAGCAGCCACCCTCTGCTCCGCTCTCCAGAGGCTCAGTCACTTGCCTTTGGGCGCGCGCTTGGTGAATGCTCTCCACCAACTTTACCCTGCCGGATTCCCCTCCAGTGTCAGACAGCACAAACGACCCTCCGTGACCATTGTGCAAGACTAAAGGCTGGATGGCTCTCTAATGGATTCTGGCCCAAACGGAAGGAGAAGCACTTTTGAAACAAAAGTTTAGGAAAGGTCAAGGAATGATGGTAGGTGATAAAATACCTTTATTGTCTGCATTCACGAAAATGGCATCTAGGTAGGCTGTCACTCTTCATCAAGTGGGCATGTGTGCTGGCAGCGGCGTTGACAGTCTGGAACTGGATGCTGGGGAGATGTTGGCAAAGCAGTAAGGTGATGAAAGGGAGGAGGGGCTGGTGGAACCCTGGCTGTTTCTTGTTAGAGCTCCAGCAAAGGTGAAGAAAATGGATCATAATCACGGACAGGAGCTCCTCCAACTCCATGTCATCAAGTAAATGGCTGAGGGAATCTCGGTGCATGAACGTAAGGCTCCTTGCGTTGCCCTGGGCAGGTTTTTGTGACATCTACTTGTCAGAACCTTCAGGAATTAAAATGTGTACATTAAACTAAAACAGATATTCTTAGAAGTGCAAATACAATTAGGTTACATAAATCAATGAACAAATATATGGAATGATGAAAAATGTTGTAGGGATGAATCCTTGTGGTTTGAGGTGTGCTACTCCACAGACGGAGGGTAGCCCCTGCCTGGAAACTCAGTGAGTCACTGGAGTCAAGCTTCTTTGACTGCCTCTTGAGGAGCTGGGGAGCTCATGTCTTCTTGGAAGGCTTGTCACCCTGATCCTGAGTTAGGAACTGCAAGATTCTCTTTACTCGCTATACCCCGGGATGGAGGTGGGGATTCTCAGAGTGCATAATCTCAGCCACACAGCTGTATTGTGGGGTCAAATCAAATGCCCAGATAATAGAGGGCAGGGACGCACATCCCTCATCTCATCTGATACTCACAGGGTCCCTCTGAGAGTAGACAGGGCATTTGTTATTTCATTCACCCATTCATCCATTGAACATTTATTAATCAGTATGTACCAAGCTCTGGGCTAGGAATGAAGAATGCAACAGGACAGACCCCGGCTCAAAGATGCTCAGAGCCCCCCAGTAAGGGAGCCAGACAAAAATATTCACTATGATATTGAGTGTGAAAACATCAAACTAGAGGTGTATACAGGATGCTATGAGAACACATCAGAGAGGATCTGGATCCAGCCTTGGAGAGAAGTTCAGGCAGGCTTGAGATGATCTTGAAGAATGAGTAAGAGTGAGTCAAATTACAAGGAAGCAGGGCAGGGGGTGGCCTTTAGAGTCCATAGAAGTGGGAACAGCATTTATAAAGATATAGAGACATGAGAAAAGTGTGGTGGCCAGGAAACAGCAGATGTTTCAGTACAACTAGAAGAAACTGGGTGGAATTCTAGTAGGAAATAAAGTTGGAGAGGTAGAAAGCATCGTATCATCAAGGATCTTATGTATAATACTAATATTTTTTTCCCTTTATTCTGAAGTAATGAGGAACAATCGAATACTTTGTTATCTTTAAATCAAGTATATTGAGGTATAGTTTAAACACAATAAAATGAACCATTTTAAGTGTGCAGTTTGATGAGTGTTGATAGACATGTATACCTGTGTAATCACTGCCTTAATTAAGATGTAGAACATTTCCATCTCTCCCAAAAGTTCCTTGTGCCCCCCTGCAGTCAACACCCTCCTGTGTTTCCAGCTCTAAGTAACCACTGATCTGTTTTCAGTCATGATAGATTAATTCTGCCTATGCCAGAACTTCACATTGATAGAATCATTACAGTATGTTCTTTTTTACATCTGGCTTCTTTTAATCAGTCTAATGTCTTTGTGATTCATCCATGCTGTATGTGTCAAGTTCATTCCTTGTTATTGCTGAGTGGTATTCCATAAAGTGAGTGTACCAGAAATTGTTTATCCATTCATCTTTTAGTGGATATTTAGGCTTCCAGTTTTGCAAAGTTGCTATGGTCATTCATGTACAAATTTTTGTAGACATGAGTTTTTATTTCTCTTGGGTAAATAAACATGCAAATATCTAATAAACACATAAAAGATGCTTAGCAATATGAATTATCAAGAAATGTGGGCTAAAACCACATCAAGATACCAGTGAACACCTATTAGCCTGCTTAAAATTAAAAAGACTGACAGTAACGTGCTGATGAGGATGTGCAGCAACATGAGCTCTCATTCACTGCTGATGGGAAAGTCAAATGTACATCCACTTTGGAAAATAGTCTGCAGTTTCTTTTTCACATAAACATTACCTTGGCACTCACACTCCTGAGTTTTTAACCATTGACTAATTTTAAGGAGGGCAGCAATATGAAAAGATTTTGTTTCTAGAGGAATATTCTAACAGCGTTGAGGATGATAGATTCTGTGTTTAGACAGCCTTCATAATCTTAATTTTTTTGATAAAAAATCACCTACCATATTTTAATAGTGTACATGGGTAATTATTTCCCTATAGGGGATAGTTAGGTAATGTTAAATATTTCATTATTGGCTATAATTCTGAATAAACTTCATGCACATAACAGTGTTGTTTTTGCTGAACTAGTTACTTAAAACGAGCTCCTAGGATTGGGATCACTGAGTCAGTATTCTTTAAAATGTTTATGTTGCCAAGTGACATTCTGACTGTCTAGGGATTGTACCAACTGTGTATACTATTAGTGATTTTTCACAGATCAGGAAAGAGAAGCCTAGACAGGTCATGTGGATCAGCGAACATAAGCAGGAAAATACACAGCAGCGCTTTGAGCTGTGTGCTCGATCCCACCATAATCCAGGGGCTCTCTCTCCTTCTCATCACCCTCGGGCTCTCTCAGAACTCTATCTGGAGAACACCTACTCTGTGCTGTAGGCTCTGCTAATGTCAGGGATACAAAAATGAAAACACCTAGTTTATGATCTCGTGGCCTTCCCAGATCCCCTCTTCTCTGTCTAGAGAAAATCTCAAGCGAACAGCATGAATTCAAAAGGGAGGAGAGAAAAATCATTAAAGTCACCTACTGGGTCACAGCTTGGACACTAATTTTTTACGCAACTTCCAGGACCACGCTGACACACAAGTGAACTGCATCTTCTGCTGTGCTTTTATTTGGCAGGGTTGGCCACGTAGGTGGAGGCCTGGAATTAAGAAACCCGTCTCAGTTGGGATTGACTACAGAGATGCAGTGTGAGCTTGAGGAGATGTACACAGAGATGTACACATTCTCTGGGGACAATGTCAGGTTGGAGCAATAACTGGGGGCGTCTGCTGGAGGCATTCTTTCTGTGTGTTTGTCATTGTTCTAGGTGCTGGAAGAAAGGAGAAGAAAAAAACTTTCGGGACTGGAAATCAAGTTGTTCAAAGAAATGTCTGGCACATATCAGTGCAGGTGAGGTGGGAGGCAGAGTGTGGAGGTGATGGCGTTTCATTTTAGTATGCTCCAGTTTTTTCCCTTTCTCCTTCCTTCTGGGTGTACCCTTTCTCTGTCCTCTCCCTCACTGCACCCCCGGGAACTCCAGTTACCAACTAGCATTGTGGTGTCATCCTAGCCCCTCCAGAGGCACTGTGCCTAGGCCTGCACTGCTACTTTGGGATCACGACCACAAATGTGTGCCAATGCCAGCCGGGTCAGCTAAGCGAGTAAAGAAAGAGGTTGTGGGGAACCCGTGGTGGGGCTGCAGAGGACCGGACAGCTTCTTGTCCATCTCATCAAGGCGGCTGTGACCCATCTGGGTCATTGATGCTTGTGATACTAGGGAAGTAGGGCATAACAAGATAGCCCAAGGTTCTAGGAGCCATGGGAAAACCAGTTTTTATTTGAAATCTCACTACATTTAAATATTGGAAATCTAGTTAATTTGCACATTTTTCCCACATCACTTTACAATCAGATGTCTTGGACATACAACAGCAAGGAAGTTGTTTCTCCCAGTTGAAAATGGACATTTTCAAAAATGCAGCACAAGGAAGTTACATGACTTGGGGGAGAGTGTGAAAAAGTGAGCCATCGATGGAGTGTGCATGGAAATGACGAAGGTTGGGAGACCATTAAGAGAACTGGATCCATGACATGTAGTAGTACGTTATCTATTGCTATGATTATGGATTTGTCTCATGCTTTTTGTTTCATCAACTAGTGTTTGTAATTGTATATCCCAGGATGCAACAAAATGATGCCAAGAGATTTTTGATGACATAGACCACAGGTGTCAATCACAGGGCCTTCTGCCTGGAAATTAATCTGCCTCATGTGAAGGTAGGATCAGCCACCAGATCCTATTTGTTACCCATGTTTGTACTGACACCCCTGTGGGCCTGTACTTGCAAGCGTCTCTGCACACTCAGCAGTGTGGGGAGGACTGCACAGGCATAACGGTGCCAGGGTCCTCCCTGGACTCTCCCTTTCACATGCACCACCTAGATGATGTCTTTCATTTGTGCACATGGCCACATTCCCTCACGTTCCACTGAGGGCCAGCCTGGGGGCCTCACTGCCCTGGGCAGGGTCTTCTGGGGATGGGAGTCCTAACACTATTCTGGAAGTTGTCAGAAGGCACCCTGGAAGAAAGAGAAGAGAAGGAAAATGGAAATCAATCATTTGTCCAACGTGATAGTTTCTCTGAGGCAGTGTTCCTCAGACTGTGTTCCATGAAACACTAGTTTCATGAACTGCTCCGTGATAAAAGGATTCAGAGTCCAAAGATTTTGGGGATGTTGCATATTATATCACTGATGTGCAGCTCCTCAATGCTGATCAACCTAATAAAGGTTACAAGAGGCCTTACAGAAAAATACACCTTTTCTAAAATTTACCTGAATGTGGAACCACATCTCCCCCTCCCCAGCACACTTCGTACTATCCAAGGAAAACACTTAGCAGTGAAGAGCGTGAAGGTGAAGATTCAGGAGAAGACTGGATCTACTGCCTGAAAGAAAGGGTGAGTCCTTTTCCCATTGCCTGTTACTCAAAATAGTTAATCCCAAACCCTCTTTAGTATCATCAAGGTATCAGGAAGCTCACAAAACATTCTTTAAAGTATGGAAAGGTGCACCCATTTTGACTAGGAAAGCACCCACTGCCATATGCAATGTTTAGCAGGAAGAAAAGGGCCACAGGTGTCCTGCTCATTCCAGCCACTTCTTCAGAGACCTGCTGCCCCCTCAGTCACAGCGGGCCTCCTTCCCTGCATACTCTCATAGACCCTTCCGAGCAGCCATCTCCTTTGTAATTAGGCAGTCACTGGTGTGATTATTGGTCCATGGTTTCCACTGGACTAAAAGCAGCAGCAGAACTGGGCCTGAAACATAACTGGTGTTCAATAAGATTTTGTCAAAAAACTTTTTAAATCCATTAGAGATCATAATAAATCTATGTCCCTTCATACTCATTGCACAAGAATGCTTCTTCTCCCTCTAGGCAAAAATCTGTATTCACTTGCTAGGGCTCCTATAAGACATAACCACAAACTTGGTGGCTTAAAAAAACAGAAATCTGTTCTCTCAAAGTTCTGGAGGCTTGAAGCCTGAAGTTAAGGTGCGGACAAGGGGTTTCCTCCCGGAGGCCCCACTGGAGAACTGACCCGTTTCTTTCTCCCAGCCTCTGGCAGCGCCCGATGCTCCTTGGCTTGGCAGCTGCGTCACTCCAATCTCTGCCCCCGTCTTTGAGTGGCCCCCCATTTTCTGCGTGTCTGATTAGAGATGCCCCTATGTGGCTTTGGAATCCTTCAAACATAACAAAAGCCTATGGCTGTATCACCCTGTCCCACTTCCTCCCACCTTTTCTCATGAATCTTCAGTGTTTTCTAAAAACTGGGGCCTTACACATTTGACATTGTGAGCAGAACGCTGGAGCAATTAACCAAAGTAGAACCAGGATCTCCACCTTCCCTGTGGGAAACTGCCTCTTGGAGGAACTGTATGGGGTCTATAAAATCTTGGATTGCTGCTGTCATTGAAAAAACTAAAGCTGAATACAAACTTGTCAGGAGCTTTGGATCCGTGCTAGACCTCACTTCCTCCAGGGGGAAGACGAGAGCAGAAGACCCAGTCTGGGAGACTGCGATTTCCTACTGGACTGGAGGTCCTTTAAGGGGACAAGATGCCCCAGTGGTCCCTGATCTCTGGAGAATGGAGCTAGAAAAATGTCCTGGCTCCACTTTCAATAAACTGTAGAGTTAATGGCTTACTTTATCAACGAACACCTCAGGTGAATATATTGACGGAGCTTGGGAGGCGTTCTAGCTTTGAGTGAGGAAGCAAGGAAATATTTAGAGCCACAGCCAGCTGCTGGACTAGGATTTCCCCGTGAAAGCCCTCGGCTTCATGACGGCCTCGCATACTCTTAGCTTTCCTCCTCCAAACCCCAAATAGACACAGTTACAAGAAGGCACACCTGGTGAGTATTACGCTCTTTATCCCAGTGACTTGAGAAGTGGAATTGAAGACAGAATGACGTTTCCATCAATATACTCAGAAGAATGAGGGGAGAGACAGTTTGGTCTTTTCTTGGCCATAAGGAAGGACAGAGGTGATATGTCTGAAATAATCCATTTTGCTTTTTCCATCTCCTGCCTTAAAAATAAAGCAAGATATGAACCTAAGGAAGAGCTTGAGGAAAAAAGTGAAATGCTGAAAGATTACCTGGATGAGTGCCAAAAACATGCCCTGCCTGAAGAAGGAATATTTCCATTTTGTGGGGAAAGAGGAAAGAACAACATAGTAACACCAATATCCATGTCTGTGGAGGCAGGACATACTATCATTTATATAAATTAAGGTACTATTGATATACACTCTTATGAAGGCTTCACATGAAAAAACAATGTGGTTACTATGTTTACCCATATTATCAAGTCCCCACTCATACCCCATTGCAGTCACTGTCCATCAGTGTAGTAAGATGCCACAGATTCACTGTTTGCCTTCTCTGTACTACACTGTTTTTCCTGTGATCCCCCACACCATGTGTACTAAACATAATACCCCTCAATCCCCTTCTCCCTCCCTCTCCACCCGCCTTCCCACATCCCTCCCCTTTGGTAACCGCTAGCTCCTTCTTGGAGTCTGTGAGTCTGCTGCTGTTTCGTTCCTTCAGTTTTGCTTTGTTATTTTACTCCACAAATGAGGGAAATCATTTGGCACTTGTCTTTCTCTGCCTGGCTTATTTCACTGAGCATAATATCCTCCAGCTCCATCCATGTTGTTGCAAATGGTAGGATTTGTTTCTTTCTTATGGCTGAATAGTATTCCATTGTGTATATGTACCACATCTTCTTTATCCATTCATCTACTGATGGACACTTAGGTTGCTTCCATATCTTGGCTATTGTAAAAAGTGCTGCAATAAACATAGGGGTGCAAATGTCTTTTTGAATATGAGAACTTGCATTCTTTGGGTAAATTCCAAGGAGTGGGATTCCCAGGTCAAATGGTATTTCTATGTTTAGTATTTTGAGTAACCTCCATATGGCTTTCCACAATGGTTGAACTAGCTTACATTCCCACCAGCAGTGTAGGAGGGTTCCCCTTTCTCCACATCCTCACCAGCATTTGTTGTACGTAGTCTTTTTGATGCCGGCCATCCTTACTGGTGTGAGGTGATATCTCACTGTGGTTTTAATTTGCATTTCCTTCATGATTAGTGATGTGGAGCATGTTTTCATGTGTCTGTTGGCTATCTGAATTTCTTCTTTGGAGAACTGTCTCTTCATATCCTCCGCCCATTTTTTAATCAGGTTATTTGCTTTTTGGGTGTTGAGGCACGTGAGTTCTTTATGTATTTTGGATGTTAACCCCTTGTCGGATATGTCATTTACAAATATATTCTCCCATACTGTAGCATGCCTTTTTGTTCTGTTGATGGTGTCTTTTGCCATACAGAAGCTTTTTAGTTTGATGTAGTCCCACGTGTTCATTTTTGCTTTTGTTTGCCTTGCTTGAGGAGATACATACAGGAAGAAGTTGCTTATGTTTATATTCAGGAGATTTTTGCCTATGTTGTCTTCTAAGAGTTTTATTGGTTTCATGGCTTACATTCAGGTCTTTGATCCATTTCGAGTTTACTTTTGTGTATGGGGTTAAACAATAATCCAGTTTCATTCTCTTGCATGTAGTTATCCAGTTCTGCCAACACCAGTTGTTGAAGAGGCTGTCATTTCCCCACTGTATATCCATGGCTCCTTTATCGTATACTAATTGACCATATATGCTTGGGTTTATATCTGGCCTCTATAGTCTGTTCCATTGGTCTATTGTTCTGTTCTTGTGCCAATACCAAATTGTCTAGATTACTGTGGCTTTGTAGTAGAGCTTGAAGTTGGGGAGCATAATGCCCCCAGCTTTATTCTTCCTTCTCAGGATTGCCATTTGGGGTCTTTTGTGGTACCATATGAATTTTAGACCTATTTGTTCTAGTTCGTTGAAGAATGCTGTTGGTATTTTGATAGGGATTGCATTGAATCTGTAGATTGCTTTAGGCAGTATGGCCATTTTAACAATATTAACTCTTTCTATCCATGAACATGGGATGTTTTTCTATTTATTGGTATCTTCTTTAATTTCTCTCATGAGTGTCTTGTAATTTTCATAGTATAGGTTTTTCACCTCCTTGGTTAGGTTTATTCCTAAGTATTTTATTATTTTTGATGCAATTGTGAATGGAATTGTTTTTCTGATTTCTCCCTCTGCTAGTTCATTGTTAGTGTATAGGAATGCAACAGATTTCTGTGTATTAATTTTGTATCCTGCAACTTTGCTGAATTCAGATATTTGATCTAGTAGTCTTGGAGTGGATTCTTTAGGGTTTTTTATGTACAATATCATGTCATCTGCAAACAGGGACAGTTTAACTTCTTGCTTACCAATATGGATGTGTTTTATTTCTTTGTGTTGTCTAATTGCTGTGGTGAGGACCTCCAGAACTATGTTGAATAAAAGTGGAGAGAGTGGGCATCCTTGTCTTGTCCCTAACCTTAAAGGAAAGGCTTTCAGCTTCTTGATGTTAAGTATGATGTTGGCTGTGGGTTTGTCATATATGGCTTTTATTATGTTAAGGTGCATGCCCTGTATACCCATTTTCTTGAGAGTTTTTATCATGAATGGATGTTGAATTTTGTCAAATGCTTTTTCAACATCTATGGAGATGATCATGTAGTTTTTTTCCTTCTTTTTGTTGATGTGATGGATGATGTTGATGGATTTTCTAATATTGTACCATCCTTCATCCCTGGAATAAATCCTACTTGATTATCATAGATGATTTTTTTGATGTATTTTTGAATTCGGTTTGCTAATATTTTGTTGAGTATTTTTGCATCTATGTTCATCAGGGATATTCGTCTGTAATTTTCTTTTTTTGTTGTGTGTTCACCTGGTTTTGGTATTAGAGTGATGCTGGCCTCATAGAATGAGTTTGGAAGTATTCCCTCTTCTTCTGCTTTTTGGAAAACTTTAAAGTGGATGGGCATTAGGTCTTCACTAAATATTTGATAAAATTCAGCAGTGAAGCAATCTGGTTCAGGTGTTTTGTTCTTAGGTAGTTTTTTTATTACAATTCAATTTCCTTGCTGGTAATTAGTCTGTTCAGATTTTCTGTTTCTTTCTAGGTCAGCCTTGGAAGGTTGTATTTTTCTAGAAAGTTATCTATTTCTTCTAGGTTATCTGGTTTGTTACCATATAATTTTTCATAGTATTCTCTAATAATTCTTTGTATTTCTGTGGTGTCCGTAGTGATTTTTCCTTTCTCATTTCTGATTCTGTTTATGTGTGTAGATTCTCTTTTTTTCTTGATAAGTCTGGCTATGGGTTTATCTATTTTGTTTATTTTCTCCAAGAACCAGCTCTTGCTTTCATTGATTCTTTCTATTGTTTTATTCTTATCATTTTTATATCTGCTCTAATCTTTATTATGTCCCTCCTTCTACTGACTTTAGTTCTCATTTGTTTTTCTTTTTCTAATTTTGTTAATTGTGAGTTTAGACTATTCATATAGGATTGTTCTTTCCTCAGGTAGGCCTGTGTTGCAATATACTTCCCTCTTAACCTGGCCTTTGCTGCATCCCACAGATTTGGCGGTGTTGAATTATTGTTGTCATTTGTCTCCATATATTGCTTGATCTCTGTTTTTATTTGGTCATTGATCCATTGGTTATTTAGGAACATGTTGTGAAGCCTCCATGTGTTTGTGGGCTTTTTCATTTGTTTGCATAATTTATTTCTAGTTTCATACCTTTGTGGTTTGAGAAACTGGTTGGTACAATTTCAATCTTTTTGAATTTATGAGGCTCTTTTTATGGCCTAGTATATGATCTATTCTTGAAAATGTTCCATGTACACTTGAGAAGAATGTGTATTCTGCTGCTTTTGGGTGTAGAGTTCTGTAGAAGTCTGTTAGGTCCATCTGTTCTAATGTGTTGTTCAGTGCTTCTGTCTCCTTACTTATTTTCTATCTGGTTGATCTGTCCTTTGGAGTGAGTGGAGTATTGAAGTCTCCTAGAATGAGTGCATTGCATTCTATTTCTCCTTTTAATTCTGTTAGTATTTGTTTCACATATGTAGGAGCTCCTGTGTTGGGTGCATAGATATTTATAATGGTTATATCTTCTTGTTGGATTGACCCCTTTATAATTATGTAATGTCCTTCTTTGTCTCTTGTGACTTTCTTTGTTTTGAAGTCTATTTTGTCTGATACAAGTACTGCAACTCCTGCTTTTTTCTCCCTATTAGTTGCATGAAATATATTTTTCCATCCCTTCACTTTTCTTTTTAATTCTTTTTTTCAATAATTTATTTTGGTATCATTAATCTACAATTACATGTGCAATATTATGATTATTAAACTACCTCCTTCATCAGGTTCCCCCCACCAACCCCATTACAGTCACTGTCCATCAGCATAGTGAGATGCTATAGAATCACTACTTGTCTTCTCTGAGTTGTACAGCCCTTCCTGTGCCCCCTCAACATTACGCCTGCTAATCGTAATGCCCCTTTTTCCCTCTTATCCCTCCCTTCCCACCCATCTTCCCCAGTCCCTTTCCCTTTAGTAACTATTAGTCCGTTCTTGGGTTCTGTAAGTTTGCTGCTGTTTTGTTCCTTCAGTTTTTTTCTTTGTTCTTATACTCCACATATGAGTGAGATCATTTGATATTTGTCTTTTTCTGCTTGGCTTATTTCACTGAGCATAATACCCTCTAGCTCCATCCATGTTGTTGCAAATGGTACGATTTCTTTTCTTCTTATGGCTGAATAATATTCCATTGTGTATATGTACCACCTCTTCTTTATCCATTCATCTACTGATGGACACTTAGGTTGCTTCCATATCTTGGCTATTGTAAATAGTGCTGCGATAAACAGGGGTGCCTCTGTCTTTTTCAAATTGGGCTGCTGCATTCTTAGGGTAAATTCCTTGGAGTGGGATTCCTGGGTCAAATGATATTTCTATTTTTAGTTTTTTGAGGAACCTCCATACTGCTTTCCACAATGGTTGAACTAATTTTCATTCTCGCTAGCAGTGTAGAGGGTTCCCTTTTCTCCACATCCTTGCCAACATTTGTTGTTGTTTGTGTTTTGGATGTTGGCCATCCTTACTGGTGTGAGGTGATATCTCATTGTGGTTTAATTTGCATTTCTCTGATGATTAGCGATGTGGAGCATCTTTTCATGTGCCTGTTGGCCATCTGAATTTCTTCTTTGGAGAAGTGTCTATTCATGTCCTCTCCCCATTTCTTAACTAGACTATTTGCTTTTTGTTTGTTGAGGTGTGTGAGTTCTTTATATATTTTGGATGTCAACCCCTTATCGGATATGTCATTTATGAATATATTCTCCCATACTGTAGGATGTCTTTTTGTTCTACTGATGGTGTCCTTTGCTGTACAGAAGCTTTTCAGCTTGATATGGTCCCACTTGTTCATTTTTGCTTTTGTCTCCCTTGCCCAGGGAGATATGTTCATGAAGAAGTCATTCATGTTTATGTCCAAGAGATTTTTGCCTATATTTTTTTCTAAGAGTTTTATGGTTTCATGACTTACATTCAGGTCTTTGATCCACCTTGAGTTTACTTTTGTGTATGGGGTTAGACAGTAGTCCAGTTTCATTCTCTTACATGTAGCTGTCCAGTTTTGCCATCACCAGCTGCTGAAGAGGTTGTCATCTCCTCATTGTATATCTAAGGCTCCTTTATCATATATTAATTGACTGTATATGTTTGGGTTAATGTTTGGATTTTTTTATTCTGTTCCACTGGTCTATGGGTCTGTTCTTGTGCCAATACGAAATTATGTTGATTACTGTGGCTTTGTAGTAGAGCTTGAAGTCAGGGAGCATAATTCCCTCTGTTTTATTCCTTCTTCTCAGTATTGCTTTGGCTATTCGGGGTCTTTTGTGGTTCCATATGAATTTTAGAATTATTTGTTCCAGTTCATCGAAGAAAGCTGTTGGTATTTTGATAGGGACATCCCTTCACTTTTAGTCTGGGTATATCTTTGGGTTTAAAGTGAGTCTCTTGTAGGCAGCATATAGGTGGATCTTGTTTTTTAATCCATTCAGTGACTCTATGTATTTTGATTGGTGAATTCAGACCATTTACATTACGGTGATTATTGATAGGTATGTACTTATTGCCATTGCAGGCTTTAGATTTGTGGTTACCAAAGGTTCAAGGTTAACTTCCTTACTCTCTAAGAATTTATGTTAACTCACTTGGTATGCTGTTACAAACACAATCTAAAGGTTCTTTTTTTCTCCTCCTTTCTTTACATATTAGGTACCATATTCTGTACTCTTTGTCTATCCCTTGACTGACTTTGGGGATAGTTGATTTAATTTTGCACTTGCTTAGTATTTAACTGTTCTACTTCCTTTGCTGTGGTTTTATTACCTCTGGTGACAGCTGTTAAACCTTAGGAACACTTCCATCTAAAGTAGTCCCTCCAAAATACACTGTAGAGATGGTTTGTGGGAGGTAAGTTCTCAGCTTTTGCTTATCTGGAAATTGTTTAATCTCTCCTAATTTAAATGATAATCCTGCCAGATAAAGTAATCTTGGTTCAGGCCCTTCTGCTTCATTGCATTAAATACATCATGCCACTCCCTTCTGGCCTGTAAGGTTTCTGCTGAGAAGTCTGATGATAGCCTGATGGGCTTTCCTTTGTATGTGATTTAATTTCTCTCTCTGGCTGCTTTTAATAGTCTGTCTTTATCCTTGATCTTTGCCATTTTAATTACTATTGTCTTCCTTGGGTCCCTTGTGTTGGGAGATCTGTGCATCTCCATGGCCTGAGAGACTATCTCCTTCCCCAGATTGGGGAAGTTTTCAGCAATTACCTCCTCAAAGACACTTTCTATCCCTTTTTCTTTCTCTTCTTCTTCTGGCACCCCTATAATACCAATATTGTTCTGTTTGGATTGGTCACACAGTTCTCTCAATATTCTTTCATTCTTAGAGATCCTTTTTTCTCTCTGTGCCTCAGTTTCTTTGTATTCCTCTTCTCTAATTTCTGTTTCATTTATCACCTCCTCTACCATATCTAATCGACTTTTAAAACCTTCCATTTTATGTTTCATTTCTGATACTGTGTTCTGTAATGATTGGATCTATGACCGGAATTCATTACTGAGTTCTTGAATAGTTTTCTCTATCTCCATGAGCATGTTTTTTATTTTTATTTTGAAATCTCTTTCAGGAAGATTCATGAGGTCAATTTCATTTGACTCTTTCTCTGATGTATTTATAATTTTGCTCTGAACCAGGTTCCTTTGACATTTCATATTTGCATGTGCCGCTCTCTAGTGCCCAGGAGCTCTACTCTTTGGAGCTGCTCTGCCCCTGGAGCATGTTGGGGGTCCAGGGGATTGGTGTTGCTGCCTGGGGGGAGGAAAGGGCTGTTTCCTGCTTCCCAGTTGCTATGTCCTTCTCCACTGCCAGAACCAGTGGGCCGAGCACACAGTTATAAGCCTCTTTGCTTTGGGTTTGTAGCTGCTGTAGGCGGTGCTTCCCTCTGGCCGTCCTGATGCCAGGGCAGCGTTTGCCAGTTTGTGAGCCAGGTGCGGGCTGGCTGGGAAGAAGGCGCGGCAAGCTATGTATCACGGAGGCCAGCCTTGGAGCTGTGTAGCCAGCCAAGGGTATGGAGCGCCTGAAGATTGTGAAAGTTCCCAACCTGCTGGGTACAGTACACTCAGACAATTTTGTCATCTTGTCCTTTCTCATGAGCAGTAATCTCTGTGCAATCCTTGCCCCTTTAGCAGTCTTCTTGCTATTAGGAAGTCTCTCAGGCTGCCCACCTTTCTTTTGTCCCAGAGCAGCTGGATATGGATCCCTGTTTTCCACAAGTGGTTGGAATCTCAGTCTCTCCAGGTATTCTGCCTGTCTTAGCTTTCCAGCCCCACTAATCATGAGAGCACCATGTAATGTAGGTTTGTGCTCCCAGAGCAGATCTCCAGAGCTAAGTGTTCAGTAGTCCTAGGCCTCCACTGTCTCCCTGCTCTGTTTCTCTTCCTCCCACTGGTGAGCTGGGGTTCAGAAAGAGCTTGGGTCCTGCCAGGCCATGGCTTTGGTATGTTACAGTGTTCCGTGAAGTTTATTCTTTTCTCCAGGTGTATGCAGTCTGGTGCAGCCCTCTTTCCTGGTGCTCTTTCAGGATTAGTTGTGTTAATTATATTTTCATATTATATGCAGTTTTAGGAGGAAGCCTCTGTCTGACCTCTCATGCTGCCATCTTTAATCTCCTCTCTCCCAGGACATGCTTTTTGAAAATTAAATTTTAAGTAGATAATTATGGTTTTCATATTGGGACACTTGGAGAGTGAAAACCCTGGATGACTTTCAAAATTTTGCCTTCTAATGGTCCTCTCCTTTTCTTCTAGGAAGCAAAATTCATGAACATTTAACATCAGGATTAAATCCAAGGCTATAATGTACTTAGTATGCTGGAAATACTCACAAGCAAAATGCCCATCCCTAATAAAGATAGGTCTGACATATTTTCATGAGAGAGAAAAGCATCTTGTCTTTTTTTATTCTTTAAAATCAGGCATATGAAATGCATTTCATTACCCTTGATCCATCAGGAGTCTCTCAGCTCACATATTTTATTTAGCAAAAGGGCACAATATGCCTTTTTCTCCTAACGTCTGCTCACTTTGAGAAATCTTTCTGTCCTTTGCACACACATAAGTAGCCCAACTCCAAGGTATGTAAATTTCCAAACTATGCCCTCAACCAGGCAAATCACAAAACAGGTCATTCAATCCTTCTGACCCAGAAGAGAAACGACCTTTGGAAGATTTCCTTCCCCTGTGGGATATGAAGGGGAGGCTTGGGAAGGGAGGGTGGGTTTTACTGGGACAAATGATGGAAGCTTTGGGACTTTCCATCCTGTGGTTGATGAAACGCTCTCATCTGAAATCATGATCCTTTGACCAGGTGTGCCCACTGAATCCTGGGGTGGCACATTGTGGCCGCTGATGAAAGTCAAGTCAAAGAAAGTGGTCAGCGAGGGACATGAGAAGGGAGGATATTTCCAGATGAGATTCAAAATGAGATCATGAGTTGCTGAGGTGAACACATACAGGAGAGCTGTTCTAGACGACAGGAGCTGCGGCAGATGTCACTGCGTGTTTGTCTTTAGGAAGAGAAAAAGCTTAAACAGAGAGGAATGCCAAATATTACACATATTACATACAGCACAAAACATTATTTAAACATGTGAAAATGCCACAAGAATACAGATTTCATTTTAAGTGATTTTGTGGAACATCATTTTCAAAAGAAAAGGAATAATTTTACATGGTTTGGTGGTATAGAGATTGAATTGAATCCCAAAAGAGATCTACATCTTGCCTCTCAAACCTATGACCTTATTTGGAAAAAGCATCTTTGCAGATGTAATTAAGTTAAAGATCTTTATATGAGATTATCCTAAATTATCTGGGTGGGCCCTAAACCCAGTGACAAGTGTCCTTATAAGAGGTAAAAGGAGACACAGACACCCAGAGGGAAGAAGGCTTTGTAGAGATGGAGGCAGAGACTGGATGATGTAGCCACCAGCCAGCGAATGCCTGGAGCCACCAGAAGCTGGACGAAGCCACCAGAGGTAAGGGAAGCTTCTCTCCTAGAGAGTTCAGGGGAACATGCCCTGCAAACACCTTGACTTTGGGCTTCTGGCCTTCGGTTCTTCTGTTGTAAGCCACCTTGTTTGTGGGGATTTTTTATGGCAGCCCGGTCAGGGTCTCAGCATCCAGACAGACCTGGTTTTGAATTACGGTCTCTTGTCTTCCTAACCTTTTGCAAGGCCCTGAGTATCTTTAAATATTAGCTTCTGCATCTGTGAAATTGTAAAGACAATAGCTCCTACCTCATAGGATGTGGCACCTGCCTCACAGATGTGGGGAGCAAAGGATGGAACACAGTGAATTAATGCTGGCAGCTGATGTTACTCTAGTGAGGATTCCCTCCCTTACCCCAAGCCACCTGCCCTGGTGCTCACATATAACGCCCTTGTGTTGGTTTGGAAGCCATTCTCTCAGCTCCAAACCCACATTCCTGTACTCTGCTCTGTGGGGCTGGGGCTGGGACTCTGCTAACTACATGTCTCCCTTGCCAGTTAGTGACACTGCATGGGGGATTGGGTGCACAGGGAGGGGAGAGGGGACCGGCCCTTTCTGTCTTCTTGCTGTTCCTGTCAGCATCTCCCCAACTATGACTTTCCACCCTGGGGTACCTGGGTTCCAGTGGGCTCCAGTGTCTAGCTTCTTGCAGTCTTCCTGGAAGCAGCCCCATGGCATGTGCTCTGAGGAGCTAGCACCAGCCAGGTAGGGCCCTCCTCAGAGGTCTGAAGCCTGCTCCCAGGGCCTCTTCTCCAAGCTTCTAGAGTCTCATGAGGCCACCCCACCCTGTGTTCCTGCAGCGCTAGAGGTGTTTGTTAGCTACTTCCTACAGTTCCTAGCTCCTCTTACCTTGGAGTTCCCTGTTTGCTTTCTCAGTCCTCCATGACCTGCTTAGCCATATCTTGATACTAAATTCTCTGTTAAAATCACTAGTGAAGTTTCTGCTTTCCGCCTGTGCCCTGTATGACACTCTGTGTGCGTTTCCTGGTTTCCCATGTGTGTGGGAGATGATTGGCCCAGCTGAACGTGCACTGAACTGAAACCAGAAATACTTAGGCTTGTATCTTGGCTCACTTACTTTCCAGCTGAGAGATCTTGGCGAAAATACCTGGCTTCTTTTAAGAGTCCAATTTTCTTATTTATGAAATGGGATTAATAATGTTTATCTCATAGGGTTATGTGTAGTTGAATGAGATAATGTCTAAAAAGTGCCTGGCACCTAACAGATGTTTAAGAGACGTGGGCTACCATTGTACATGTGTTAGAAATACACCTTTGCCTCTGTATGTCTTGGACAGGTTTCTCTGCTTTTTACTGTTGAGCATACGAGCTCCTCGGGGCAAGTCCCGATTCTCTTAATTCAGCTTCCTTGCTTCATTTAGGGTATTTGCTTTAGATGAGAAGACTGCAGTTCTGTTGTATTAATTAGCTTGACCCCAACCGATTGAAGAATGAGAAAGTGATAGGTGTGGGTGGGAATGGAGCCGGCTTTAAAATGCACGGAAAATTAGGATGAAAAACAAGACCCCCACTGGGAAGCGCCACTGAGATACTTTTGATAACCTGGCTCTCACCCTGGCTCATTCAGCATTCTCCCAACATTTAGAAGCACTTCCAGTAAGAGGCTGTGACATCCTGGGGTGGGAGAATGGGAATTAAACATTTAATGCATATAATTTGACTGGGATTTAACTAAACTAAGATTTAGTTGAAACTCATTTGAAGCCACTGCCATGTTTAAAGACTATTCCAGTGTCAAAGAACACAGCCTGCAAGTCAACATTCTCTGGGCAGCCGCTGTATGTAAGTAAGGAAGCATTCCATAGGGGCTGCCTGAATTAAAGGCCAGCAAAGACTGTGGGCTTAGCCAGTGTGGGTCTTCCAGTACAATAGGGGGACCAAACTGACAGGCCCAAATATAAATACAGTATCAGCGTATGTTTCCTCTAGATTCTAGAATTTTCTGGGAAGTTTCCTGAATTGGCAGTTGCAGAGCCTGAGGCATAGGTATTACCACTGAATAGTATTTTTCAGCATCTATTGGGAGTTATTTCCCTCATTCTCACTCAGAAGCAAAGAGGAGGAGAGCAGGGGATACTTACTGGTGTGTGGAGCTGGCATCCTTCTAGGAACACGAGGGCAATGGCAGATCTAAGCTCTGTTTCTAGACTGATCTTAAAGCAGCTCTTCAATCCTGGACACAATTCAGGTGGGAGGGGGGGAATGGGGCTAGTCATTTGTGTCATCATTTGCTCACTCTTAAGGCCAAACCCTAACCGGTAGCCATTAAAATTGTGAACAAAATGTTTCAAAGCAGGAAATTATTTTTGTTAAATTTATTTATTTAACAAAATACCTTCCACTCGAAAAGCATTTTACCATTTATAAAACGTTTTCACAAGTCATGTCTGGCTCCCACAATGCGGGTACAAGCTGGAAGCAGCCCACCCTGGTATCCAGGACGCCTGTCGGGCCTCTCAGCCTGGTGCTCAGCCCTCTGCCCTTTGCTACTTCTTCTTAGCCGGTAGGTACCATCTTGGGTTTTGCTAAGCGGGCTGGCTCATCCCCCTTTCACCCTTCCACTTCCTATAAGTTCCAGCTCTGGTACCAGGTCTGCGTGTGGACAAGACCCATTGGCACCAGGGAAAATCCCAGGCCAACCTTGGGCAGCTGTTGACCCAGAGAGAGGAAGGCACCTCTGAGCTTTTCCCCTTTTGTGGAAACACAAGTTCTCACGTGGGGTTGGAGAGAGAGAACTTGCTCTCTCATGAGACTTCATGGAAGGAACAAATATGCCCCATAAGTTATTTTCTTTGACCAAGAGAAAATAGATCCATGTTAAGATGAGTTTCTGTGTGGCCCCTGAGTCTGGAGGATGGATTTTGGGTCCACAGGCTGCAGACACTCCCAGTCAGATTCCTGTGGTGTGTGGGTGCACGTGTGCGCTCAGGAAGCTCTTAGATGACAGCACTCTACGCGATCCTCCGTAAGTCGTAGAACATTTCTTGGGTCACTCACAGGAAGGTTGTCACAATGTAATGACAGTCTCCACCTAAAAGTTCAGGACAGCTTTGGTTTGCCTCTATCACTTATAAGAGAGGTCACTTCCACTGAAACATGAAATCTCTGAAATGGAAAACTGGTAAGGAAAGAAGCTTCCCACAGTTCCATGGTAGGGCCCTTCTGAGGCTACACCAGGATCTCTCCACACTGAGGTGGAGCCCAGTGGCTGGTGGCAGAGAATGACCCTTTAGGACCCACCCTCCTAGTTCTCCTTCTCTGGGAAGGTGAATCAAATGTGTTCACATGTTCCTGCGGGATGTCCTGGAGCCCAGCCCATGACGATCATCATCCATGAAGCTTTATGCCTGTGCTGGAGGCAGGAAGCACTAGGAACTGTACACTGGAGGGAAAGAAAGCCCCAAATCTAAAAGGCAAACTCTCCTCACGCTTAAAAGGGGATTAGGAAACCTAGAAAATTCAAAGGTTAATATAGTAGAGCCAATTCAATAAAATAAATACAAGTAAAGATAGGTACACATAAGAATAGGTACCAATAAAAACAAGTACCAATATCAATAAAACAAAGTACACCCACCTTCATGGCAGCACTGTTCACAATAACCAAAAGGTAAAAGGAACCCAAATGTCTTTCCACGGATGAACTGATAAACAAAATTTAATATATACATATAATGGCATATTATTCAGTCATAAAAAGGAAGGAAATTCTGGCTTCCTTTCCACTATGGATAAATCTTGAGGACATTATGATGAGTGAAATAAGCTTATCAGAAAAGGATGAATACCATATGAATCCACTCATATGAGGTGTCTAGAATAGTCAAATTCATAAAGACAGAGAGTAGAATGGTGGTTGCCAGGGGGTTGTGGGAGGAAGATGGGAAGTTGTTTAATGGGTGCAGAGTTTCAGTTTTGCAAGACCAAAAGGTTCTGGAGAGTGGTTGCATAGCAATGTGAAGATACTTACTACTACTGAACTATATGCTAAAAAATGTTTATAAGGGTCAATTTCATATTATATGTATTTTATCACAATTAAGCTACAACAAACAAACAAACCAACAAAACAAAACTGAACTGAGGGACCAACTCACGGATTGACAGTTTTATTGACTGGTGGCTTGGACTCCCTAGAAGCACAGTCTGTGAGGCCAGCAGGGAGTCGGGGGTCAGAGGGGGTGATCTCAGCTGGGAGGGAGCTGCCCTGGGAGGAGCTGCTGAGGGGGGAGGCAGATCATCTCCTGCCCTTTGCCTTCCTGGAAATTCTCCCTTCATCCATGACTTCCAGACAAAAACTCATTGTGAAAGTATCTATCTCTGTGTTTCACTCTAAATACTGACACTGTCCTGGGCAGGGAACTACTGTCTCTTCCAAGATTTCTGGAGACCAGAGGGGTTTGTCTTTCCTTGGGTATAAAGGGGGATCAGACTAGTTGGATAGGTAGGAGAACACTGCCAGGGTTGGGGTTGATCGAATGGAATGTTTCTCATACCAGAATCCATAGGTTCTCCATGCAAATATTATAATTTATAGTAGTCTAAACTTTATAATATAGTTTACGGTCATACACTTAATTTAATAATTGGAGTACCCAGATGATCAGCTTTTCATGAATATGCAGGTATAATTTTAGCACACATTCTTATGATTGTATTTACTCCAGTGAAGGGCAAATGACATCCTGAAGCTTTGGATGCATGGAGGTATAGTCCTAAAGTAAACCGAGGACAGTGGTGGGGAGTTGAGTCACCCCACGGCACAGGATAGCACAGGCGCGCCAAACAAAAATGCCAACGTGGTAGCAGCGCCAGCATTGTATTTGGACTAATAATTAGTTTCAACAAAACAACATTATTTCTGCCATTAATTTAATGTGGTTAACTTGAATTTTATTGACCTTTGAGGTTTTGTTTCCATTTAATTTGTAAACTTGTGTTGCTTTTCAAGTTATATCAGAGCTATATAAGCACAAAGAGTTTATATCTACATTTATGTTGGCATATTTTTAACAGCAGTATAATAAGGTCAGTGTGTAATAAGGACAGTTTAGCACTCAGGATTCAGATGCTTTCTGTTCATTAGAGAGTCCTCACCCCACAGGTAACAGGCTCCTGCTAGGTTCCGTCAGACCCAAGGGGGGCCTTGGACTCTGGACTTTGTGAGTCCTGAAGTTACATTCAGGAAGGTTGCCCATTATCTTCAAGATAAATACATACAAATCTGCAAATATGAATCATAGCCTCCTGTCAGCGCTCATGCCGAAACTGGCACTCTGGGTCCTTGGCCCCGTCTCTCAGGCTCACCTGATCCTGCTCTTTTTCACACCGTTCTTGTCCTTTCTTGCCAGTGCTATAGGGTTGCCTGCTTCTTTTGTTCAGGATGCTTGTTTTTATGTTCAGACACTGTGGACTTGACATCAGCAAATGCTCAGGTTTCATTTTAAACACAGTTCTCATCAAGCCGTCTCTGTGGGGTGTGGTTTCCCGGAAAGCGCTCCGCGGACTGCTGCTTCCTTATGGCACTCGCTAGGCTGAGACTTCGCGTTTCTGCCTTTGTCTCCGACCACATGCTGTGCCCTCCATTCCACTCTCTCTGGAAGTGAGGGTTCTGCCTGAAGGCACAGGCCCTCGGAGCGCTAGGAGCAGGAAGTCACCTCCTGAAGAGGAGCCAGGGGTAAGGGGATTCCCACTAGTAGCGGTGACCTGGGCACCCAGACAGTTTCCTTGAGAAACCGTTGATGTTTCTGCTGTCAACAGGAAGACAGGCAATTTGGTTAACTTTACAGACCTGGGTCATGAGGCACCACATTTCCATGCTTTGGTCATTTGGCAAATATTTAGTAGATACCTTTTACATGACAGCCACTCTTCCAGGTTTTATCAAATCCAAGATGAATAAAATAGAGTATTTGTCCTGCATGAGCTATGGTCTCACTGCAGATGTCATCATATCTAAATAGGTTGTAGTGCCTTGTGACAAATGCCCTACCATATAATACAAATGCCATACCATGTAATCATCTTCCAGAGGCAAAGAGGGGGAGCCCCCTAATTACCAGGGAAGGTCAGAAGAGACATTTTATGGTCTGTTACATTTGAACCTCTTTTGAAGGATTTATGGGCATTCCTTTGGTGGGAAACGGGGGTGGGTTAGGATTCAACGTAGAGTGGAGTTTGTGCAGAAGCTCAAAGGAACACAACTACATAGAGTTTGGGTGGAAATGCAAATTGTTGGGGATGGCTGCAGCATAGGCTTTGGTGTGTGTAAGTGTGCATTACGGGAGGGGGAGGGTGGTGTCTGCTCATGCTGGAAGGAAGCAGGGTGCTCAGGGTGCCGGCCAAGCAGAGGCAACTGTATACGACTCCTTGTGTTCCCTTGGGGCTGCTGTGTTTTCTCTTTTCTTCCTTTCTTTTCCCCCCTCCCTCCCTCCGTCCCTCCTTCCATTTCGTGGAAATTAGATGGCTGGTCTGTGCAGGTGTAACCCTGGGGAGGCCAGTGAAACAGTGAGAACAGGGGAGTGATCCCTCTAGAGAGTGGGGGAGAAAATGTTGCTGTCTGGGTCCCCACTCAGCAAATGCTACAAAAGACTATTATCCCAAAAGCCACATCTGTAAAACAATTTCAAAATGCAAAGAATTTTTGACTGCCATAGGAAAAAAATTACTTTATTAATAGACAGATATAAAGATTACTAGTCCTTCTGTTTAAAATAATATCTGGACTTGTTCAGGAAGTGACAATCTGGAGACAGCTTTCTAATCTTTCTTCCTGAGCTGGGAAAAATTCGGCCACTCGCCTTAGTTTGCTGTCACTAGGCATGTTGGGTCCCATTAGGAAAATGCACCTGGCTTTAAAAAGTGGCTAATCTGCGGTCCTGTCCTTTTGTCTCTGTTTCTGGTCTTTACACGTAAAGCCACCTGTGTAAAAAGACCCAGACCAGGATAGTGTGTAAACCTGTAACGTCAATGGGCATCTTAATTTCCTTTCATCACTGGGTTGTTTTGAGAACCCCGGTTGAGGGACGTGATGCTGCCAGCCTTTTAGACTGCTCTGGGTGGCCCAGCGTCTCTGCAGCGGAGGCAGGCTCCACGGGTTTCCTCATCTTAAAGCTGCAGGAAGTAGCAGCTCCAGGGAGAGCCCTCATCTGAGCCTCGTGAGAATGACACGCTTGGGGAAGGAAGACTCTAGGTTTCAAGTAAACAGGAGAAAGGATCTCAAAAGCGGCTCGGAACTGTCTGGACCTGACGCTTGTCATCTGCTACTAAATTTGGCTGTTTTGTTGTCCTTGCGCAGGGATATAGTGGCAACTATGGCACAGTTTCCGGGATGAATTTAGATAACAACTTGGTGGCTGAGGATTTTTACCTGTTATGGGAACAAGAAATGTCAAGGGTCATAAGCATGACTCGGAACAATTTCAGTTGAAGTGTCAGGAAGAGAAACAATCAGCAGCCTAATCTCTCTTCTTTTCTTTTCTACCCCTATAATAATACGCCATTAGTCTCAATAAGCTACGGGAGGTAAAACTATTTTTGTTTATTCAGTTTTTATGTTGTGTGTAAGCTGATTTCTGTGTTTGGGTCATGTCGTGGAGAGCTTGTTTCTCCTCCACCCTCTTCCTGGGCAGAAAGAGTGCCTCCCCAGCTTTGAATCTGTGCACGCAACCATCTCAGCGCTACCTGCTTATAGCACATTATTTGTTCGAGAGTCTGTCTCCACTGCTGCTCCTGGAACCCCATTAGGGACCACCTTCCACGGACTTTTTGTGTTCTTAGTGTGAGCACTGTGCATGGCACATAGTAGCCACAGATTTGATGCTAAGCAGTTGTCCTGATTCTGGGGGATGAGATTTTTGGCTGCCAGCTGACAAAGGGATGAAGCAAAATGCTCATGCGAGAAGAGCCAGGAGCAAAATAGGGGAAGGAACAGAGGATGGCAGGCCAAAGATCCTTCTTATGTTTCCTAGCTGTTTCTGCCACCATGGGCAAATCATCAATTTGATCTTTCGTTACTCATGAAACCTTGATACTGATTTCCTTCTAGGTTTCTGGAAGAGGATTAAGTGACGTAATGGACATAAAAACGCTTTCTCACCTGCGATGTTTTGCCTGAGAGAAGCGTCGCATTGTGGAGGAAGCACCCGCAGCTGGGAACTGGGGCAGCCGTGTTCCCGTGTAGTTCCCCACATTCTATCCGAATGATCTCGGGCCTGTAAGTCACTTAGCCTGTCATGGATACTTCACTGGTAAAGAAACTGTCAGTCCTTTTCTCAGAGTTATCATGAGGCTCAAACGAGATAATACACATGAAAATGGTTTGAAGATTATTAAGGCCTGTGAACTGGAGCCAGGATGTTGTTCGCCAAGGTGGGATGAACTTGCCGAGGTCCCCTTTCTGCTTGTACTCCCGGTCGTCCTCCTCTTTGCCTCCGTCTCCCCACCACAAGTTGTGGGCTCACATACGTGCATGTGCGCAGGGCGGAGGCAGGAGGCAAGAGCTCCTCCTATTCTGCATGCTGGCTGCTCTGGCCCCTGTCCAGCGGAGCTGGATTCTTGGCCATCAGCTGTGAAGACAGGATGTGGAGCTCAGCACAGGCTGCCTCTTCTGAAATCCCACATTTTGGGGAGATGCATACATTTCTGGTATATCTGCACCCAAAATGGATATCAGTAATGTTTGCTGCTCTTTAATAAACAAGATCTGCTTTTTCTGCTGCTCGGACAATATAAGCAGGTGAAAATAAGCACTTAAAACAATGCATTTCCAAGCATGGTTAAGTAGAGCCCTAGTAACCAGGACCCTTAATTCACTGGAATTATATCACTACATTTAGTATTCATAAGACACACACAAGCGACACACAAAGTTGGTATGTTAGGATAATGCATTAAGATATTTGTGCTTTGTTTATGCTGCAATAGCAGAAGGCAATTGAATAAGACACTGAAGTGCTTTTTAAATTTTATCCCACTTTTCTCATTCTCAGAGGGCAGACAGGTCATTTAGGGCACTTGACTATGAACTCCAGGGGCAGAAGAGAGATGAGCATCTTTGGGGTGTGCAAACAGAAGCTGAGGGGGAAGGGAGCTCTCCCGAGATGGGAGCTGGTGAAGACTGGCTGGTCTGCTGAGTCATGGTACCCTTATCCATTCTCTGTCTATACCCCAGCTTAGACAGAAATGGCTGTTGAATTCTCAGCAGGTTAAAGCCCAGGAAATGGTGCTCCTCCCCGTGGAAACAATTGGCTTCCTCTGCCCCCTGCAGAGGCTGAGAAAAAAACAGCCATTTGGACTTCAAGAGACCATGATGGCTCTCTGTATGACCCTGGTAGGGCAGGAGCCCCAACAGTAACTGAAATTGCATTTTGGAATCATCACTGAGCGTTGAATTGAATGAAAATAAATAAATGTGATATTTCTTGGAAAGCTGAATTTGAGTTTGCAGGCTTACCCTCACTTGGTTAGCAGTATTTATTTTAGAGATACAATTTCCAGGGGGCTATCTGTAAGGCTAACTATGAGGTCAGTTGAGATCCAGTCTAGTTTCCAGCATCTACATCTTCAGGACTGCAGGGGCTTGGAAAGTTCAGGATGGAGCAAGCAGAAAGCTGCCAGCCAGGTTTCAGAACTCAAGGTGGTGGGATGTGGTCAGATCTATGATTAGACCGAGCCATGGGCTAGAGGAGTCTTTCACCTCCCTTCCCATTGGCACACACCAACTCTTTTAATCCCAATAACAGCCTGGAGATGTGGGTAGTTATTAGTTGTTCTCTTACTGTTTCCCATTTTGCAGATAAAGAAGCTGAGGTACAGAGACACTCAAGATCACATCGCTAATAAAGGGGCAAAGCCAGGACTGAACCAAATAGTCTGGCTTTGGAGTTTATGCTCTTGGCAACTACACTCTTCTGCCAGTTAATCTTGATTTATAATGAATGGGCTGGGATGTTACTGGAAAATGCTCATAGGTGCTCAGGTTGTTAATCTAGGCAAGACTCTAGATCATCAAGGAAATGTCGAATAGGCATTTTGTGTGTGTGTCTGTGTGTGTGTGTGTGTGTGTGTGTGTGTGTGTGGTGGTTAGGAGGCAAGATATTTTTATTCTTATATTTTTATTTTTAGGATGAATCTTTACAAGTAATGAAACAAAAAGGGATTTCTGGGTAACCCTTGATTGTCTCACTTCAGAAATGCCAAGCAATTGTCTTCCTAGCACATTTTGGTTAATCTGGATTTTAGTTCAACAAATGACTTTCAGTAACTATGACAATCTTGAAGCAGATGAGGACAAATTCCTCCTGTGCTACTCAGGGCTCTTCTCTGGAAACACTGATATGAAGAGGGCTTGAGCAGCTCAAGACAAAACTGCAGAAACAGTGTATTTGCTTTCTGGTAAGAACCCTGAATTTTGGCAGAGTGTATGGGCCAAACACAGAGTGTACAGTTTCATCTGGACCATTCCATTTCAAAGAAATTTGATAAGGTATTTGAAGAGCATTATTACTACCTTGGGGAATTCCTGCATGGACGTAAATAGAGCTTAGGATTTGTTTGTAGGTCAAAACCCGGAAGGTCCTAATACATGAGGGTTTAGAGGATAGAGCACAATAGCATTTTTTTAACAAGGATTTTATATTATGTTTGGGTACTTTCTATGTAACACTACTTTTGGATTTGAACATGACGTTTCTCATGGTACTCTCAACCCATGGTTATATGGCAGGGGGTCATGTAAAAATAGATACATCTATACTATGTGGGTTTTAATTTTATCTTCACTAGGAAAGAGTAACAGCCCAGTGAGTAGAAGCTTTCTCTGTTAGAAGCCTTGAGACCACCCTGTTTGCCCCCCAGGGAAGCTGCCCCGGTGCTCTCAGCCTCTAAAACCATGGTCCTCAGCACCGAGCAAATCACTGAATGAAATCCTAAGGGTGGCCTCCTCCAACACTTTCATCCTTAGTACCTTGCTACTGCCTTTCATCTCTGACCCAGCTTTCCCTGTGAACTTGTGTTCTTACTTTCTGCTGCAAAGCCGTCTGTCTGTCTATACATCTGTCCATCTACCCACCCATTTGTGCATTCATTCTCTGTTCAAGTATTATGCATTACCTGCCTTCTCTGTGGTGGGCCTCCCTCAGTGCCCCAGGCATCTGCCCTCCTCAGGGGGACCGGGGCCTCGCAGGGGCTCCTTCCTTCCCTGTGCACTGCACGCAGGGCTCTGGAAGCCACCCTCACACTCATTTTCCGGCACCCCTCCCCCGGCCGTATGAGTCCATTGTAGGGCCAGGTCGACTAGGCTGCAGTTTACAACCAGCACTTCCAGACGTGGTTGAGCCCGCCTGGCTGGAGTGGGAGCAGGGGGAAAAGAGGTTTGTTGGGAGGGAGGCCACGGTCCTTTCTGGACTCCTCTTCTTCCTGTGGGATGGGAAGCACCCTTAATAGGTATGCCCAGCTGAAAAAGCTTTTGGGTCTTTATATGTTAAAAAAAAAGCTTTAAGAGTTTTAATAAAATCCTTTCTCTTAACAAGTCTTACATTCTATTGCCTTTAGAGTGAAGTACTGTTTGAATTCACACCATAAACAGTGGTGTCTTTTCTCCAGTTAGCATATCCTCTTCCTGGGGCTGTGTGTCTCAACAGCGGGGTCCGGTGTTAATGCAAGTGAGCTGTGCAGTAGGAGCGACAAGGAGTCACAGGGAAATAGAATGGGCAGTGGTTTGAAGCGTCCCTGGACACGTGGGAAGCTGTGTGAGCACGACTCTCAAGTGGCCCCATCTAGCGCCGACATTGCCCTGAGTGGCGCGCTTTCATTTGACTTGGAGAAACTGTCTTCCTCCTTATATTGGGTTCATGTGGAAGTGGCCTTTTGAAGATCAAAGCCTGAACTAAAGCTTCTGAGCTGGGAACCCCTGTCACTGTGCATGGGAGACCTGCATGCTGGTCTCAGCTGTCACGCCACATCATCTCTGTCCCACTCCCCCTGGGAGCCTGGCCCAATGTCCGAGAACAGCAGCCCCAGGCTGTCACCACCTGGCAGAGAGCAGGCCAAGAAAGTTCTCCGGTAGGTGCCCATCAGCTTTCCCTCCCACCCTCTCAGAACTTAGGCAGCTTGAAGGCTGCTTTCAAGGACCAGGATGACAAGGCCACCTCGAGGACAGTTCTTGGCCCTGGCTGCTCTGACCTGCTTCTTCTGTCTGGCATCGTGCTGCTCTTCCCAGTCATCCTAGGGGAGGGGTCTGACCATGGCCATGTGGGCAGCACTTCCTGAGGTCCCCATCATGATGGCCTGAGGATTCAAATATTCCGTGCTCTGTCATACCTTTGTGCCTTTATATATTTTATTTCTTCTTAGAATACTTTTTCCTCATAGTTCTTGAATCAGACAGCATTCACTGAACTAGCTGGACACTTGTCTGGGTTCCAAGCTGATCTAAGCACCACATGTGCTCTAGGCCTTTGCCCAGCATACAATTCCATCTCTCAGGGGGCCTGCCTTCATTACCCCCTCCCTCTGATGTCCCTTTGCCCCTTCCTGTCAGCCCTGAATTAGGGGCTCCTTCTCTGCCCCCCTAGAGCCTGGCACATAATCCTATACAGCATTTAGCATGCATTCTAGTTGCTTTCTTGGTCAGCCCCTTTGGGGAACTGATTAATTCCTAAAGGCAAGATGGTGTCCTGTTTGCTTTGCACACTGTTCACAGAAGGCCCTCAATAGAATGTACTAAATGGATAAATAAATGACTGGTTTTAATGTATTTTTGAAATTACAGCCTGGTAAAGGATTGGCTAAGAAGATGTTCCTGGAACTGGGAAAACAAACCAGAGCAATTTAGTGCGATTTTAATTTTAACCTGACCTTGAGGCTCTAGGTAAACAGAAAATGAAAGACAAAATATTGGATTTAGGAAATGGTCATTTTCTCAATGTTTGAAGTTTTAAAAATCCCATGCAATTTTGCCCACAGACAGAAAAAAAAAAAAGAGAGCTGTGAATTCTATGTTGTCTCCGGGGCAACAAAGTGAATAATTTTAGAGAGAGAAAGAGAGAACCCGAGACAAAGTCTCACAAAGAGAATTCACTGTTCCAGCCAAAAGCCGTTTTTAAAAAAAACAAAGACTTACTCCAACAAAAGTATAGGAATCAAAACCAAAATAAAAGGAAATGAGGTAGATTCCCTATACATCATCTTCTGGGGGAAGCCGAGGAGATGGTGAAAGGATGGAAATTTTATGCGTGTTTGACTCTGTCGAGACGCAGCCGCGCAGTCTCGCTGACATTTGCAGCAGGGAGGGAACACCAAGTCTGAACTGTATGCATAAACCGTCGCCCAAGGCCGACTGCGACACCGATCCACCCGGAGAGGCAGAGGCGGGAAGGAGTACTGGGGCAGGGCTCCGGAGAAAGGCGGGTGGGGAGCAGAGCCGCCCTGCAGGACTGCCCCGCCGCGCTCCCGCCCCTCTCTGCCCCAGCCTCCTGCTTTGCTCTCCACCTGGTGCTGAGGGCGCTCATTTTGGCTCCATCAGGAGCAAATCTCAGGTCTGTTTCTGGTGTGGTTGTTTGCCTCCTGATTCTGGCATTCTGTGAGTCAATTCGTTGTCATGGAGACGAGCATTTAGACCATGCATCTGAACAAAGCCTTGTCAAGTGGGTGAATGGGACCCCCAGAAGTATCTGCTCCAGTGTAGGAAGTGCCTGAGGGCAGCCGTAGCTGGCGGTCCCAAAGCTTCCCAAAGCATTCCTTCTCATTCAGGTCTGTCCTTTCATACGTCCTTGTCTTCAGAATACACTTGTTTATTGCTTCATAAGTGCTCTGCATATGTGACTTCAACAGAGGCATTTCTGCCTTCTCCAACAGCTAGGACCCTCCCTCAGGAGCTGGGCTGCTGCATGTGGATGCCCCATTCCCCACGAGAGTCCACGGCAGTCATCTCCATTTCCAGCATTTCCTGCTCAGAAGGTGGACGACAAGCTGCTTCATTCTCCCTGTCCATGGCATCGTTGTGAGATTTCTGAGTGGCTCGGGCCCTTCAAGCAGTGCGATCTCAGCTGCAGTCATACCTGAAGCCTGGCAGGTAGATGGCCAGCACCCCAAGTCATGGCAGGGAGGGGGTCCCACAGGTGCAAGCCTAGCGCTGAAGAAAGGTGTAAAAGGTGCTGGGGAACAACAGCTAGCCTGAAAGGGCCTGTGTATTTTATCCCATGTAAGTGATGTAAGCCATTCTGGGGGCCCTCTCCCAAAAACCTATTAAAATAATGTACTATGTGGGGCGTTGGAGGCAACTGATAATTTAACACAGAGAATAGCATCTGTATGACAGTAGTTTGCACCCCAAAATTATACTGGAAGATCCCTGAGCCACTGAAGGTCTTTTCTGCTGGTGTTGAGAACGACACCATCACATCACCCAGATAAACTAAGTGTATGTGTATATATACTCACATGTACACATATGCATTTTTTTAAGCAGGTAAAGTATGTGCTATATTTGCATTTTTTTAAGCAGGTAAAGTATGTGCTATATTTCAGGAAGATTTCCAAATTGATTACCAAAAAGAATACCAAACTGATAAAAGAATTTAAAAAATCAGTTTTTCTGGAAAAGTTATGTGAACCACTGCTATGGATAGTGTTTATGAATGGAACTACTTCCTATTACAATGCCTGTGGAACTGGAGTTCTTGAGCATGGACTCCACAGAAGCACTGCCACAGTGGGAGGGATCTTTGCAATCACATATTTTGGCGGTCTTAAAATAATTACTGATCCTGGAACCCTTTCTGCAATGGGATCGTATGCAGCATCCCCACGTGCATGTGAAAACCCCTCTCTCTGACAGCACATGGGGAAGGGGGCATAACTACTGGCTCCAGGTTCAGGTGGTTTCCAGTCTGCTTGGCTGCCATAACAAAATACCACAGACTGAGTCGCTTAAACAGCAGAAATTTACTTTCTCACAGTTCTGGAGGCTAGAAGTCCAAAATCAAGGTGCCAATGTCTCCCTGGCTTCTGAATAGATGGCTGCTTTCTGACTGTGTCCTCGTGTGGAAGGGGGAGACAGAGAGCTCTCTGATGTCTCTTCTTCCAAGGGCACTAATCCCATCCTGAGGCCCCCCCTCTCATGACCTTATCTCATGCCAGTTAGCTCCCAGGACCCCATCTCCAAATGTGATCAGATTAGGGAGTAGGGCTTCAACACATGAATTTTGATGGGATGGAATTCAGTCCATAGCAGGTGGGAATGAAGAGGTCTGGGGAGCTCCTGTGCTGTGTGTGAGGTCCTGTGGCTCATGCAGGCAGGTGCTGAGTTGCTCCCCGTGCTGAGGTCTAATCCAGGGCTCCCTGCTTTCTCCCTCACATCCTTGCCTTCCAAAGCAATGGGGGTCTCAGATCCTCAGTTTCTTCTGTCCTTTTAAGAGCTGGGTGGTTTAAGGAAGGATTTCTGGAAGCCACCTTTTCTAAAACCCATCAGGAGCAATATTAACAATTACATTAGAAATAGCTGTTATATATAGAACATTAACTAAAGTCAGCACAGAAGTTCACATACAGCACCTCATTAACTTTCACAGTGACCTAGGGTAGGGTGCTCTCATCCCTTCTCCATTTCATAGACAGCACAGAGATACTGCATGGTGGTGCAAGGGCACAGAGAGGGATCTAACCCAGGCTACCTGGCTCCATAATCAGGAAGTGGGCAAGAGCAAGGCCTCCCCTAGGCTGCATGTGCTGGGACACACTGTCTGTCCCCTGGTCAGGCTTACAGCCAACATGTGAGGCTGATTGTGTGAAAAGCCATCTGGTCAGGCTTCAATAATGTTAGTTTTTTTTTCTCAGATGCTATAGGTCATGCATTTTCTCTTAAAGTAATGCTTCTGCTAGAGTTTGGGATCAGATTTCTTTGGTGGGTTGTTTGCTTTTGACCATGAATCTTTTTATAATTGAGACTCTTTCAAATCTTTCTGGATAAAGAGCAGAGTTTAAGCCAAGGAAGGAGCAAAGCTGAGACCGGAGGGCACTCACAGAACAGTGAGGGCCATTCCCTGGCAGAAAAGAACCACAATGATTTAAAAAGGAGAAAAGAAAAAGAATGTTCTGGGGAAAATTGCACTGAAGTTCATTCCATTGTCTCAAGCCTTGGAGGGCTTTCAAAATTATTATTTTATATCATGTTCTCAAGTGCAACCTCAACAGAGAATCACTGTCTCCTAGAAAGAGTCAAACAAGTGAAATTAGGGAATTGGAAGATCGAGACAATAGCAAATAATCACCCATCAGAGTAAGAAAAGGGAAAGAGAAACATCTCACAAACTCAGAATAATACTGCAGACCAGATTCTCCCTGAGGCCAATATTCCCTAACAGACCTGGCACAGGTGACAGAACTAGTGGGAAAAGATGGATGATTTAAGAGTTAAAAATTTATCTTTTGCTCTTAGTTTTCAAAGATGATTTTGCTAACTCTTTAGGAACAGGGACCAGCTGATGTGGTGTGCTGTTTCCCTCCTATGAGAATGTGCACTTTGTTGCCAGAGAAACATAGCCAAAGAAATAAAAAGCCATGTAGGTGGATTGATGAGGGTGAAGGAATCATGACTGGCCAAGAGAGAAGGTTAGGAAGTTACTCATGGAGATGAAGCAAGCGGATTTAATATTGATTTCAGTGTCAGGAGGAAGACATTTGTCATTCTGACCAGGACTCATACATCCAGCCAGCAGCCTCCCCACACACACATGTCTTTCACCAGGAGCGTTTTGAAGGGCTGCTCGTTCATTCGAAAGCGATGGAGAGTGGCAGCTAGAGTGTGTTCAGTCAGAAACACCTCTGTGCAGTGACCAGGAAATCTCAGACAGATGAATTTCCTGAATAGGATGCTTTTCTTTCCTACGTCATCATGATCTTCTCTGACAAACTTAGAGCCTGCTCTTACAAATGATATTTTAAGAAACAATCACTCTAGTTTTTCCTCCTCCCTGCATAGGGATTTGTAAATGGCCAGTGTTAGGTTCAAACACTGGATTAACTCTTTCTGGTGTGTGTTTTCCTTTCAAGTCATGAAGAAAATGACATCATTCAGTGCCATCATTGCCTCACGTGGCATCTTGCTGCATCTCTGTCACCACGAACACTCACCCATTCATCCCCTCACTGCCCAACCACCCAAAAACAATATGACTGACACATAAATGGTGCCAGGCAAGGAACAGGTGCTTTAGCTGAGCTTGGGGCCCTGCCAGCCCTCCCATTGTGTAATAAGAAAGTTCTCAAATAAACACCATGTGATTTAATTGAATCTGAGCTAGGAGATACGGTTTTTACAGAAACTAATTACAGAAGGCAGCTTGCATATTAGTGCAGTAAATCTCACTGATGTCAAGCCCTTGAGCTGCTGCTGTGTTGGTTTATTTTCTCTCTCTCACTCTTCCTTTGCTTTTCAGTTTCCTTCATGCAATGTCTTTCCATTTATTCTCATCTCTCTTTCTTTCCAGCAAGTTTAGACCTTGGGTAGGGGTCCAGCATCCAGCCCACTGATTCCTGCTTCAGATCAATAAGCATATATGGCTCTGTGTGTGTATATGTGTGTGCACACCCATGTGTGCATGTGTGTGTGTTTTCACCTATATGTCTACAATGCACATGACGATTCAGGATAGAATGGTGTGGTAGGTCACAATGGCAAGCAGCATCAGAGTGGGGGAAAGGACAAAAAAAAAAAAACAACTAAAACTTCCTGCCTTCAAATAGCTTATCATGGGAGATATTGGGGGTGGTAGTGGTGATAGAGAGTGCAGATGGAGGAGTTTTAATTCTGACTTGGCTAAGCTTTAGCTTCTTTCCTTTAGTCAGGAACAAAATACTTGACTAACTACTATGAGTGAATGAATTCATAATTACCTTTATTATTTACTTAAGAAGAAATCTTGAGCTAAGTGGTCTCAGATTTTGAAGTCATTTGGTTATCTAGTTATCCTTCCATGCTTTTCCATCCTTTTTTGTCATCCTCATTGTTAATGGTTTTTTGTTTTCATGCTTCATGGTGTAAACATGGCTGCTGCAATTCCAGACATTGCATGAACATCCCAAGCTTAAAGGAAGGGGCAAAGGCAAAAAAAAAATTCTCTTTATTAGGCTCTATCATTTTGTTTTTTAAGAAACAAAAGATTTTTCTGTAGCTTCTAAGAAAATTTTTATATCCCTGTGGTCTGATCTGGGTGGCTAGCCATAGGAAGGACAGGAACATGAGCATCTAGCAAAAGGGAGTGAGAGGGTCATGATTTATTTCCTAGGGATGGAAGTATTGTCACTTATAGTAAAATGGAAAGTCTGTGAGAAAGGGGGAACAGGACTGGAAACGGCAGCTGGGTTGGCCAACTTCTGGCATCTGTCACACTTTCCTCTAGGATATTTGAGAGAAAGGGTATTTGTCTTCCATGAGTTACTGAGCTACCCCTCTGTACACTCCCAGCAGATGCTCCTCACATAAGTAACTTTCTCTGTCATTTGCTTTGCTGCTGGTCACCACTGGAATTCTTCAACTAAAATTCTCTGAAACTATATGGCTTCCTCTACACAGGACTCCACATAGGATTTCCAATCAGATAGATTGAGCTCAAATCCTACCCTAGATGTACCACTCACTAGCATTGTGGCCTTGGGTGATGTTAGGCAGAAAGACAGAAATGAGCATGATGAAAAGGAGAGAGGGCCTCCCCAAAATGACTCAAGAAATGGATCAGATAGAGCCAGAAAGCCAGAAATGACTCAGAGAGTTAATCAGATGAAGCCACAGGTCCAAGAATGACTCAGTAAATGTCCAGGGTCTGCCAGATAAGAAACATCAGAAGGCACAGCCCATGTCCTCATTTCACCAATCAGAATGAGCCTATAGAGCTGACAGCTGTCAATCAAGGACCTCTCTGCCCTGCCAAAACCACATAAAAGAAGCCTCAGAATGAGCATGGGGGCCTGCCTCACCTTAGGCAGGCCCGCTCTGTGACTCTGTGCAGAGTGCATTACAACTTGCTTTGCTTTCTTGACTTTGGTTTCTCGTCTCACTATATCTGACTTCCCTGTGGCACCGAGCTGAGGTCCTTCCTTCCTAACATATTTTGGTGCCATGCCTCAGATAAAGCAGTGGTAAGTCACTCTTACTTTCATTTTCTGTTGGGCAGCCATTCTGGCCAAAAGTGGGCACAGGTCGGCCACACTAAAATGCCACTAGTGCAGGCTGCTGCCAGAAGACTCCCGTGACAGAATAAGGTGGTCGCGGATCGGGGACAGAGCATTAGGCTCCCCGCCACATGCAAGACAACATCTGAGCAACCAAGCACACAGTAAATCACACCCAAGTCCAGCCGCTGGCCGCCTCCCTAAGAAGGTTTTTTGCTGCCTGACACTATCTCCTTTCTGGTTTCAGTTTGAGCCACCTTCTGGCCCCCACAAAGACCTTCTGCCCGCCTTGATTTCCACTGTCTCCAGCTCTTGGGATCGCCTCAGATCACAGTAAGCCCCCTTTACCCCTTCACTAGGAAGCCACAAGACTGGTTCTCCATATCCCACTTGGAGACGTCTGAGGTGGGATGTGTTAAGGTCCTGGGCAGCTGGCTGTGCAGGACCTCTGGGATAGACCCTGTGATGCTGGGCTCTCTAACCCGTTCATTTCTTCCTAAACGGGCAACCTGGAGTCCATTCCGGCTACCACACCATTAGGCTGTGTCCTTTCTCATTGGTCCCAGCTAGACGCAGAGACACTTGAAAAGAAAAGACTAATACTCTTTTGCAACACAGCCTGGCCCCAATATCTACTAGGGGACCAGGAGCAGTGGCCACTTAATGGAACTCTTAACCCTAACACCCTCATGCAGCCTGACCTTTTCTGCAAAAAGCTGGGGAAATAGGCAGAGATCCCGTATGTTCAGGCTTTCTTCTATCTTAAAAGCCAAGAGGATCTCTGCCAGACTTGTGAGTTAAAAAGTCGTCCCAGCCTTCCTTCTGCTCTACTGCCTGCTTTACCCCCATCCCAGTACCCAGGACCACTGAAGGGCAAAGTGTCACAGCCAAACCCATAGGGCCATCAAGAACTGAGTCCTGAGTGCTCAAATTCTCTCCCAAAGGCACCTGGTAAAGTTCTCCCATTAGTGGAAATGGCAGGTGGAGAATCTGGCCCAGTGCCAGTCCACAGACCTTTCTCACTAACTGAATCAAAACAGCTTAAAGCTGATCTTGGCAGCTGTACCACCAACTCAGAGAACGATGTTGCTCGGTTCCAGCAATCAGTCTAGCTTATGACCTCACCTGGGAAGATGTCATGATAATCCTGGGACGCTCTCTGACCCTGAACAAGAGAGAGTTATTAAAGAAGCCCATAAATTTGCCAGTAGTCAGACACTAAATTTTCCACTGGGAAAACAGCTGTCCCCTCTACAGACCCTAATTGGGATTATAATGATAAAGACCGTATGTGGGGAAGAAATCATTTCCTCTTTTGCATAAAGACAGGGCTAAAGAACGCCAGGCAAAAAGTTATTAACTATTCAAAAGTTGCTGCCATTAGTCAGGGACCAGAGGAAAATCCTGTCACTTTCTTAGAAAGACTGAGAGACACCCTCACTAAATATACTAATCTAGATTTAGACACATATGAGGGACAAGTAATTTTGAGAGATAAATTCCTCTCCCCGTCAACATCTGACATCAGGAGAGAATTACAGAAACAGATCCAAACACACCCTAATAGCAGTGTAGATGTGTTCCTGACCACGGCCAATAAATACTGTGCTCTGTGGCTGTGATCAGGAAGAAGAGGCTGGGGCTCAGGAAAAGGAAAAGAGGAAGGAGACCCGACATCCTCAGCTACTAGCCGCCCTGCAGCTCAGTCCATGTCCAGAGGCCCACCAGGTCCTGACCAGAATTCTAAGAAAGTTAGTAAGTGTAACATTTGTCATAAGACCGGGCATTGGGCTAAGAGCTGTCCTAATAGAGATAAGCCTCCACAATCTCCCCACTACAAATGTAAGGAACTGGTTCCCTGGGCTGCCCTTTGCCCCAGGGGGCCACAGGGCCCTGGGCCATTGGAGCCACCTGTGGTCCTTGAGCTCCTTTCCTAGGAATGAAGAGGCCCTAGCCAGTCAGCCCCAATCCATGACATTGATCCATTCAATCCAATCCATCACTGGACTAGAGCCTAGGGTAACTGTGGATGTGGCAGGTAGGACAATTTTCTTTTTCATTGACACTGGGGTCTCCTACTCTGTCCTCAATTCCTATTCTGGGCTCCTGTCCTCTCACACATGTATAGTACTCAGAGTGACAGGGACTCCTATTACTCGGCCCTTCCCTCCACCCTTAGGATGTCTCCTCCATAGCCATTATTTTTTGCATCCATTTTTAGTTGTAAAAGAATGCCCTATTTCCCTCTTGGGATGAGACATACTAAAAAATTACACAGCAGGATGATTTTTAGCTTTTCTCCAGCTAGTCAGACTCCTCTCCGACTTCTGGTTGTTCCCAAAACCACCTCATCAGCTTTTCAGGACTGGGAATATTCTATTAATCCTGACGTTTGGGATAAGGGAATCCCAGGAAGGGCTAAGTATGCTACCCCAGTAGTCATCCAACTCAAATATCCAACTAAGTTTCACAGCCAAAAACAATACTGTGTAAAGCCTGAGGCTTGTAAAGCCCTCCAGCCTCTAATTTCCAAATACCTTAAACATGGGCTGCTAGTTCCAACTAATTCACCTTACAATACTCCAATTCTGGCCATCGAAAAGAAAGAACAGTCTTATTGTCTAGTCCAAGATTTAGGAATTGTCAATGAGGCAGTTGTGCCTCTCCACCCAGTGGTCCCTAACCCATACGCTCTATTAGGAGCTACTCCACCTGACACCTCATGGTTCACAACCCTGGATCTCAAAGATGCTTTCTTCTGCATCCTCTTAGAAAAACAGTCACGATCACTATTTGCTTTTGAATGGAACACTCCAGAAAACACCTCTGGCCAGCTAACCTGGGGTTTAGAGACAGTCTTCATCTGTTTGGACAAGCCTTGTCCCAAGACTGAGCCCACCTGCACCTGAACAGTGAGGGCACACTCATACAATACGTAGATGATCTTTTAATCTGTTCCCCCACAAAATAAGACTCCATCAATCATACCATTTAAACTCTTAATTTCTTAGCTGAATGGAGATATAAAGTTTCAAGGGCCAAAGCTCAGTTAGTACAACTAAAGGTCACTTAATCTGGGAATAATCCTTACTCCAGAAAAGAGAGGCCTTTCTCCAGACTGAGTTCAGGCTATTATTTCCCTTCCCCAACCTACCACCCACAAACAACTCAGGGCTTTCCTAGAACTAACAGGATATTGCAGGTTATGGACCCCAAATTATGAACTCATCGCACAACCTCTCTATGAAGTCCTAAAAGGAAGGGTGACTCTAAACCTTTAGCCTGGGGACCATAACGACAAAAAGCTGTAGATCTGCTTAAGGGCCTGTTAACATGGGCCCCTGCCTTAGGACTCCCAAACCCAGCCAGGCCATTCCGACTGTACCCCCATGAGAGACATGGAGTGGCCCTCGGAGGTCTAACTCAAAAATTAGGCCCAACTCACCAACCTATGGCCTGTGTGTCAAAAATACTTGACCTCACAGCACAGGGATGGTCTTTCTGTTTTAGAGTCATTGGGCCCTTTACTCTTTTGCAAGAAGAAACCCTCAAAAACCAAGGAGTCTTTTTCTTATGCAGATTAAATATCTATTTCTGTTTCCCAGCTAACTGGACGGGGACCTGTACACTAGTCCTCCTGGCCCCAGACATCGACATAGTCCCCAGTAACCAATCACTGACTATTCCTCTGTCCTCTGACATAGGAGCTAAATGAGCTATACAGTTCATTCCTCTCTTAATAGGCTTAGGAATCACCACAGGACTAAGCGCTGGCATAGCTGGACTAACTCTCTCACTGTCCTATTAACAAAGCCTGTCCAAAGATTTTTCTGACAGTCTAGAAGAAATTGCTCAAAGTATTATAACTTCGGGCAATTTCAGATAGACTCCTTAGTAGCAGCAGTCGCTCTTCAAAATAGAAGAGGACTGGACCTCTTGACTGCTGTAAAGGGAGGCCTATGCCTCATTGCCTAGATGGAGAATGTTGTTTTTATGCTAACCAATCTGGCCTAGTTAGAGACACTGTCTGAAAGCTTTGACCTGCCTCCAGAATCTGACAACAACTATCAGAATCCTGGGGCAACTGGTCCCAGATTTGGAGCTGGGCATCCTGGTTGCTTCCCTTGGCAGGACAACTGCTGAGCCTCTCCTAGCCCTACTGCTTGGACCGTGCTTATTAAATCTCCTAATTAAATTAGTTTCTTCCGGACTACAGTCCATTGAGGCCAAAGTCCTGTTGTCACAAGGATTCAAACCCTTACCAACTGATGAATCTGCTGTCTTCCTGGGACCCCTAGATGGGCACCCTTGCTGTCCTACTCTCCACCATCCCGACAGTCAGCAAGCAGAGGGACCCAAATGACCACGCTGTCCCTCACTAGCAGGAAGCAGCTAAAGCGGTCATTGCCCCAATGATTTGGGTCCCAGCTGATTGAGGGAGAAATGTTAGGCAGAAAGACAGAAATGAGCATGATGAAAAGGAAAGAGGGCCCCCCGCAAAATGACTCAGGAAGTTTATCAGATAGAGCCAGAGAGCCAGAAATGATTAACAAATAATCAGATAAAGCAAGAGGATCCAAGAGTGACTCCGGAAATGTACTGGGTCTCCCCAGGTAAGAAACATCAGAAGCACAGGCACGACACAGCCTATGTCCTCATTCCACCAATCGGAATGAGCCTAGAGACCTAAGAGCTGTCAATCAAGGATCTGTCAGCCTTGCCAAAATCACATAAAAGAAGCCTCGGAATGAGCATCAGGGCCTGCCTCACCGTGGGCAGGCCCGCTCTGTGACTCTGTGCAGAGTGCATTACAACTTACTTTGCTTTCTTGACTTTGGTTTCTAGTCTCACTGTATCTGACTTCCCTGTGACACCGAGCCGAGTTCCAGGCAAGTAACGGGCAAGTTACTCAACCTCCTCACTCAGTAACAATGCACATAGTAATCTGCATCTCCCTGAGTAGCAGTGATGATTCAGTGATGAATGCAAAGTGCTTAACCCTGTGTTTGGACCAGAGGGGCGCCCAATAGATGTAGGGGTGCTCAAAAGGTTTCTCTTTTCTTCACATTTACAAAATAATAATAGTGACATTTATTGAGTGCTTACAATATTGCCTGGCATAGTTCTTCGTGTTTCATGTAAATTAACTCAATTTAATTCACAGTAACTCAGTGAGGTCTGTACTACCACTGAGTCCTTTAACAGCGAGGGAAGGAGAGAGAAAAGTAAATTTGTCTAGTTTTCACAGACAGTAAGAAGCAGAATTAGGACTGAATCCAGGCAGTTGGTCTGGAGGAGGCTCTGTGTGATACTTCCTTCCACACCCAATGGGTCTCCCCTGGAAACAGGTTCACGCCCCGTGAGGACCAGAGCTTCTTATTAGGCAACAGACACTAAACAAATGGTTGCCTGAATAGGCTCAGTGGTGTGTTTGTGAAGAATGGGGTGCTCCTCCAAGGGGCAGGGGCTATATCCTGTCTGCGAAGGCCACACAGGAGAGCGAGGTCCCACGAGGCAGTGAGGAGGAATCGTGCCCAGCACTGCGTGTGGGCCTGCGCCCTGCCACACGTCCCGTCTCATCGCTGTTAGCTGCGCGTGGGCCTGGGCCTGGCCTTGGGCCTCCTGGTGGCACTGTTAGTTTAACCATCCAGGTGCGCAGTCCAGCACCCAGCTCCCTATGCAGGAGCCCACCCTCAGGGAAGCAGGGGATGGAGGGCTGCTGATTCCAACAGAGGCCCTGAGCAGGTGGCTTATTTCTAGGTGGGGACCACTGAGACAGGAAAGAGATCAATATTGGAACCCAGCCCTATGAAATCATTCTGATGGTCTCCCTGGTGCAGCTTTTCTAATTGAGATAAGACAGAACAGTGTTTTGTGGAGGAAAATGGCCAGCTACTCTCCTTTGGCTTCTAAAAAACCTACTCAGCTGCACTGAACGATTCCAACTGATGTCCGGCTGCAGCACCCAAGCTTCAAGTGTTGCATGAAGCTCAGGAGCTAGAGTGCCTTTTGGTCCAAGATCCCAGAAAACCAAGTGAGAGAAAAGATAGAATGGAAAACTCAATCCCTGCTCTGCCGGCCATTCTAAATTTAATTAATTTCAATTTGTTTTTTGGATGGTGCTGTTTCTTCCCTGGAGACCCAAACATCAGTGCCTGTACCAACCTACATTCCATTAAAAGAAACAGATGAATGACAAACCATGCTGGAAAGGTGCTTGATGAGGACATACACTTTTCATATGCAAAAAAAGGTGGGATTACACTGGAATCCATGAGGCTGGTGGAGGACGGTGGGATGGGGACCACAGAGGCATGCAACAACTGTGCTCTGAGGGGTGGAGTCCTCCGCACACTCCCCACCCCTTGTTGCTTTGCCGCCTTGGATTTTGTCTGAGTAAAGGGTGAGCACCCACAGCGAAGGGCCAGAAAGTCTGATAGCTGCGCGGCATAGGCCTGCCTTGACACCAGCCTCCACGGTGTGTGTGATGAATGACGTGTGGATTTTTTATATGCCAGCCATAGAACCAGTTGCTTTCTTAGGCTCCTCTGAGAATTGCTGAACCCTAGATAACGGCAAGTTAACCATTTTAAAAGTGATTTCCTGGTACCTTACCGCATACGAGGTGCCTTATCTCATAGACGTCATAGTAACTTGGCTAGAACTAGAATAAGGGAGATTTTAGTGCTATCCTGGTTTTACAGAGGAAAACTGGTCTCTGAGCAAGCTAACTGACTTGTGGTGGGAGAAGGACTCTGACCTCTCAGCTTGGGAACAGATGCCCCCACGCCTCCTGGCCCTTCCCGTAGTGGTGTGGAGGTCTTGCCGAGCCCCCCTATGATATGGGGACTCGCCCTCACGGTGCGTCAGCAAGGTGCCGAGCAGCAGAAGTGAGGATGAGGATGGAGGCGTGGGTGTTTTCAGTCACTAGCTGGGTCAGAGTTGCCAGGTGGTTCAGCAGGGCCTTGAGAATATGGGGCCTTTTGGAGGGCAGGAGTATGCCTGTACTCTAGAGTCATGACTACACTGAACACGGAAGGGAAACCTGAGGTTTTCCCAGGCTAGTTCTTACCAATGAGGAAAATGAGACTGATTCTGCACCCAATTCCAATATGTGGGGATTTTCCCTCACACCAGACAATTCTCAGACACCTGCTCAGTGTCCTACAGTTCAACTCAGGTCTGACATTATCTACCGAGAGAGAATACTAGGTCTCACACGTTAAGGGATCCATTGTACAAGACCACTGCCCACCCCACCTCATTGCCTATTACAAGTCTAGGTTGTCATCTGTGCTTCTGACCAACTGGCTATAGGTTAGGGGTTCCCGTAATCTCCTCCTTGGTTCGTTTAATTTGCTAGAGTGGCTCTCAGAACTCAGGAAAACATATTCACTAGATTACCACTTTATTATAAAAGGATATAATTCAAGAACAGACAGATGGAAGAGAAGCATAGGGCACGGTATATGGGAAGGGGCACCGAGCTTCCAAGTCCGCTCTGAGCAAGCCACACCCGGAACCTCCACGTGTTTTCCAACCAGGAAGCTCTTTGAAGGCTCTCCTTTGGGTTTTTCTGGAGGCTTCATTACCTAGGCAGATTGATTACGTCACAGGACATTGGCGAGTGAATTCAATCTCCAGCGCCTCGTCCCTCCCACAGAGGTCAGGTCCAGGAAGGTCCAGCCCTCTCATCACAGGGTTAGTTCCCCTGGCAACCAGCCCCATCCTTAAGTAACCCAGGGACTTTCCAAAGCCACTTAATTAACATAACAAAAGACAACTTTATGGTTTTCATCACTGGCGCTCTGAGGGCTTTTAGGAGTCCTGTGCCTGGAATGGGACAAAAGCCAAGCAACATATTTTATATTATAAATCACAGTATCACAGAGACTCAGGGGCAAATTGACTGCTCTAAAGCTACACAGTCAGGTCAGAGCGAGCACTGGAGCTCAGACCTCTCTGCAGGCGCTGGCCTAGTGAACTTTTCTCTGTCCCTGACTTCCCAGCCTTTTGGTTTCTTTCCGTTGGCTGTAATTTGTGGGCCAAAGAAGTGATTAAAAGGAGGCAGTAGGATATGTGGGCAAGGAGCATGGTTCTGGGGGTGAATGAGACCCAGGCTTGAATTCTGCCATGGTTATGCAGTGGCTGCACACCTTCAAGTGCCATGTTAGATGGAGGAGGACGGTGGGATGGCAGGGTGTCATGGTGAAAGCTGTCCCTTTTTCTTGTGAAAGGAAAATTTTTTCTGGAAGCCACATTCAGAAGTCTTCCACTTGCATTCTGGGGCCAGAATGGGGAGATCTGGCTCTGTCTAGCTGCAAGGGAAGGAGAACTTTGAGCTGTGGTCTCTATAGTGGGTGGCGGCGAGGGAGAAGCAGATGGGACGTGGCTTCTGGGGGGCAGTCAGCAGTGTCTGTGTCAGATTGTGGCCTGAATTTCAGGGACGAGGGGGAGGGGATGTGCTCTATGCTTAGCTCAGCCTCTGGGGTAACTCAGGCAAGCAGGCTTCCTACTCTTTTAAGAATCAGGGAAAATTGGGTCAAGTCTCCATTTCCTGGTATTCGCAAGGTTCTCTGCAGCTGTCTTCATACAACGAACAGGTTAATGCGCTCTTAGTCACCTCTGGCATGCAGCTCCATGGTGCCCCTGGGGGCCCGCACCACTGCCTGTGGGTCCTGTCCCTGTGTCCTCACAAATGACCAAACCTGGATCTCAGAGACTTTCTTTTCTTCCCACCAACCTCCCCAAGCTCCAACTATGTGTATTTTACTAAGAAGTGAGTTTGGGGCTGGGTCCGCTGACATCAAGGCTTAGAAAACTTCAATGGGAGGAAACGAGCTGGTGGCACCATTGTTTCTATGACATTTTAGTCAGAATGAGTTCTTTTAAGTGCATTTTCCCTTTTGGGGCAGGCTGAGCCTGTTTTCTAAAGACATGCCTGTGCCGTTGTTCGTGTGGTGCTGGGTTCCCAGAGCAGGGTGGGTATATAATAAATTAGTTAAATAAAAGCAGGGAGGACAATTATGAATCAGGAAGCAACCACTCAAATAGCAGAACTTTAGCAAAAGTTTGTGGAATTGGCTTTAAAACAACTTTTGGTTAACTACGGTTTAAAAAGGCATTTTCTTTTTGAATATTTCACTTTTCCATGTGAAAATTTTTCTTACGAGCTCGGTGGAGGGACTAGGTTTCAGTGTGAAGCTGTGGTCACCTCACATGGGGTCAGTAGGACTTTGATGATAAATAAAAAATATATATATGTGCATGTATATGTGTGTGTGTGTGTGTGTGTGTGTATTTTAAATATTCGTCTGCAACCTACACTACCTCTCCTCTCTCCCTTCTCACTCCGTGGCTACCGGGGCTGCGCCCCTGAGAGCCTTGGAGAAAGCAGCGCCAGGATCTTGGGCCATGAGTAAGGGCACTAAATGTGTTTTCTTTTCTCCTGGGGGGCGTCTTGGGCCTTGGAACATGCCCATGTATTTACTGTGGCTCCATTTCCTTATGTGAAGAGTGCAGTTGTCAGTACTCAGATTCCTTAACGTCCTGGAGACTTCCTGGTGGGCGCTTTTTAGGCCATTTGTATAGGAAACACTGCTGGCTACCTCTTTAGGAAGTCAAGCTGTGCTTTTAGAAGGTGCAGTGAACAGACTGGGCACAGACAGAATTTCACTGCTGACAGGATATCGAATATGACTTTCTAGGACTAGAATGGGAAAGAAGCCTCTGTGCCCCCCCGCCCCCACCCCCATCAGTCCACTCAAGTTATGGGTCAGAAGATAACTATTACATCTCTATCAGGTCTTCACTTAAAGCTCTGAGAGATTTCAGCTGCTTTTTTCAGAGGGAGTCGGGGTGGGGGAGAAAAGGATAAGGGAGGCTGGCTGGGAAGAAGTTAAGTACTTTTGCCTGTGCCAGTGTTTCCTCCCTCTGAGCTGCCGTGCGAGACGGCTTCTCAGAGGAATCAGAAGTGGAAGCAATAGTTTAGGTTTGATAGCTCATCATCCTGCAGGTGTGAGCAGAGGTGGACAGAGAAAAATTATGTGGGACCACGAGGAGAGAGGGAGAAATTTTTTCAAGATATTGGTTACCATGTGTGAAAAGTTGAATTGATTTCTACAAAGTTGCTTTGTATGATCTTCCTAGAAGGGTAAGTTGGACAGCTGCTTTGTTATGATAATATCCCCCAAATTTTCATCAGTGGGTGATGGGAAACTGAGGTTTGCATGAAGTTCTTTGAAGAACAGTCATCCCAGTTCTATTCTATATATGAAGAAACTGAACTTACAGAAAGCATTTGTTCACATAGCAGAACAAGAATTGAGAGAACCATTGAAATCTAACGAAGACTTGACTATTGTCCTCATTACTGTCTTCCTGCATCTGTGGGTGGGTTGATGGGGGCATCGCGGGTGGGCGACCTGCTAAGATCATCACCTCGTTGGTGTTTCATTGGCTAGGCCAAACTGTGATAGCAGAAGAACAGATTAACTATAGTCCGATCTTTCCAGATGAATTCCTCCCCATTGCGTTCCAGCCACAGAGAACTATTTACCATTCTCCAAGCATGGCACTTTCTTTGCTGTTTTCGTGCCTTTGCATATTCACTCTGTCCAGAATCTCCTTCCTCCCTTCCTCTTCTCGGTAAGGCCCTATCCACAACTCAAGCCCCTTCGGTGTGCTCACCCCTTTGAGGAAACTGCTGATGCCTCGGCCGCTTTAGCATTTCTCCATCATAGCCCCTGTCACCCTGAAGGTTGTCAGGGTCTGAACAGGTGCCTCTGTCTCCCTGCATCTCGGTGTACAACTTAAGGACAGTGACCAGGGCCCTTCACTTCTGCAGATGTACAACTCAACAACGCCTGACCTTAAGATAATGATTTATGATTAATTAATTGCCTGATCAATCCCACCACTCTCAAAGCCGATGAAGTATGAGCGGCACCACCACTCCCACAGAAGCCCGTATACATTCACTTTCGTTATGACTAACCTCTTGAGGGAGTTGCTGGGGGCTTGGGAGACAAACCCCAGGCTGCTGAGGGGCACCCGAGGAGCACCGAGCCTCCCAGCACCTTACACTCTGACTCTCCTCTTTACCATCAACATGTGTCAGGTCCTTCTACCCACCAACTCATTTAATCTTCACAAAACAGCACTACAAAGTCAGTGTTAATATCCTTATTTTACATTTATGGAAACCGGAACAGAGAGAAATTGCATATGTGGCTCAAGGTGGCAGAGCTCCCTGCAATGGCGAAATCCGATTTGGACCTTGTCCAGCTGAAGGCTAAAGGTGGTGCTCTTGACACTGAGTTGTACCGCCTCTTAACACGTCAGACACAGCATGAGTTAAAGTGGACAATGACGGCAGGAGGCGCTCAGGCTGGGATGGACATTCTGTTCGCCTCCAGGCTTAGAGTAAGGCTCCTCAGTGGGGTCAGGCCTGGGGTCTTGGACTGGGCCCAAGTGTTCAGGTAACCATTCAGAAAGGAACCCATGGGCCTTCTGGAATCAGGGCATCTGCAGTGTCTACAACCAGCACTGTCATTATTAAAGACCAAGCATGATAGGCTTTCCACATGCACACACATGCACGCACACACATGCACTCACACATATGCACTAACATGCACTCGCACACACATGCACACACATATACACACACGCGCATATTCACTCACACGTACACACACACACCCGTGAGGTCATTTCCCCAAACAACTGCCTATTGGAGACCAGACAGCAGAGACTCCAGAGTCTTCCACAGAGTCAAGGGGAAAGGTCCTGTGTGGAGCCTGGCATGAGGCAGCACAGCCCACTCCAAAACGCCACCAGAAGAACAAGCTCCAGAGGGCCCAATGCTTGGCTTCTGCCCTGCGTTTGCTCAGAGTTCTGGGCAGGACTTTGGGGTAAGAGAGGAGAGGCTTTTAGCCATTCCAAGCCAGCCGCAGGCCATGGTCAGAGCCTGGGATTTGTCTGGGCTTTGCAATCCTGGAGTGCTTCGCTGCTCAATACAAACCCAAGAGCTTCCAGGAGTCCCCAGAACATTCTTAAGAACAAAGAGGCAATAAACACACTCTGAACCCTTTTACCAACTGGCGCAATCCCAAACCAAAATGAGAAATGAATTACTGGGGTAAGTGTGTGCATTTTAAGCTGACAGGAAAGAAAAACCCTGATTTACATGGGAATGTTCAGTTTGGACCACTTAAAGTTATGACTGAATGAATACAGCAAATTTAATTTCCACAAATTGGTCCCTCCAAAAGCTGACCTGATAAAACAGTAAAACCTTAGCACCTCAAATTTTCGTAAGTACTAACTTTTCTGGGAGAAGGGCAGAATGTTGGTCTACCTTGAGAATGTGTTTTCTGAATTGCATCATCTTCCTCCTCATCATCGTTGTTATCATTTCTGTGTCATCACCAGCGTCCTTTCTTAAGCATAGTCTGTGAACTAGGCAATTTGCTGGAAGCTTACAGATATTATCATTTTTATAGCCGTACTGCTGGTTGCTATGATTTACCTCATTTTATGGAGCACAAAGTTGATGTTCAGATTGCAGAAGTAATTTGTTCAAGCTAACATTTAAGTTCAAGCTTTTCTGACTCCGAAAGCCATACTATTTCTGCTGTACTTGTCTGTGTGCAAATATTTATTATTATCAGCACAATATCCCAGGCCAGATCAATATTCAGCAGCAGGAAATGGGAATGACTGTTTTCTCAGTGTACGGGCTTTTTATAGAGAACTTCAGGTGGCTATGCTGTTACCAAGCCACGGGATTCAGGAGCCACGGGCTGGATTCCATTTCTGATTCTCAATTACTTTCTCCAGTCTTCTCTTTGATAAAACAAATATGATGCCACTTGCCTTTACCCGTATTTCATATGACTTGGTAAATTCATGACTGCAAGTTCTTCCTGATACCTTAGCCACAGGATAATCACACATTTTGCTAGTTGTTGTTGTGTTTGTTTGTTGATTAAAATCAGACCATATCTACTTTGTAACTGAGCTGAAGTTTTCAGAGGGGTCTCGGTGAGACGTGTGATCTATGGTCCGAGGAGACTGGCCTGGTCAGCTCATCATGTAGAAAGCTTCTTCCCATGGAGGGCTTACTACTACAGGATCATCTGCATGCCTAGGAGGTGGTATGTTTGTTTTGCAGGAAGGGGATCAACCTAAGGAAAGTATGCAAATGTAATTTGGCCCTTTTGGTATCACAGATGAGTCTGAACACCAAAATATAAAATAATATATTTTACACTTCATATAAAATAATATATATTACACTTCATATAAAATAATAGAAATAAAACCAAGCACCTAGGCACAGCTGACCTTTTAACAAAACAAATCAAAAGAAACAAAACAACAATAACCCAAAATCCTTTCAGGACTTTCCTAATAGGATCATTTGACTGAATGAATTTTAAATATATCTGTTAAACTGCTGAGTATCTGACAATCCTCTGTGAGGACACAGACAAAGCACAGTCGATGGGAAGACCTGTACAAAAAGATATTTAATGTTAATCGGCACTGTTTGAAAGAGATTTATACCATGAGACCAAGGATCCTTAAAACAATGGAATATCCTTTTCAGGATGAGGAATCTGGGCACAAAGAAGGCAAGCGACTTGCCCAAACTCACACATTAGATGCTTCTCTGACTCCACTGTTCACACTTGGTTCATTTAGTTCATTTGCTCGTTCCATAAATACGTATTGGCTATGCTGCCTGGGCAATATTCTAGGCCTGGGAGTTGCAGTGGTGAACAAACCCAGGGGTGAGTCCCGTGCCCACAGAGACTGAGTCGGAGGGACTCTCAAACTCAGTATCATGTTTAGCATGACATTCCTGAAGCTCCCGAAGCTCCTGGCATGGAAATTCACACCTCTAACGCATCGGTGAATGCTGGGTCTTTGTGAAGGTGTTTGTTTTAGTAAACTGATTTTACACTGTGAGTTGCAGACATTGAAGTCTCTCTCCTGCTTTTCCTTTCATGGACATAAGTAGAGAATGTTTGAGAAAGATTGGCTCTTTTTTAAGATCATGAAATGGTTGGTCCCTTGCTGATTAATACTACTTGCCAATGGAGCAAAACTGTTCAAGTTTTAATCTGAGAGACAGAGGGTGACGTCATCTTTCAGAAGGGATGAAGGCCTGAGGCTGAGCTTGCAGCACGGAGCCTTGGTTCAGTCCTGTGCACGCTGCAGATTGCTTCTTGAGATTTGTGCTGATTTGGTTTGAGCAGCATGTGGTGGAGGCTGGGAACTGTGGGGAAGCTCTCGTAGCATCTGGAAGCCTTTCTCTCTTTGATGTTAGTTCCCAATGCTGCTTGCAGTCATTGCCACAAAGACCATGGGCTCCTGAAATCAGTGATTCCTTTTCTCTCCCTCTTCTGGCTTCCTCAAACACCGGCCTTGCCAACTCTTCAGTTATGTGCTTGCCACTGAAGAACGGACAAGCAAAAAGATCCCGAGACCAAGAGTCATGATAGCTAGTTTCTTGTGTTAGCAACTGAAGCGAGGTGCTCAAGACCTCCAAATCTCTGTCTCCTCATCTATAAAATGCGAAGGCAAGTCCCCTCAAGTTCAAACAACTGCAGATGGTCTTTTTTCCAGGAATTTTTATTTGTAACAATAGATCTGGATAGCCTGTAACTTACATTGTGCATCTGCCTCATAACAAACCCTATGGAAAGCCCCAAGTGGAATCAACTCTTTCTATGGAGTGCTGGAGACTCAAGTTTCCTTGTCAGTAAAGAGAAGAATTTTATTATTTTTATTATTACAATTGTCTATCTTCTACTGAGCACTTAGTATATTCCAGGCATTGTGCTAAATGCTTTGCATACAATTATTCCACTAATTTTTAAAACAACACTATGACTTGGTCCTTTTATTTTCATCATTTCATAAACAAGAAAACCAAGGCTCAGAAAGGTCAATGAACTTAAGCATACTCACAAGCTAACAAGCGATATAGACACACATGTGCGCATGTGTGCATGTCTCTGTGCATGTGCAGGTGTTTGCAGGTGTTGGTATCTTGGGGTGAGAACATCCCCTTTTCCTTTTATTTGTCTCAACTTTGCAGTGGGAAGGTCTGTCCTTCCCAGCGGATACCAGACTCTGGCAAAGATCCACAGCTAAAACAAAGCCCCTTCCTTTCAGACTACTGTCAGTCCATCCAGGCTGCTGTGGTGAACTGCCACAGACTGGGTGGCCTTTAAAGAGCATTTGTTGCTCACAGTTCTGGAGCCCGGGCGTCTGAGATCAGGGTGTCAGCACGGCCAGGCCCCCGTGGAGGCCTTCCTGCAGACGCCTCCTTACACCTTACGTGGCGGCAGGTGCTTAGCGGCACTGTGGATCCTCCTCTGTAAGAATGCTGATCCCATTCATGAGGGCTCGACCTTCATGACCTAAGCACCTCCCAAGGGCCCACCTTCTACTACCATCATCTGTGGGGGTTAGCATTTAAACACATGAATTTTGGGGATACAGTCAGATCATAGCACTGCCTAAGCCAAGCCAAGCCAAACCAAGGTGTGAGAGTAACTAAACACTTTACACAAATGAAGGGAAAAATGAAGGGCAAGTCAGAATCCTAACTAACTCCTTGGCACTAAGAGGCTTAGGGCTCAGGGGCATTGGTGATCTGATGTGTATGTAGTAAGAACCTGAAAGGCCATAAGAAGGAAACAAATCCTGCCATTTGCAACAACATGGATGGAGCTAGAGGGTATTATGTTCAGTGAAATAAGTCAGGCGGAGAAAGACAAGTACCAAATGATTTCCCTCATCTGTGGAGTATAACAACAAAGTAAAACTGAAGGAACAAAACGGCAGCAGACTCAGAGACTCCAAGAAGGGACTAGCGGTTACCAAAGGGGAGGGGTGTGGGAGGGCGGGAGAAGGGGATTGAGGGGTATTATGTTTAGTACACATGGTGTGGGGGATCTCGGGGAAAACAGTGTAGCACAGAGAAGGCAAATAGTGAATCTGTGGCATCTTACTACACTGATGGACAGTGACTGCATTGGGGTATGGGTGGGGACTTGATAATATGGGTAAATGTAGTAACCACATTGTTTTTCATGTGAAACCTTCATAAGAGTGTATATCAATAATACCTTAATTAAAAAAAAAAAAAAGAAAGAACCTGAAATGATTCCCAGAAAGGGAAATGGGGTTGTTAAAATTTCTGGAAACTTTTGTGACCATTAATTCCAGTTGCTAAAATGTCTCTCCTTAAAAAAACAAAACAATTTCACTGAATTCTTCAGTCTCAAGGTTGTAAACATTTTCAGAGGGAACATATTCAGGTATCCACCAGTCCTTGATTTCTAATGAATTTGTCTTGCTTTCTGTTAACTCTAACAAAACTGCTATTGACAAAAACCGAGGGCATTAAAACCCAGGGCCCATCCACTGGCTTGGGAAATTAATCAGATGATGACGCCCTGAGCAGTGGGCCACACGTTGGGACATACCCGCCAGTCTCCTTGGTGCACGGCCAGGATCTCATTACAAACCACCGTGCTGTGTAGACTCCATTTGGGGACTTACACAAAATTTCCTCTCCTGCTGGGACAGCCTGCCCCAGACCACGGATTTGCTGTGCCGTTTCACAGAAGAAACACCAGATAGCCAAAGAATTGATGTCCATGCCATAGTCTTGTGGCTGAGAGCCCTCGGGGAAGAGCATCCAGTTAACCTGGGGACTGATTGGGCTGTGCTTGTACCAGGCATGGGCCCAGGGCTGCACGCTGGCCTACTTGCTTTTCACAATACCTGCATCGAGTGTCATGGAGAGGCCTCCTGGCCTATCTACTCAGTGAAATTATTATGCACCTTTTACCTGGTAGAGGGAACCTTTTCAAGATGCTGCTGTTTACTCCTGTTCCTGGATGTTGCAGAACAATCGCTGGAGAACTCATGTGCCTCACCTTTGTTCTGCTGAGCTGAGAGCAAGTCCCAATCAGCCTTTGCAGAGCTCTTTAAGTCTCATGGGCAGAATTTGAGGGTCCCTGAGAGCATGCTTTCTCATTTTACACAGGAGGATAAGGAGACCCAGAGACCCTGAGCACTGGGCCGAGGTCCCAGAGACTTATTCTTAGAGTCAAGACCAGAACCTAGCTACTGTGACTCCTGGGCCTGCGATCTTCTCACTTAGCCATTCAACATCTGAAGAGCACGTAAGCCAGTTCTTTGAACTGAGAATAGGGAGACAAAAGGGGTCTCTGTCCCTGAGGAGCCCACAGTCCTTGTTGCTCTGACTGTGAGAAGCGCTGGGAGCTTATGTCAAGGGCACAGAGGCCTCCGGATGTTTAGAGAGAATCTCGCCACACTTTTCATCCTCCAGTGAATGCAGCTCAAACCACATCAGCACAAATCTGGGATTCACTAAATAAAACCACCAGAAAACAAGGTCAAAGTGACGGAGGCCAAGAGAACCAGCACAAGTGCCTCCTTATCTCTCCTGAGAGGCGAGCGGAAGAGCGGCCCCAAGTGACGGCGGTGGGTCGCGCGGCTGGTCCTTGCCCCCAACCCCAGCACCGCCTGGAAGGAATCACACGCCAGAGAACAACGGGACTGTTTCTTGAGAGTCATTTGTCAAGTTGACATCCCTGCCTAGAGTTACTTAGGGCTTTCTAAAGACACTTCTTTCCCTCCCTGCTGCAGGAAGCACCTGCGAGGCTGTTGAGTTGCGGTTTTGCTCAATAGCACTTTGAGATCCCTTAAGGCCATCAATTACTCTTCTGTCCCTGCTGGCAGGGACTTTGGCTGATAGGAAGATAGGGAAGCTTCGAGAGGAGGATGAAGGGGAAGAGGATGGTGAGTTCCCCTGGGAGCTGAGGCCAGACACTGTCCAGAGGCCGTCTTCTCGCTGATTTCTGCAGGGGTTCCTCTAGGCAAGGACAGCCGGAGTCCTTGGCTGGCGGCACTTGGAACATAACTACAATGCTCCTGTGAGTTCAGGTCTCCCTTCTGGAGCAGAGCTGTGCCTCTTGCCAACTGCTTAGAGAAAAAGCAGGTCTGTAAGACGAGTATGACTAGAGCAAAACTGGTCTTCCGATTCAGGTAAATGACTCAAGGGGAAGGAAACTGGAGAGGAATCAGAGGAGAAAAATATAAATAATTAGGGGACTTGGTGAACGGACCTCCAGAAGCAGTTAGGGGAATTAGAGTTGTTGCGTCTAGGGAAGGCAAGGGTGAATGAAAAGCCAGCTTTGGTTACAGAGGGAATAATTGTGCAGAGATTAGTGGTCATTTCCACTGAAAATAGGATGTCAGTCAGAGATGCTTGCTGGCCTGAGGATTTTGTTCAGTGTGTGCCGGCCTTTCTGGACCATCACCCTGTTCTTAGTCATGAGGTGGTAGAGCTCCTTCCTTGGAGATTTGCATGGATGAAAACAACATACTCCCAACTGGAATGGTTTAGGGAGACTTAATGGCACCTGGGTTGCTTCCCTTTGGTTCATACTAGCCAACAGCCCAGCCTGACCCTTATGTCTCAGTCAGTTCGGCCAACTCTTCTCTGGTATCCAGACATCCCATCTCTGCCTCCTCCAATCCCTTTTGCATACTGAGGTCCCACTTATCTTCCTTAAATTCAACTTTGATTGTGGCAATGTCCTGTCCAAAATACATTGATGCCTCATTCATTTACACAAAAAATATTTACCCATTATGTGCCTAGCAGTGTACTAAGCTTTGTGCATACATCATGGTGCAAAATGCAGCAGGGCCTCAAGAAGTCACTCAGTCTTTGTGTACCTGTCCTGGAATTTTTCAAGGCCCCTGATATCTGGTCTTAACATGCCTTTCTGAGTGTGTCCCTTACAAAACCCACTTTTCTATCAGCCTAGTCTATCCACTGTGCCTAACCCACTCTGGGCCTTGCCTCTCACCATTAATGATGCATAGAATATCATATTCAAAACCCATATCCTTTGAAGCTAACAGTCTCCTGCCATCTGGGAAGACTCTGTGGCCACTTGGGCTTGCAGAACTGTGCAGCACCTCAGCCCTTGGTCGAGTGCTTACTGGGCACTAAATATTCTCTGTGTGCAGATTACAAATCGGGCAGCTGCTGTTCTTACTATGACCATTTCTACTTTCACTCACGGAGAGAGCTGTGACCACATGGACCTTCTCTCCCTATGCAAAGCTCTGCTGAGAGTGGTGACATCGGGAGGAGGGCAGCTCGGGTCTTGGCAGGTCCGTGCAGAGCATTTTACACTGTTAAGAAAAGGTTGAGGGTATCAAATCTGTGAACTTACAGGGAGAAAGGCTTTGGGGGTCATTTAATAAAACTCTATCACTTCACAGATGTGGCAGCGGAGGACCAGAGAAACTGATTTACCCAAAGCCCCAGTGTGAAGTCATCGCCCAGTCAAATCCTTGTCCACTGAACTGTCTTGTCTCTATGTAGTCCAGCAACTGGAATCCCAAAGAACCCAACATTTAGGACACACATGAAAGAATTAGGAAATGTATTTGTTCCTAATTGTCGCTGTAACAAATAACCATAAATTTAGTGGCTTAGACAACACAGATTTATTATCTTACAGCTCTGCAGGTAGGAAGTCTGACATGGGTCTAAGAGGGCTAACATCCAAGTGTTTGCAGGGCTACATTCTCTTCTGGAGGCTCCGGAGGAGAATCTGTTGCCTTGCCTTTACAGTCTGAGGAGCTGCCTATATTTCCTGGTTCACGGCTCCCTTCCTCCACCTGCCGAGCCAGCAACGGTGTGTGGAGGCCTTCTCACGTTGCACCACTCCACCTTCTCATTTGCCTCCTCCTACTTTTTTTTTTTCCTAGTCCATTCAATATTTATACATATATATTCACCTACGTAACAGTGACATGAAATACAGGAGGATGTATGCATAAGTTGGGGGTGAGTAGGGCCCCTCTAGGAAACCCGGAAGCCAATGGCAAAGGCTCATGTATTTGATTACATAACAGCTTTAGTTTCAATATAGCAAAAGACATTATAATTACAGTCAAAAGACAAATGACAGGAGAAAATATTTGTAGCATATTTGTTCATTCATCATTCAACAAATATTTGGTATCTACTATCTTCCAACTCAATGCTACATGCTCACAGACTACTTTGAAAATATTCACAAATACGCACTTTTATTCAAAACTTTATATGACTAAGCTAAGGGTTTATACCCAAAGAATGTGAACTGATCCACCTAAAATAAAACAACATTGAAAATAAAAGTAAACAACAAGATAAAAGTAAAACAACAAAAATTGAAAATAAAGGCACACATACCAAAAAGATATCTGATGTATGTTAGGTTGATCTTGGCTCCCTATGAAGAGTCAGAAAAGCGGTGACTTAAACATGGTAAAAGCACATTCTCTCTCACATAAAAAGGTGTGAAGGCCACCCAAAAATGGTACAACAGTCCTATTGTCAACAGGGGCCCAGCATTCTTCTTTCTGTTCCATATTCTAGCTCTAGGTGCCATGCCCGCCTCCTCCTGCTTTTAAGGACCGCTGAGATTACATTGAGCTCCCAGGTGTGGGTAAAATTGCAGTATTTCCAGAATCTTTCACCTGGCCTTAGTGCATCTCCTTATCAATAGTTGTTTCCAAGGAGAGAAGTAGTCCATCTCCATATCAATAAGTGATCACAAGGGGGAGGAGGGCATATCTGGACTGGAGAGGTTGCGTGGGGTCCCATTTTGCAGCTGGGTCACGAGAAACACGGGTGAGCAGAAGCGGACGACTGCTTGTAAGATATAAACAGGTTTCTCTCACTTTATTTCTCCCTTTGACTGATTTCGGTTTTAAAGGTAATTTGCCCCGGGCTGAGAAAATATTTTCCCCCTGGAGTTACACCTGGATAATCTTCCTGTCTTAAGGTCAGCTTAATAGCAGCTTCAGTTCCTCTTTGCCATGTAACATGACATATGCACAGGTTCTAGGGATCAGGATGTGAACGTCTTTGGAGGGAGTCGTTATTCTGCCTCTTATAGGAAGGGAGCAGGACAATGAGAACAAATATCAACTCTTCCTCTTGCTTTCTTGACTTCTCTTAATTCCCTGTGACCAGAAAAAATGAGTTTGAAGATATTCTAGATCTATTTAATCTCCGGCTTCTTTTCTCAGGCATGATCTGGTTAATATGGTCAAGACACAAAGGAAAGGAATAAAAGTGCCAAAATGTATAGGAAAGTAGGGTAACAAATGCTGGCTAATATGGGATGAGATCCAAGGGAAGAATTTTCTAAGGGCCTGAGAATTCCCAGGCTTAAAGAATATGGGCTTAATTTGTCAGAGAGGGGAGCTTATCTGAGACGTCTAGATGGAATTTCCTACTTCACTGGCCTGTTGGTTATTAAAATCAGTTCATAAAAATGGGGTAGTGGAATGGGGAAGATAATGGCTGCCTGAGCAACGTCTCCGAGCAGGCGCTGGACTAGAGGCGGGTCTCCACCAGCGACTCATCGGAGGCGGGCTTGAGAGCGGCGGCAGGGAGGCGCGCAGGAGCCTCGGTGGCGGCGGCCGAACCGACCGGGTCGGATCCCCACACTAAAACCGAGGGACTTCCGGGAAGATGGCGGTGTGAGCAGGGCGGCAGAAATCTCCTCCCAACACTATATTTATCTACGAAAACACAGAAAATACATCTATTCCTAAGAGAGAGACGAGAATACACAGGAAAGCGCACAGCGTGCAGCTACACCCGAGAGGACTCGGCACCCCGTGAGGCGGGTAAGATACGGAGCCGTGACCCGGCGGGACCCGAGCCCTCCCCCACCCCAGCGCACCGGCGGGAGGAGAGGATTCAGAGCCGGGAGGGAGTGGAAGTGCACCCCGCGAAGTAGCCAGCCCCGGTGATCTGCACGGGGAGCGCTGACCCACATTGCGCACTGCAGCGGAGATTGGAGAGACAGAGGGGCAGGATCTGAGCGGGGAACGCGCCAGGGTGCTTGCAGCCGGCTCCGAGAAGGAAAAAAAAAAGTGCGCGCTTTCCTCAGCGGTCTTAAAGAGACAGGAGCCCAGCGGAGGAGCCGGATCGCCCCAGCACACTCAGCCCAGCAGGCTGGGAGTCCTGCGGAGTTTCAGACGCCTTAGCTGGCGACTGAGGAAGCGTAGCCATACTTAACACTTCTCACTGAGATCAACAGCCTCCTATTCGTTCCCACCCCTGCCAGAGCGATAAAGGGCCCTGCGGAGCGGCACAGTCACAGCTGTGGAATAGTGGGGCAATAGCGCCACCTAGAGCATTCCCACAGAATCTACGTCCGGTGGGCATTCTTTTTGTTTTTGTTTTGTTTTGTTTTGTTTTGTATGTTTTTGTTTTTTCTTTTCTTTCTTTTTTTCTCTTTTTTTTCTCTTTTTTTTTCTTCTCTTTTTAAAGTCTTAAAGAGCCCAGCTGACATACGTGGCAACTATCAGTGACCAAATTATACAGCCATGAAAAGACAGAGGAATATGGTTCAGACCAAAATCAACCAGACAACCCCAGAGAGGGAGTCTGAAGGGATGGAAATGCACAGCCTCCCTGAAAAAGAATTTAGAATAAAAGTCATAACCATGCTGATGGACCTACAGAGAAATGTGCAAGAGCTGAGGGAGGAAGTGAGGGAACTGAAGAAAGACAATACAGAAATCAGACAAGCGATCGACGGGCTTAACAGCAGAATGGATGAGATGCGAGAGACTGTTAATGGAATAGAAAACAGAGAACAGGAGTACAGAGCAGCTGAGGCAGAGAGAGATAAAAGGATTTCTAGGAATGAAAGAATATTAAGAGAACTGTGTGACCAATCCAAACGGAACAATATTCGCATTATAGGAGTACCAGAGGAAGAAGAGAGAGAAAAAGGGATAGAAAGTGTCTTTGAAGAAATAATTGCTGAAAACTTTCCCTCGCTGGGGAAGGAAGTAGTCTCGCAGTCCACCGAAGCTCATAGATCTCCCAACACAAGGGACCCAAGGAAGACAACACCAAGACACATAATAATTAAGATGGCAAAGATCAAAGATAAAGACAGGGTATTAAAGGCAGCTAGAGAGAGAAAAAAGATCACCTACAAAGGAAAACCCATCAGACTATCATCAGACTTCTCAACAGAAACCTTACAGGCCAGAAGAGAATGGCATGATATATTTAACGTTATGAAACAGAAGGGCCTCGAACCAAGAATATTGTATCCAGCACGATTATCATTTAAATATGATGGAGGGATTAAACAATTTCCAGATAAACGAAAGTTAAGAGAATTTGTGTCTCATAAACCACCACTACAGGATATCTTAAATGGACTGTTCTAGATGGAAGCACACCTAAGGCTAAAAAGATGTCACCAGAGGGAAAAAAAATCATAGCAAAGAAAGCAGACCATCCAAATACCAACTAAAGGCAAAGAATAAAACACCTATTATAGAAAGAATGGAGGAGGAGGAATAAGAAGGGAGAGAAATAAAGAAACATCAGACTGTGTTTACAATAACTTAACAAGAAAGTTAAGTTAGATTGTTAGATAGTAAAGAAGCAACCCTTGAACCCTTGGTAACCACGAATCTAAAGCCAGCAATGGCAATAAGTACATACCTATCAATAATCACCCTAAATGTAAATGGACTGAATGCACCAATCAAAAGACACAGAGTAACAGAATGGATAAAAAAGCAAGACCCATCTATATGCTGCCTACAAGAGACTCACCTCAAATCCAAAGATATACACAGACTAAAAGTGAAGGGATGGAAAAAGATATTTCATGCAAACAACAAAGAGAAAAAGCAGGTGTTGCAGTACTTGTATCAGACAAAATAGACTTCAAAACGAAGAAAGTAGCAAAAGATAAAGAAGGACATTACATAATGATAAAGGGGTCAGTCCAACAAGAAGATATAACCATTATAAATATATATGCACCCAACACAGGAGCGCCAGCATATGTGAGACAAATACTAACAGAATTAAAGGAGGAAATAGACAGCAATGCATTCATCTTAGGAGACTTCAACACACCACTCACTCCAGAGGACAGATCAACCAGACAGAAAATAAGTAAAGACACAGAGGCACTGAACAACACACTAGAACAGATGGACCTAACAGACATCTACAGAACTCTACACCCAAAAGCAACAGGATACACATTCTTCTCAAGTGCACATGGAACATTTTCCAGAATAGACCACATACTAGGCCACAAAAAGAACCTCAGTAATTTCAAAAATATTGAAATCCTACCAACCAACTTCTCAGATCACCAAGGTATAAAACTAGAAATAAATTTTAGAAAGAAATCAAAAAGGCTCACAAATACATGGAGACTTAACAACACTCTCCTAATTAATCAATGGGTTAACGACCAAATCAAAACAGAAATCAAAGAATATATGGATACTAATGACAACAACAACACAAAGCCACAACTTCTGTGGGACGCAGCAAAGGCAGTTCTAAGAGGAAAGTATATTGCAATCCAGGCCTATTTAAAGAAGGAAGAACATTCCCAAATGAATAGTCTAAAGACACAATTACTGAAATTGGAAAAAGAAGAACAGATGAGGCCCAAAGTCACCAGAAGGAGGGACATAATAAAGATTAGAGAAGAAATAAATAAAATTGAGAAGAATAAAACAATAGAAAAAAATCAATAAAACCAAGAGCTGGTTCTTTGAAAAAATAAACAAAATAGATAAACCCCTAGCCAGACTCATAAAGAGGAAAAGAGAATCTACACACATAAACACAATCAGAAATGAGAAAGGAAAAATCACGACAGACCCCACAGAAATACAAAGAATCATAAGAGAGTATTATGAGAATCTATATGCTAACAAGCTGGAAAACATAGAAGAAATGGACAACTTCTTAGAAAAATACAACCTTCCAAGGCTGACCAAGCAAGAAACAGAAAAACTAAACAGACCAATCACCAGCGACGAAATCGAATTGGTAATCAAAAAACTACCCAAGAACAAAACCCCTGGGCCTGATGGATTCACCTCTGAATTCTACCAGACATATAGAGAAGAAATAACACCCATTCTCCTTAAAGTTTTCCAAAAAATAGAAGAGGAGGGAATACTTCCAAACTCATTCTATGAAGCCAGCATCACTCTAATACCAAAACCGGGCAAAGACCTCACCAAAAAAGAAAATTACAGACCAATATCCCTGATGAACATAGATGCAAAAATACTCAACAAAATATTAGCAAACCGAATTCAAAAATACATCAAGAGGATCATACACCATGATCAAGTGGGATTCATCCCAGGGATGCAGGATGGTACAACATTCGAAAATCCATCAACATCATCCACCACATCAACAAAAGAAGAACAAAAACCACATGATCATCTCCATAGATGCTGAAAAAGCATTTGACAAAATTCAGCATCCATTCCTGATTAAAACTCTCAACAAAATGGGTATAGAGGGCAAGTACCTCAACATCATAAAGGCTATATATGACAAACCCACAGCTAACATCATACTTAATGGCGAGACGCTGAAAGCTTTTCATCTAAGATCGGGGAACAAGACAGGGATGCCCACTCTCTCCACTGTTATTCAACATAGTACTGGAGGTCCTAGCCACAGCAATCAGACAAAACAAAGACATACAAGGCATCCAGATTGGTAAAGAAGAAATCAAATTGTCACTATTTGCAGATGACATGATACTGTACATAAAAACCCTAAAGACTCCATTCCAAAACTACTAGAACTAATATCTGAATTCAGCAAAGATGCACGATACAAAATTAACACACAGAAATCTGTTGCTTTCCTATACACTAACAATGAACTAACCTAAAAAGAAATTAGAAATCAATTCCATTCACAATTGCATCAAAAAAAATAAAATACCTAGGAATAAACCTAATGAAGGAAGTGAAAGACCTGTACTCTGAAAACTACAAGACACTCCTAAGAGAAATTAAAGAGGACACTAACAAATGGAAAAGCATCCCATGCTCTTGGCTAGGAAGCATAAATATTGTCAAAATGGCTATACTACCTAAAGCAATCTACAGATTCAATGCAATCCCTATCAAACTACCAACAGCTTTCTTCAATGAACTGGAACAAATAATTCTAAAATTCATATGGAACCACAAAAGACCCCGAATAGCCAAAGCAATCCTGAGAAGGAGGAATAAAACAGGGGGAATTACACTCCCTGACTTCAAGCTCTACTACAAAGCCACAGTAATCAAGACAATTTGGTATTGGCACAAAAACAGACCCACAGACCAGTGGAACAGAATAGAAAATCCAAACATTAACCCCAACATATACAGTCAATTAATATTTGATAAAGGAGCCTTGGATATACAATGGGGAGATGACAGCCTCTTCAGCAGCTGGTGTTGGAAAAACTGGACAGCTACATGTAAGAGAATGAAACTGGACTACTGTCTAGCCCCATACACAAAGGTAAACTCAAGGTGGATCAAAGACCTGAATGTAAGTCATGAAACCATAAAACTCTTAGAAAAAAACATAGGCAAAAATCTCTTGGCCGTAAACATGAGTGACTTCTTCATGAACATATCTCCCCGGGCAAGGGAAACAAAAGCAAAAATGAACAAGTGGGACTATATCAAGCTGAAAAGCTTCTGTACAGCAAAGGACACCATCAGTAGAACAAAAAGACATCCTACAGTATGGGAGAATATATTCATAAAAACGTATCTGATAAAGGGTTGACATCCAAAATATATAAAGAACTCATGCACCTTAACAAACAGAAAGCAAATAATCCAATTAAGAAATGGGCAGAGGACATGAATAGACACTTCTCAAAGAAGAAATTCAGATGGCCAACAGGCACATGAAAAGATGCTCCACATCGCTAATCATCAGAGAAATGCAGATTAAAACCACAATGAGATATCACCTCACACCAGTGAGGATGGCCAACATCCAAAACACAAACAACAACAAATGTTGGCGAGGATGTGGAGAAAAGGGAACCCTCCTGCACTGCTGGTGGGACTGCAAATTAGTTCAACCATTGTGGAAAGCAGTATGGAGGTTCCTCAAAAAACTCAAAATAGAAATACCATTTGACCCAGGAATTCCACTCCTAGGAATTTACCCTAAGAATGCAGCAGCCCAGTTTGAAAAAGACAGATGCACCCCTATGTTTATTGCAGCACTATTTACAATAGCCAAGAAATGGAAGCAACCTAAGTGTCCATCAGTAGATGAATGGATAAAGAAGATGTGGTACATATACACAATGGAATATTATTCAGCCATAAGAAGAAAACAAATCCTACCATTTGCAACAACATGGATGGAGCTAGAGGGTATTATGCTCAGTGAAATAAGCCAAGCCGAAAAAGACAAGTATCAAATGATTTCACTCATATGTGGAGTATAAGAACAAAGAAAAAAACTGAAGGAACAAAACAGCAGCAGACTCACAGAACCCAAGAACGGACTAATAGTTACCAAAGGGAAAGGGACTGGGGAAAATGGGCGGGAAGGGAGGGATAAGAGGGAAAAAGGGGCATTACGATTAGCAAATGTAATGTTGGGGGGGCACGGGGAGGGCAGTACAACTCAGAGAAGACAAGTAGTGATTCTATAGCATCTCACTACGCTGATGGACAGTGACTGTAATGGGGTTGGTGGGGGGGACCTGATGAAGGGGTAGTTTAATAATCATAATATTGCACATGTAATTGTAAATTAATGATAATAAAATAAATTATATTGAAAAAAATAATAATAATAATGTGTGTAACTGTTGAACTACTGTGTTTGTATACTTGAAACCAATATTGTATATCAACTATACTTCAATCAAGAAAAAATCCAGTGAGGACACCAAGGTCATCCATTGGGGTAACCCTGGAGACAGTGTTGGCAGCAGAGGCAACCCAGCTGTTGATTCATCACTTAAAACAATTTTTGAACCTTGTGAAAAAATTGCCCAATTAATAAATACAGTTTTTAAAGCTGAATGGAAAATTCAGCATGTCTAATCCTTGGAAAGAAGCTTACTACTCAGCCAGGTGACTACCCTCTGGCTCTAACGGAGGAAGCCAGCTACTGAATTTACCTTGCCTGCATTCAACACAATAATCTAGCTTTTCCTCCCTCCAGCGCTCCTCATCCTGCACCCGTGTCCAGCTGTCTGGCCAGAAATAAGGTAGGAATCTGGAAACTGACCCCTCACTCTCCTTCACCCCCCATATCCACCCAGGTGTCTCCCTGCCATTCTGTCTCCCCCTCCCCTCCACTACCGAATTAATTCTAGCCAGACCCCATCACCCACGCCACTCACACCCTGCTACACCATGGCCCCAGGCTCTTTCCAGAAGACTCAGCTCTCCAATCCAGTCTTAGCTCATCATCCCCCATGTGTTCCTCTGGTGAAATCTTCTCCCACTGCCTTCAACTAACCTCTCCACGGAGAAGCCCCCGCCCTCCTGTGGTCTGGCCCTGCTGCATTCTCTGGCCTGACCTTTGCCAGCTCCTTCATGGCCAAGGCCCGGTACTTCCAAACTACGTGAAACCAACAAACCCCTAGCCCAGCCTCTGGGTCCTAGCTCCCACAGTGCTCCCTGCCTGCAATAACATTCACATACCATGCTCCCTTCCCACACCTGCACCTGGTCTTTCTGCATCAACTTCCCTAAGGCCTTCCCCATCTCTGTCCACGTGTCCTCGCAGGCCCCTACCACACAGACAAGCCCTCCCAGCCCTCTGGGCTCGCCATGACCTCAGGGGAGTCATCAGTGCAGCTCCAACCCCGGATGCCCAGAACACAGCCCTCCATCAGCCCTGGGCACACAGGCCTGCTCCTGGCACCTGTCTGTCCTTTCCTGCTTGGTCATCCACCACCACCCAACCTACTTCCCTGAATGCTTTGTGCAGACAGGGGGGCAACATACAAAAAACTCCAACATGTCAAGCAAGCAATAACTCTGGAGAAACCCTGGAGCAAAGGTCTGCTGCCTGCCCTTCACTCTTTTGCAAGCAGGAGAAACATATTTACTCCCTTGCCCGCTTGAGAAACAGCAGCTGCTCCAGAGACTGAGTTTCGTAATGTCTGAATTCTCAAGGAATTTGTAAAGAAGAGAGTGAACCTATAATAGGTAACTGTTCTGCTCATACTTAGAGCTCGCTCATTTGCATTTTAAAATAAAACTGCAGCCCCTCTCACGCTAACAGTCATTTCCTTCTCCTCCCGCACTTTGAAAATAAATGGTAAAAGCCTACAGAAAGTGTTGGTGCAGGGACGGGATGCAAAATACATGTTCCTGAGGATGCCGAGGCTGGAGAAAGGCAAGAAACAGGTAGGGAGTTACTCTTCCCAGATCTTCTTCCACCAAACTCAGGGCTGCCCCAGAGAGAGGGCAATGGGTTCCAGGCACGGAGAACCCGCAGATTTCCCTCCCAGACTTGCCCCACAGGTCAGGGCAGAGTGGAAAATGTTCCCGGGAGAAGGCATCCCAAAGGCTGATGGAGGCCTCCCACGAGGCCCACCTCTGGGATCCCCAGGCCCCAGATGACCCAGGTGACCAAGATATCGTCTCCCAAACAAGGCTTCCTGGGCGGAGGGGCAGCGATGGCTGTGCCAGGCTTGGCACTTGGTCATTTTTTAGCCCCTACTTGTTTCAGAAGCAGGAGCAGAAAGGCCTGAGGAGCAGGTCGGCCCTGGTCGGAGCTGGGGCTTGGACCTGCCTCTCAGCCAGGCTGTCAGGTGGATAAGGCTCATCACCACTGCCCCCCTCCAGGAAGCCCTCCTGACTTACCAGCTGGGTAAAGACTATCCTCCACACCTAGGCCACTGACCCCCACCCACTTTGGCCTCTAGCTGTCAACCGCAGACTTCAGCAAGCTGAAGGCACCTAGTGAGTCCCCAGCACCTGCAACCTAGTTCACAGCGCAGGCCCAGGAAAGATTTGCTAAACGCTGCTGCAGGGAGCACCCAGTCTTCCCAATCCACACCTACCAGCCATGAGGGGTCTCACCTCAATGGCTGAGTGAGGTCAATTGTTAGCACCTGGGATGGTGGACTCAGGGGGCCTGTGAGTCCAGCATCCTCATTACAACAGTACAGAGGAGGAAACTGAAGCAACAGGCACCCGTGGACCATTACCTTCAGGTACCTGCAACCTCACTGTCACAAAGGTGGCCCCTCGGGACACAGGGGTGGAGGCACCATGTCTCAAGAGCCCTTACTTCACTCTCCCCTCATCCTCTAGCCTGAGCCCCAGCACGACCACAGGGCAGGACTTCCGCCCCTCCTGGCCCTCCTGGACTCGGGCTCACCTGGGCTTCTCGCACTACATGAGCAACGCATGGCAGGCTCTCCTTATTAGCAAGCCTCGCTTGGCTTCACAGACCCAGGTTAGGGAGGCCAGTGGGTCTACAGACACTGCCCAGGCCTTCCTGCGTCTCCGTGAATGCACAGGCCCCGGAGCCCAGATGGCCCAGCTGCAGTGGGGCCTGTGGGTGGCTAGAGAGCCACTATTCCTCTCCAAGGCAGTACCTGCCTCAGAACCCTGTTCTAAGAAGCAAATGGGATAATATTCTACAGCAGTGGCCTTCAAACCAAACTTCCCAAAATAAATGTTTAAATACTGTGTGTCTATTCGCATATTTCCATGCTGACATCTAAAATTTCTCATCATAAGTTTAAATACTTGTAGAGGATGTAATTTCCAACATATTATAAATATTAACATTTCAAACAAAATGGTTACTGTTTCCCCTTTGAATGGATCCAGTGGAATCTAAATACCATTGCAATTTGAGATTCACCATCATCTATCTTTGAATTACAGAATTAGACTCTCCTCAACACTTGGAAAGTTAGCAATGTTCTTTTTGCCTCCCTGAGCTCCAATTTCCAATAGACCTCCCTCAGAGATGCTTCTATTATCAATGTATTTTATGTTTGAAAGCATTTTATTAATTAGTCTGTTATACTGCTAGGTCAAAAAAAAATACATATATAAATGCTTTTTTTAAATTACATGTGACCATAAAGCTCTAAGTGTCAAAACTGTCTTCTGGACTGAACTGTTATAACAATTACTATTAGTACATAATTGACCAATATTACAGAAATGTATCTCAAATTTGTATAAGTAATAAAACGTTAAAAATTAAACCTTACTAGAAATACATTTCTGAAGGGATGGAAGGGAATTTTTAAAAATTATTTCATGTAGCGACGGATAAATATCACCTATTGCTAGAAGAAGGCAGAGTTTTGTTATCAATTCTATCTCTATTTTTCGATTTGCTTAGATAAAATTGCTAAAACTACTATTCAAATAAAAAGATGGAAAATGGAAAAAGTTTTACCATAGCAAATTCTCTGAATTTCTTTATAATAATACGCCAAGAACTACAGTAATTATTATCAAAAATCATTTTGTGTTCTATCAGCTGACAACTCAATTGGGTCCTCTTTCAAATTTTGCAAGCGAAGAACTGGAAATACCACACTTGCCCCAGGACCACGACAATCGGCCACATGGTGCCCAGGAGGGTTTTCTGCCCAGGGTGATACACCAGATTCACATCTGCCTGTGGGTAATGAGCACGTAAACAGCCAACTTCCTGTGTGTTAGGCACAGTGGAACTGCTTAACCTCAATTAATTGATCCCAGGGGACAGGGACTATCATCCCCATTTTACAGACGGAGAGACTGGAACACCAAGTGGTTGGCTAAATGGCCCAAGGTTACAAAGCCAGAAACGTGAATGCAAGTGACCTTGCTCCTCAAGTATGCGCTGCACAGCCTCTGTGGAATTAGGAGGAGGGTCTCTGAGCAAGGGGCAGCTGATCCCAAGCAGACCAGCCATAGGAAGGAGCACAGGAGGAAGCTGAGATCTGCAAAATGTGTGCTCTCACCCCTACGCAGAGGTTACACATAAATACTTCTTTCCCAGTAGCCCCTAATAAATGTTACCACTCATATTGTTACTATTGCCACTAAATAGCAAGAAGACAAATATCTCCCATGACAGGGACATGTCTTGGCTCCTGACCCTAGGCCCAACATCCTTTTTTTAAATAGTAGCCAAAGCCCAGGTAATAAGAGGCCTGGAAGCTATAAATGGAGCAGTCTGTTGACATGCAGAGGAGACCCACGTAGCAGAAAACCATGGGCTTTGGGAACAAACCAACCTGCCATCAAATCCCAACTCTACCACTTGCCAGCTGAGTTCCCAAGAGAAGTCACAACACTCTGAGCCTCAGTTTCCTTATCTCTAAAATGGATGTGAAAACACCACTCACATCACTGGTGGCTGCACGAAATGGGACAGTGTCATCAGGGAACCTGACACAGGAAATACTGGGTGGCAGCTGGTGGAGTGCTTGTTCTCATCCTTTTATATCACTGACACCTAGTGACTAGCAAAAAGCCTGTCGCCTGCATCCAGTGGTCCCCTGGCCCGGGGATCTGGTGCACAGAGGCACGGTTGATGTGAAAAACTAGCCAAGTGGCTTGGCTTCCAATTTTCATAAAAAGCCTTTCTCTCTGTCTTGAAATTTCAAGTTCTCCAAACACTCAGGGATGGCAGGAGGAGGTGAACGTAGAAGTGTCATGGTGGGTTTTCCTTTTAGATGCTGGCAGTGAAAACATCCAGGCTTCATTCTGGTCCCAGCCACCACTTCCTCTCCCAAGACATTACCAAAATGAACAGCAGACACATCAAGAAAAATGTCATAACTCTTCTTGTGCCTAGTACATTTGACAATGGCTCCAGTCTCCCATGTCACCCACAGAGGGAGGTTTTAGTCTAAATCTTACCAGGAAGCCCTGTAAGGCTAACACACTGACTCCCGGGGTTGTCCCTCACATCCTGAAACTCCAAAGCTCCCTCCACTCTCCTCTTTTCCCTTTTCATGGTGGGGGTGGCATCCCACTATGTTATAACAACAGGAATCAGATACTGGAGGAAGGGCATGTTTCTTCCCTTTATAGCAGAGTGCTTGTTGGTGAGCATGCGAATTCACTTCCTCAAAAAATGTCTCCCAAAAGAAACTTCCTTGTGGACCCTGACAAGCAGCTGTAGCTCAGGGAAGCACCTGGCCCTTCACACAGCAAGCTCCAACTATAACTCTGACTATGAGTCCAGGCCTCAGTGGTGGGTACAGCGCCATCTGCAAAGGGTCCAGGGACTTCCAAGGCAGCCATGAGAAAAGATGGAGACAAAAAGAAAACAAAGCATTCTGGAGCAAGAACAGTCCCCACGACACCTAACACCAAAATAGCAAACACACAACCCTACCTCCTCTGCCCACTTCAGGACCCCTGGCAGGCATTATCAATCAATCCTGCCTTCAGCCATTCAGAGATTTAGAATCTTCCAGGCAGCCACTACCAGTCAATCAGAAATGGCTTTGAAAGTGCACTTCTTAGCCATTCCTGACTTCTGACTCCCCCCTTTTGATGTATGGAGAAATTAAGGTGCACAGAAAGGCTGAGTGCAGATCATACAACTCTGTAGAACCAAGATAAGACTGGATGAAGAATCTACAACTGATGAGAGGCTTCCAGAAACTACCTCCACGGCTGTTGTCAGAGCCTGTATATCTATTTTGGGGTCACAGAGCCCAGCTCAGGCCCTGGGAGAGCTTCTCTCTTTCCTTCCTTCCTTCCTTCTCTGGCCAACAAGCACCTGGCCCAAGGCCCCAACACGTGAAGCAACACAGGTGTCAGGAGCCCCCCACTGACTCTGCCCATTGTCCAGGAGCCCAGGACCCATAGGAAAGATCAGGTGTGGCCAACTGACAGCAGAAAAGGGGTGACGCAGGGGAGGGAATGCACCCTGACTTGAGGGGAGGGGGAATAGGGGTGGGGGACCAGAGTGGTCTCAGAGATGATACCACTCACAGGAATGATCCAGGATAGGTGCCAGCTCATCCCCAGGGCCTAACAGCCAAGGCAGGAGCCCAGAGGGCTTGTGTTCCTCCTCAGAGCGTGAGGACAGGCACAGACAAACTACGGGGGCTTCAGGACCATGGATGTCTGGTTGGGTGGCTTTGCCTCCTCACCCTGCCCACTTCTACCCCCACCAAGAGCCCCACCTCTCCCCTAGAAGGCTCCTTCCACCGACAAAGCCACAGCAACTCCACAAACCCAAGAGACCACCTGCCCCACCCGTGTCCTGCTAGGGCGGAAATCACAGAGATTCCGCAGGGGAAGAAGGTAAAAACAAGAGGGCCAAGGGCCAGACCTTTCAGGGAGTGGGGGAAATGTGAGCGCTGGAAGGCCCTTCACCTGAATATGGTAAGGGCGTGGTCTGTACTCACCTGCACGACCTCTATCCCTCGCTTCCTGTAAGGAAAAACAAAGAAAACAAAGATTACTCAGCAGACAGGAAGCATCCTTCCAGAACATTCACTACAGCCAGCCCAAGGCAGGAGGGGGAGGCAAGTCGGGGGCTACACCTCTCAAGGCCATGGTCCCCAGAACAACCCCCTTTCCAAGGGGAAGGTTTATGAGCTCCTATGTCATCCTCAAAGCTGCCTTCTGTCAGAGAAAGAGGGTTGGTTCCTACAGGGACTTGGCTGGAGTTCTATGGAGACCCTAAGTTTGCTCGTTTTCCTCTCAGCCAACTGGCTGCCTCTCCAATCCCGGGGCAAGGCCTTTGTGGACACAGCTCCAGTCTGGATGCCCCAAGACCCTCCACACCACGGTGTTCACCACTGACAGCCTGGCTGACCCTCCTTAACTCAGCTATGTCCCCCACAGCTGTCCCTTTCTTTCCATATCAGGTCCAATACTGTGGCCTGGCCTCACAAGGCCAGTCTCAGCCCATCCACCCTCCCAAACCCTTCAGTCTGCTCTGGCTGCTTGTCCAATCCTGACCATCTCTGGCTCCCGCCCTCTGACCGCGGTCCAGGTGCTCACCAGTCGCCCTCCACGCCCGGACCCTGTCTTCTCCATCACTCACCCACATCCCAAGGCCGCTGTCCACACGCGCCCTAGCCCATCTCACCCCATACAGAGCCCACGGTCAGGGCTGGGGTCCCCAGAGCACACAAAGGCTCCCTGCCAGTCCACTACACCCCTGCCCCACGCTCCAACAGCAAGCAGTTCTGGGCGTGCAGGGCTGCGTCCCAGCTCCAAGCCATGGTCCACACTTTCCATCCCAGCCTTTAGGATTCGGCTCAGTCAGAAATCTCCCAGGAAGCCTTCCGTGACCCACAATACCCTAGGCCCCCAACCATTCAGGTATCACAGTGCTTCCGAGAACTGAGGCTATCCTGCCCCAGTCCTATGCTGCACAGAGTGCCAATGGGCTGAGCCCGGGAAGGGTGCAGGGAGGGCGCCAGGATCCGCATGGACTACAGACGGCATGCCAATAGGGGAGCTGTGTGCATCTTCCTGGGAAGAAAGCCAGGCCTCCTGCAGACACTCAGAGGAGACTGTGCCCAGGAAGGGTGGGAACTGGAGCAGGGACTGGGGCAGATCCCAGGACCATGTATGCCCCACCGGTGTTCAGGTGCTCCAGAACCCTGGACAGGCACACTTAGATGGGCCCCTGTGCCCCACCTGGCCCTCAGGGGCCCAACAAATGCAACAGCCCTGGCTCGGGCCCTCGAGGGGCATGTCACAGTCTCAGAGAGAAGGTGGGCACAAAGCCCCCAGGAAACCTCTGGGTGATGGTGAGTGGGCACCACTACCTCAAACACACAGCCAACACGTCACACACAAAGCTGTATCTGAGGTCAGTTCATTCATGGTGTGCCCAGCACCTTCCAAGAGCCCAGCACTGAGTGGAACCTCGAGAGAGAGCTGCGCCCTGAGAACCAGACAGCAGCCAGAGGGCTGACTGACTAGTCCCACGTCAGGACACGCCCGCCGCCTTCCCCTCAGCCCCAACACGTCCGGGATGAGGAGCCTATTTGAAAACCACAGTGACTGATGCTGTCAGGGGCCCCCCACCACCCCATCAGCTTCTCTGCGCTTCTGGAAGGAATGGCAGTGAACAGCCACATGCTTCCATGAGTCCACCAGGGGGCAGACTGGACACGGCAGCACCGCCCTGAGCCCACAGCAGGGGGACCACTGGTATCTCAAAGAGCCTGCCTCACAACCCACGCCATTTCTGGGCACTGCCCCATTCCAGGTTGTCCTGGCCCCACAGGACTGTCAGTGACAGTGACCTGCCCGTGGTCACTGGGCACGTGACGGTAACTGTCTCCTCACCCTGCCCCTGCTTCTGGGCAGAAATCTTAAACATCAGAGGAAAAAGCCACACAAGAAGCCCCAGAGGACAGACTCAGGGTTGCCCAAGGGGAGACGGCGTGTATGCGTGAGGTGAAGCATGTGGAGAGGGCCCCCACCGGGTAGTCCTCACAGCACCCAGAGTGCCCCAGCGTGGGGTCTCATCTCCTCACAAAGCCCACCACGGTCACTTCCCACCCAGCCCCATTTGACATCGTCCCAGACAGCTGAGAAACAGGACTCGGACTCTGAAAACAGAGGGAACCCCTAAAATAAAAGAAACAAAAAGTAATCTTGAGTACAGGCTGACAACCTAAAGGCTGAGCTCCCCAGAGCCACAGAAGTTTCTACGTAGCGCAGAGCTCCAGGAACAGGATATAAACTGCATTCTGGCAAAGAGAAGAGAAGGCTCAGTTCCCCTTTCAGTCCACACCAGGTCACATGCGTACACTAGACACCCTCCCAGTGAGGGGCATGCTCACCCTCACTGACGCTGCTGCAGCCCCACAGGGGGGAACAGCGGTCATCTGCTCCTTGGAGGCCCAGTATCCTCAGAAGCATGCTGCCAGCCGGGCCAGGCTCCCCGACAGCACAGTGGGCATGGAGGGGTGGGGAGGGGGTGCTGAGAAGGGCAAGCCTGGCCCCCATGCTCTGGAGCCGCAGTGTAAGGGGGGAGATGAGGAGGGGGCAAGCAGAAAACCACATTCCCCCCATGGTGGTGGGATCCCAGGCACACCACTGCAGCCCACTCAGGAAAATAACATGCAGACTGGCCAGAGCTGACTTCATCTGGAACTTCTGCAGAACAAAGGTACAGACAACCTTCATTTCCCAAGTAGCAGGCTCCTGAAATGCTGAAAGTTCAGAAATCAAATCATGACACCAAAGCAAAAGAGGGAAAAGGAGCAAAGGTAGAAGCAGACTGGAGGCCGGGAGAAGGAAAGAGAAACCCAAGAGTTTGTTGTAAAGTGATTAACTGCTCCTCCTGAACACCCCATGTCCACCATCCTACACCATGAACATACTCTAATGTGCAAAAGGTTTCAGGCTGTGTCTGTTGACTGCCACAATGCCTGATAGCACAAGAGGCAACCTAAACCCCCCAACAAGGGCCATTAACAAACCACGCTCAGTCAGAGGAATACTATGCAACAGTTAAAAAGAACACAAAGCACACCATGTGCCCTTAAGGCATTATCTCCAAACCACGGCAGTGTGGAAAGGCAAGGTCAAAACCCTGTATACTACACACAATTACTTGGGTTACGAACAACACCCAGGACAAGAATGTGTGTTGGTACAGACATAGAATGAATCTGCAAATGCCATGGAAAATGGCCCTACTGTGACCTCTGGGCAACGGGGAGGGCGGCTGGAGGATGGGGTGAGAAGGAGACTTCCTTCTCACTGCACACATGCATCTCTTGAATTTTGTGCCATGTGTCTCTAATATAGTCTCAAAAAACTAAAGAAATATGTTTTTTAAATTACCTTTTAAGTACTAGGTAAAACTCTAGTTGCCAGTATTCCCAGTGCCTGGCATAAAATAGATGCTTGATAAAGGCATGAAACAATCAATCAATGAAGTGAAACAGAAGAGCTCAGGATTTATCTAGAAAAACTTCAAAATTCTGCTCAAAGAGCTGAGACAACCCCCATTCCAGGACCACCAGACTGTCATGCGTCAGAGCATTCAGTTCAGATTCTAAGCCCATTTAAACACTCAGACCAGGAAGGAACACACTGCACTATTATTAACTGTGGCTGCAACAGGAATGTTGTGTGGTTTTTTTTCCCTTTACACTGTCTTGTATTTTCTAGTTTTCTATAATTAGCATAGATATTACTCCCAAAATAATAGAAAATGTAACAATAAAAGTTAAATAATTAAAGAATTTTATTAAAAACCTGCACCTGGAGAAAAATGTTATAGGCCCTAAAAGCTATTTTCTTTATAAATAGCTCATGAGTAAATTTTGCATGGAAGCCCATAACTCGTAAATATAAACCCTTTTCCAAAAGCTGGATAACCTATGAAGGGAGGCTCCATTTAGCAAAAGGACCCCTCCTCCTCAGAAGTATAAGGAGAGCAGCCTTGGGGAATTTTAAATACAGACAAAATGAATTATCACGTCAGGGGAGGATAGGGAACAATCAGAGAAGGCTTCAGGAAGGAGGTGGCATTTGCCATTTGAACAAAAATTAAAAGAAACTACAGACAGACCTTGGGGAGGAGAAGTTAAAGAGGAATAATATGAGTGCCCCCTTTCCATTAGACGTCTGGGGATGTGGGAACATAAGACCCATTGCAAGGGCAGGTGTGGGCACACCCCAGAGGCCCAGAATGTCACAGGCCAGCCTGGCCTGCATCCTGTGGGCCAGTGGGTTCCATATGCCAAAGCAGATGACTAGAAACCAACACTAGAGCTTGCCAAAAATACTAATTCATGGCATAGTCCTGAAGATTCTGATTCAAGAGGTCTAGAGCAGAGCCTAGGGGGGAATAGGGGTTTGTCAAGCTCCCAGGTGTTGCTCGGGAGCAGCCAGGTATGGAACAGCTTGCTTGTTCAAGTGCCTGAGGGGCAGCAGGACCAGGTTTGCTGGTGGCAGGTTCACTCAGGGTCTCAAAGACAGGAATACAGGAGACACAAGAACCAGATACCGCTGTGGTGCTCCCCGCTGGGTGCACCAGACTGAGGCCACACACCAGCCCCAGGAGAGGACAGGAGAGTGCATCACAGCAATATGGGAACTCTTCCATTTTTTCCACCAAGGTGGGTACCAAGAGATGGTTAGAAATCCAGGACTGAGCGGAGCAGACAGTTCAGGGTTAGAACAACACGACCTGGGAGGCAGGTGGAAGAGGAAGAGGTGGGAGGTGTGCCCGAGAGGAGACTATGAACCAATCCCAGCTGCACCTTGTGCCTCAGTTTCCTCAGGCTGGGGCCTGCCCTGGGGCTGTGAGCTTGTTGCTTTCACTCTGCCCTGCCTCCTGCCTCCTCTATCCCACGTGATTCTGGTGGCAAACAACTGAGGGGCTGCACCCCCTCCAGGGGTGGCACATGGCCTGGCACCTCACTTAGATGCAGGATGGGTGTGACCGAGCCAGCCAGTCCTGGTCCTTTCCCAAAAGATGTCTGCAGCACAGAGAGCACGGCTGGAAAGGTCAGAGGACACCGTTGCCTCTGTGTGGCCAGACTCTCCAGGAGGAGGCCATGCCAGGAAAAAGGCTGGTGTTCTCTTGCCGGAAGTCAAGGCCCGACCCAGCTGACCTGTAGCCTAGCCTCTCTGGCCTTTCAGTTGCAGATACTGCTTAAGCCAGTTTACAGAGTTTCTGTCACTAGCTGCTACCTTGCTCACTACAGCAGGTACTCAGTAAGTGACAGCAGCTACCACTTCCCGAAAATGACAAAAATCACTCTGGATGACCCAGCACAGAGGGAGAGGGGATGAAAAAGGGGTCCAGTAAAGAGGATCCAAAGTAGAAGAGAGCAGTGTCCCAGAAGCCAGTGAGACAGACCACCAAGAGGGAGAAGCAGCCCCGAGCCCACCCCACAAGGCCACATAAGGCCTAAGAAGCAGCCACTGCATGTGGCATCAGGGAGGTTAACATGGGACACCGTGGGGTGACTCCCACTGAGCAGCAGGCCTGCCTCACAGCAGAGCAGCGCCCGTGAAAACCAGCAGCAGGCACGAGACGTGGGCTGAGCCGCCCTGGGCCTCAGCTTTCACATCTGTTAAATGGGTATGAACTTTCTGGCCCAATAGGACCTTCCAAGGAGGAATAAGACCTGAGACCTGCAGACAAGTGAAGTGCATGAACTGGTGAGTCAGCAGGAGACAGTGGGTGATGCCAAGACACAGAGGTGCCCTCTGAACAAAAGTCCCGTGACAGCCGGGAGAATTCCAGGCACTGAGAGCAGAGCAGCAATCAAGTAATTAAGTTTGTGAAAAAAGAGGTTCTTGGGTTCACCAAGAACTGCTTTCCTCCAACATACAAGGCCACAGCCCCTTGCCTCCTGCACAGACACAGCTGAGGGCTGGTGCGAGGGGTCGGGAGGAGCGGGACAAGCGGCCATTGAAAGGGGGCGTACAGGATAACCGAGCTGCAGAGGGAGGCCAGGCCTCTCAGAACAATCTCACCACAGAGGGAATGTACCCGGAAACACAGGGTCCCTCCCACCAACCAGCAAGGGGAAAGAAGCTGTACCTGCCCCCAGAGCTAAAAGCCTCTTGGAGACGGGAAGTGTGTAATCATAAGCGGGAAGCCGGGTGCTTTCTCATCCAAGCCCTGCACGGCACAGTCTGGTAACAGCCAGATTTCAGGAGCCTCAATAACAGGCCCCTTAGCACCCATGAGGCCTGCAGGCAACCCCCTCCTACACCTCTCCCCACACTGCACAGAATGCCTCCTGAGGACCTGGGGTTCCCTGAATAAGCAGCTGGGCCTCCTCCTCCCTCACCTGTGTGTGCAGAGGGACACCTGTTCCCGCTGCCTCAAATACCCCAGCATCGCCACCTAACCCGTGCTCAGGTCGGCTCCTTAGCAGCCTTCCCTGGCTCCATCCTCCAGAGTCCCCTGCCCTCCAGCACAGCACAGGAGTGGAGGTTGCCTGGCTCTGTGTCACTGACCCCTACTAAGCTAAAAACTCTGTGGTGGGCATTAATGCTGGCCGCCAACACTGGCAGTGCTCTTCTTCCTCAGCACTGCCCTGGCCGCCAAGGGCCAATGAAATGTGCACACAAGTGACTGTGTCACTTCCAGGTAGATGCATTCAACTGCCAGTGCCTAACTCTCCAGCCAGGCTCCTGGACCCCAGTGACCTTGGGAGCATGAGGACAAAGATGGTCCTCAAAGTTCACCCAGACCCACTCCTAGAGAGAAACCTGGCTGGGTGGCAGTGAAGCCAGGCTAGGAACCAGAAAAACTATTAAGAGGACCTTCAGCGAACCATGGTTCTCAACCACGGTGACTGTGTACCACCCCACTCCTGGGCACATAGCAACATCTGAAGACATTTTTAATTGTCACAACTAAGGGAAGGGACATATAAAGGCCCTTCAATGCAGAACAGTTCCCTAAAATGACGAATTATCCAGCCTAAACTGTGCACAGTGCCAAGACTGAGAAACACCAGGATTCAGAGGACCAGCACTGAGCCACCGCAGGGAGGACACCAGTCCTGGAGAATGTGCCAGGTCCAGAGTGGACCCTGAACAAGCTATAAAATCTGTTGGTGCAAGGGAAACAAAAGCAAAAATGAACAAGTGGGCCTATAACAAGCTGAAAAGCTTCTACAGCAGAGAACACCATCAGTAGAACAAAAAGACATCCTACAGTATGGGAGAATATATTCATAAATGACGTATCCAATAAGGGGTTGACATCGCAATATATAAAGAACTCACGCACCTCAACAAACAAAAAGCAAATAATCCAATTAAGAAATGGGCAGAGGATATGAATAGACACTTCTCTAAAGAAGAAATTCAGATGGCCAACAGGCACATGAAAAGATGCTCCACATCGCTAATCATCAGAGAAATGCAGATTAAAACCACAATGAGATATCACCTCACACCAGTGAGGATGGCCAACATCCAAAACACAAACAACAACAAATGTTGGCGAGGATGTGGAGAAAAGGGAACCCTCCTACACTGCTGGTGGGAATGCAAATTAGTTCAACCAATGTGGAAAGCAGTATGGAGGTTCCTCAAAAAACTCAAAATAGAAATACCATTTGACCCAGGAATTCCACTCCTAGGAATTTACCCTAAGAATGCAGCAGCCCAATTTGAAAAAGACAGATGCACCCCTATGTTTATCGCAGCACTATTTACAATAGCCAAGAAATGGAAGCAACCTATGTGTCCATCAGTAGATGAATGGATAAAGAAGATGTGGTACATATACACAATGGAATATTATTCAGCCATAAGAAGAAAACAAATCCTACCATTTGCAACAACATGGATGGAGCTAGAGGGTATTATGCTCAGTGAAATAAGCCAAGCCCAAAAAGACAAGTATCAAATGATTTCACTCATATGTGGAGTATAAGAACAAAGAAAAAAACCTGAAGGAACAAAACAGCAGCAGACTCACAGAACCCAAGAACGGACTAATAGTTACCAAAGGGAAAGGGACTGGGGAGGACGGGTGGGAAGGGAGGGACAAGGGGGAAAAAGGGGCATTACTATTAGCAGATGTAATGTTGGGGGGGCATGGGGAGGGCTGTACAACTCAGAGAAGACAAGTAGTGATTCTATAGCATCTCACTACGCTGATGGAGAGTGATTGTAATGGGGTTGGTGGGGGGGACCTGATGAAGGGGGTAGTTTAATAACCATAATATTGCACATGTAATTGTAGATTAATGATACCAAAATAAATTATATAAAAAAAAATCTGTTGGTGCAAACCTCTTGGCGTTGTTTGTTCCTGCCAGCTGATCTGGACTATTCCAGCTGATGCACGCTCCTTGAGGAAACAGTTTGTGCCCTGTTTCCACCCCCGAAGCCTCAGTCCAATCCTGGCATGTGGCATTTGGAGGTGCAGCCTACAGGGCATTGGGGGGAGGTAGCACCAGTCCCTCCCATTCTCTAAAAACACCCAGGTCCGACATAACTCTGTGCCTTTGCACAAGATGTTCCCTCTGCCTGGAACACCCTTCCTCCCCTGGCAAACGCCTGCTCAACCATCCATAACACCTCAAACACCATATTTACTGGGAGGCTGCTCCTCCCCTTCCGCCGGGTAGAAATGGTGGCTCTTTAGCCACTTAAGACTGCTCTGTGCTCAGTTTCTGACCATGAACCTGAGGCCCGGGATTATGTTCTTGATTTCTGCACACAGACCCCACACCTGGCTGATGCTCTACAAGCACTTCTGAATGAGAGTCTGGCCTCCCAGGCCAGGGCTCCACCCTGAGCCACCTCTGCCTGTCTGCTTCCTCGGCAGCCTCGTTCACTTGATGGTTTTCAGTTTGCAGTTTCCTATTAACAGTGCCAGAAATTGAAATGGCCGGATACAAAGGCAACATACGAACAGAACTTAAAGGCAGTATAGACATCCTTGTTTGGACAGCTCCAGGCAAGAACCGGGTAACTAGATGGTGCCACACGTCATTTTTTTTTTCGTGGTGGTGGGGTGTAAAACCCTTCCCCTGACTGGGCAGTCACCAACCCCTGTAACTGAGGACCTTCCCCCACACCAGGTGCCCCACCTGGAGGAGGCAGGCAGGCCACAGCATCCGCACAGGGCAGGCACAGCGGGGTGAGTCAGCATGTTCCTTCAGACCAGCCCACAGGGTCCCTGGAAAATGGCTTTTCCTCAGGAACGCAGAGGTTGGAGAGAGGCAGGGCTGGCGACTCACCTTCCTGGCACCTCCCGGAGGAAAGCAGAACCGCCGGGCTGAGAGGCCTTTGCTACTGAGGCACATGGCAGCACAGAGGCCCAGATACCTTTCAAACCCCACCCCTCAACTTTCAGGATGGGGAAACCGAGGCAGGGTGGGCTAGAGATTACCAAGGATGTGTTCTACTGCATCCAGTGTCACCATTTCAGATTGGAAATCACCCTGACTTTTCATCAAAATACAAATGTTGAAATTCATTTAATGGTGCTTGACATACCCCCACTTTTCAATGTAAAAATTCTCTGCTTGAAATTCTTTTTAAGTCTTTCACTTCCCCTTTCTTTCTCCCAATTAGGGATGGACCCTAAATTGCTGGGGGGAGGGCATTACTAGGAGCAGGAGACATGCGGGGGCTGCAGGAAGGGCTTGTTCCAGTGGCCCCCACCCCAACTGTCAGTCTGCCTGCCTCAGGGCTAATGACTCAGTTTGTTCATTTCACATCAGTTTCCTATTCCCAAGAATGCAAAGTCATTTTAACATCAGCAAGGTAAGTGAAAGTGTGAAGGGAGACAGGAATTCTGGCAACAGCCTTTCTCTCCTGTGGATGCACTGGGGGAAGAGAAGCCTGCCCAAGAAGGTGGGAAATCTTTTAGCACCTATCCTTAAGGTGCCACACACTCTTAAAATAACTGCACAACTGTGTGCCCCAGGCCTGCGTTCTGAGATGCTGACACTCTTTAAAGGCTGCATTCCACAGTAGATTAAACACCTCCATCCACCCAGATCATGCTGCTAACACTACCTCACATTTAAAAGCTCCCTCCTGGCCCAAGGACTGGATTCCAAGACGACAAGAAGGGTTCCTTGGTCTCTGCCCTGTTTCTGGGCCTCTGGCCAAAGAAATGCACAAGTGACCTTTTGATTGTCATCAAAATCTGCTAGGCTTCTCTGTTCAGCCCTGAGCTGGCCCGGGAACAGAGGAGCCCAAGCCTTCAAGCCACAAGCCCTGCCTAGAGATGCTGGCACCCCCTAAATGCAGCAAACACCTAGGGGATGGCAGGGAGCACGGGAAAGTTACTGAAGACAGCTGTGTGAGCTGAGCCCTGGGCTGGCCGGGAGAGGCTGCCACGCGTGCTGGGAGAAGGCCTGCCAGCACCACGCGCAGCTGGGGAAAGCCAGGGCCTCCGAGCGTTGGGAGTTCCCTGGGCCTCTCTGCCACAAGCACCGGGGTTGCTGTCACATCAAAGCAAAGGTGAGGTTACCCCCACCCCCAATCTCAGAAAACTTAAACCACAAAGCACCTTATTCAAATATTTCCCGATCTCTCAATTAGTGCAGGATGGCAGTGGGGAGGCAGGCTCCAGGACTCAAGTAACAACCTTATCCACCAGTCTGTGATTAAGGTTAGGGAGGCAGAGTCTGGCTGTGACCTTGACCCAGCCCCTCCCAGACCAGGCTGGGAGAAGAGAAAGGCAGTGTGGATGAACACTGTATTCATTCTTATTGCTGTTGTTACAAATCCCCACAAATGTTAATGGCTGAAAACAACACAAAGGAATCCTCTCACAGTTCTGGAGGGCAGGAGTCCCCAATGAGTGAGCAGGCCGCATTCCTTCCGGAGGCTCTAAGGAGAAACCAGGCCTCTGCCTCTCCTGGTCCTGAGGCGGCCTGCATTCCTTGGCTCAGGGCCACATCCCTCTGACCTCTGCTTCTATTGCCACATCTCCTCTGACCCTCCTGCCTCCCCCTCTTGTAAGGACCTTTGTGACGACATTGGACCCATCCAAGTAATCCAGAATGGCCTCCCATCTCAAGAGCCTTACCTTAATCCCATCTGCAAAGTCCCTCTGCCATTAAATACCTCACTGACAGGTCCTGAGGACACCCGGGGTGGGGGACATTATTCTGTACACCCAAACATCAAGGTTCTTGTAGCTCTGCCCTCCTACAAATCTCAAATCGTCCCTCAAAGTGTCCACGTGTGGGCTGGGGAAAGAACAGGCTATGTCCAGAGGTTCACTGGGGGCCTCAACAGTCACCAAGGAGACTGAGCTTGCACCCACACTACCCACAAGATCCCAAAGGGCAATGGGCATAACCAAACACCAAGAGAGGGGTCCCTGAGTCGTCCAGGGTCTGGCTGGTAGAGACCTGAGGCCCCAGGCTTGGAACCCTGGATGTCAGTTGGGGCAGAGGAGGGAATATTCCCGACCTTTGCTTCCACCTCAAGGCTCCTGAGACCAGCCATGCCTTCCCACTCCCTGCTACAAGGCCACCTGGCTCCACTGAAGGCCAAGTTTCTCCCACCCAACCAAGTGGCTCCAACCAGCAACAGGCACTCCCCAGAGGCATCTGTGCACCCAGGCACACGGAGGCCAATAGGAGCCTGCCAAGCCCCCATCACATTCCCCGGGGATGCCAGGCCCTGGCCCCAGCCCCCTCCCCAGAGGCACCGAGCACCCACTGGGGAAACAGACAGTGGCTTCCTCTGGGGACTGAGAACCTCACATTTCAGGGAGGATTTCAAAGGCCTGGGCACGACCCGAACAAATGACAGGCAACACCAGTAATTCCTGAGCCCCTCAGTCCCACTCAGGCCTGTTCTCACGGAGCCAGGGAGACAGCAGACAGGGGAAGAGGCAGGGGATGACAGGAGCCATAAGATGCCTGCAACAGCCACTTAGCATGAATTTCAAAGGCTGCATTCCGTGGTATGACTGTCCTGTTTTTTTCAAATAAGGAAATACAGAGAGGTTAAGAAACTTACCCAAACACTATATGCTATGTGAAATAGGCCAGACAGAAAAAGAAAAATTCTGCATGACATCACTTACATGAGGAATCTTTAAAAAAAAAAAAAGCTGAACTCATGAAAACAGCAAGTAGAATAGTGGTTACCAGGCGTGGGGTACAGGTAGAAATGGGGAGGGGCTGGTGAAAGGAACAAGCTTTCAGCTGTAAGATGAAGGAGATCTGAGGATCTAAATGTGTAACATGGTGACTAGTTAATAACACCATCACATAACTGAAATTTGCTCAGAGGAGAGAACTGAACTGTTGTCACCAAAATTTTTAAAAAGAAAAGGTAAATGTGTGAGGTAATGGGTGTTAATCAACTGGATCATGGGACTCCTTTCACAATGTATATATACATATATCAAATCCTCACACTGTAGACTTTAAATATATGACATTTTATTTGTCAATTAGACCTCACTGAAGTAATAAAAACATATATATATTTTTTAAATAAATTCGCCCAAAGACTCACTAGTAAGTAAGAAACAGCAGAACCATAACCGAAGTCTCATCTGTCCACAAAGACCATGCTGGTTCTGTGACCTCTGAGGGGGGCTGTCCTGCCAGGTGTGCTGGCCGGGAGGTTTCCGGGATCCTGGAGGTGGAACTGTTCTGGACAGAGCTGCCTCTCCTCTCCCACCGGCCACTGCCCCAAGTCTAGGCTGAAACCCTTCTTCAGACCTGATCCCCAAGCAGCTGAGGGAGGGGTGCCTGGGAGACCTTAAGTAAAGGGCCCAGAAGGCGCTTCCTGAGGACCTGTACAGCCTCAGACGCCCCGAGACGGCACAGAGTGGGCACTGGACATGCCTGGGGTCACTGGAGGCCCAGAAGCAGATGGAACTCATTTCTGCAAGGTTGAGAGCTCCTTTTGACTAGTGTCACCTCAAATCCGCACGTTCCAAGCAGGTGGAACTCTCCCTACAAAGCAAAGGGATAAGAAGCAGAGTCCAGCTCAACAGCAGGAAGAAGCCAGCTGCCAAAGAAAGGCTGTCCAGGCAGGTGGTGGTGGCCCCATGAAGGCAGCAGTCAAATGCCCGCCCTCAGGGAGGGGAGATGGGAACATGGGGAGGAGAGGGGCTCAAGCCTAAGTAGCCCCTCCCCATATTTAAAGGTTCAGAATCCAACAAGGACAGGGAGCCAACGGCCGTCCCTAGAAAAGCAAAGGTGCTGCCAAAGCGCAGGCCAGTTGAGCCTCTGGCGGAGGGGAGGAGCCTGGGCCTCGGTGGGTCCGGGGGGCCTGCTCCTGGTGGGCGGCACGCACCCCCACCTCATCTTGCTCGGGGCTCCTGCCCTGCCAGGCTCCACAGCTGGGAACCATGGCAACAGGCCCCAAACATCTCGAGAAATTCCTCAAGGAGCCCCGCAAGGGTGTAAAGCAGTGCCGACTCAAAGCGAAGAGCCAGGGCCCTGGGCAGAAGTGAGAAATGTCAAAAAGAGGAAGCCCCGATTCCAGCTAGAGGGGAAGAATGCTCGAGTGCCAGCGAAGGGCAGCCTCCCCACCCTGAGAGACACAGGCCTCTGTCATGAAGGACACCAGGGCTGTAAGGCCACCCACTGCCATCCCTGCAGGCCCTGCCTCCAGCCTGTGATTTTCCACATCGAAGACACACTCATCACCCCACCGCCGCTGCGGCTTCCCTCACTTGCTCTGGCATCAAGGCCTCTGCCATGGGTGCCCACCTCCCCACCTAGTGATCTGCACCCCATCTGCTCTTAGCACACCTGGGTTTGGGCCCTCTCCCCAGAGGTTGGCCTTCTCACACTTTCAATTATTTGCCCATGCTGTCCACCACCCCTCCCCCCGAATCTGGAACACCCCCACTCCTTGCCCACATCCCTAACACTGGAAGCCTGTTCCTCGCTCAGCCCTCCGAGAGTGCAGGCCAAGAGGAAGGCCCTGAGGAGCCCAGCACATCAGACCTGGAAGGGTCAGCAAACAGTGCCTTTTCCTGCACCAGATCCCTTTTTATCAAAGGACAAGGCTGTGCGCCCACTCAGTCCCAATCCTTGTTTGGGTCTCTGAACACCATGCCACTTCCCTGACCAGGATGGTAATCTGCAGGACAACTCCCCAGGAATGACCTCAGTAGCCAGGATAAAAACTCAAGTCAGAGAAGAATGAGCAGAGGGTACTTTTTTTTTCACGTTGCCAGAGTTTTCTTAAACTAATTTCCTCCTGAGGACTTGTTTTCTCGCAAACCATCTTTCTATCGATGGTATGTTTTTATTCAATCACTTACTTCATGCGCACTTCTCAAGCACCTACTATGGGCCCAGCAAGGGTTCTTGTCCTTAAGGAGCTTACCAAAGAGGATGGTGAACAAGCAAATAGGCACAACAGTGTTATGACATGTTCTGTAAGGAACACGAGGGGCTGCAGCAGAGAAGGGGGCACTGTGCAGAGATGTAAAGGCTGAGAAGGAGCCAATGGTGTATGAGGGGTGGGGGGGAGAGCCTGCTAGGCAGCAGGGAGAGCATATGCAAAGGTCCTGAAGTAACAAAGAGTTTAGAGCAGCTGAAGGACTGAGAAAAGGTCAGGGTGGCTGAGCCATGGTTAGGGAGTGAGAAGGGCAGGAGGTATGTCTCAGGGACCTGGAGGCTGTTCCCGTGCTGCTGGGTAAACTGGGTCAAGAAATTCCCTTCTTGCTTAAGCTCATCTGGACTGGGTCTCCTCTCACTTGCCTCCACGAGGGTCTTGGCTAATCCAATATCCAAACCAAAGCATCACATTCTATCACCTTCTCCACCAACATGAAGCAAGTGCCACCACCCATCTGGCAGCCCCGGCCCCGCATCACCCCCACTTCTCCTCTCCCTCGTCCCGTCCCGCGTCACCACAGAAAGGTTGTGTCTGGGCCCCCAAGCAGCCAGGAGCTGATAGTCCCTCTCCCAGGGAACTGCATGCCGGAAGGAGAGGCAGGAAAGAAAGGCAGATGGCCTCTCAGCTAAGGGGAAAAGAGAACCCCAACAACACTGGCTGGCTGAGTGCATGTAATAATGATGAAGAGACTGTGCTCTTTAAAACAAGCTTCCCAAATGCAGATATAATTTCAGGTGTCCCTTGCAGTGTGATGGCATCAGCCCTTGGAATGTTTTATCAGCACAGATCATTCAGGTCCCTGAAGGCAAAAAATAATGAAGTCAACAAAGGCACCAGAGACGGCGTTCCAGCTGCCCAGGGAACCCAGCACAGAACCAGCTATGAGCCCTCCACATCCAGCATGGGTCCTTTCCCAAAAAGGCATGAGGCACATCATATTTCTCTTTATCTTTAGGGTCTTTAACATTTCAGACTCGAATCCCAAGAGCAGCCAATCGTGAGGGGCAGTTTCACTACGGCATGTCTCTGACAGCCACTGCTGTGCTCTGTGCCTCAGTTTTCCCATCCGTAAATTGGGAGTGACAATGGTGTGGCTCCCAAGCTGCTAAAGGACTGAATGACGCCCCAGCAAGGTCCCCAACAAGGGACTAGGAGAGCTAGAGCTTTCCATCCAGGCCTCCTGACCCCCAAGCCGGAGAACCCGCCACAGTACCACTCAGGCCTCAGTTAGTGTGGGAGGACAGGAAGCCGGCCACCAAAGCAAGTCAAACCCATGCCTGGTGGCTGCGTGGCTCCAAAGCTAGGCTGGGAGCCAGGCACGAGCTATTAAGAGGACCTTCAGCTACCAATGGTTCCTGCTGAGAATGACTTTGCCCCCTGGAGACGTCTGTGGGGTTTTTTTCCTTATTTATTTATTAAGGTATCATTGATATACACCTTATAAAGGTTTCCCATGAGCACCACTGTGGTTACTACATTCACCCATATTATCAAGTCCCCACCCATACCCCATTGCAGTCACTGTCCATCAGCTTAGTAAGATGCCACAGATTCACTACTTCTTTTCTCTGTGTTACACTGTCTTCCCCATGATCCCCCACACCATATGTGCCAATCATAATGCCCCTCAATCCCCTTCTCCCTCCCTCCCCACACACCTTCCCGCACCCCTCCCCTTTGGTAACCACTAGTCCCTTCTTGGAGTCTCTGAGTCTGCTGCTGTTTTGTTCCTTCAGTTTTGCTTCGTTGTTATACTCCACAAATGAGGGAAATCATTTGATACTTGTCTTTCTCCACCTGCCTTATTTCACTGAGCATAATACCCTCTAGCTCCATCCATGTTGTCACAAATGGTAGGATTTGTTTTCTTCTCATGACTGAATAGTATTCCATTGTGTATATGTACTACATTTTCTTTATCCATTCATCTACTGATGGACATTTAGGTTGCTTCCATATCTTGGCTATTGTAAACAGTGCTGCTATAAACATAGGGGTGCATATGTTTTTTTGAATCTGAGATCTTGCTTTCTTTGGGCAAATTCCTAGGAGTGGAATTCCTGGGTCAAATGGTATTTCTATTTTTAGTTTTTGAGGAACCCTCTTATTGCTTTCCACAATGACTGAACTAATTTACATTCCCACCAGCAGTGTAGGAGGGTTCCCCTTTCTCAGCATCCTCGCCAGCATTTGTTGTCGTCCCTCCCCACTACCCCCCAGGGACATCTGGCAACGCCTGGAGACATTTTTGGTCGTTACAACTGGGGGAGTGGCACCCAGTTGGTGGAGGCCAGGGTTACTGTTAAGGACCCCACAACACACAGGACACCCTAACAAGACAGAAGCATCCAGGCCAAAATGTGTGCAGTGCCCAGGCTGAGGAGCCCTGAGCTGTGCTGACCTGCAATCAGGCACTTACCTGCCTGGACGAGCGGCTACTTCAAAAAAAACAAACTTTCAAATAACTGTATGTGTGTGTGTATATGCACGCATGCATTTATGTAAATGTGGGCAAATGTATGCATACGTGTTTGTCTGGCTGTACCAGAATACCCTAGAAGGATAAAAAACTAGAACAGTTCCAGGGAAGGAAGCTAGGTGAAGGGGCTCAGCAAGGACAAGACGCTTTCCACCAAAGGTCCCTTCAGTCTTTTGATTTGAATCACGTGACCATACTATTTCCATACATCTACAGTCTCTCAAAAACAGTAAAATAACAATGCCCCACCTGTACACAGTCTCCCTCAACCATCAACCTCACCATTTTGAAAGCCTCTGGAGCAGGACAACCTGAGGTCAGCCTTCCCAAAGGCTCAAGGCCACAAAGGCAGAAGGCCAAACTCTAGAGAGGCCCCACGTCCCCACTCCACCTGCCCCCACAAAGCTGGACTCCCTGGCAGCCCTGGCCTGTGCATGATGGCAGAGCCTGGGAAGTGGGGAGACCAGCGCAAGCTGGGCATGCTGTGGTCCCAGCCGATGCCAACGCAACCAGCCAAATTTCCGTCCCATTACAACCAGCCTCAGCAGGGAATGTGTACTCATGTGAGCTTGGGCCTCGCTCAGCCTCAGGCACCAGGGGACCCCCCCCGCCCCGAGGCGTGAGGGGCCAAGAAGCCAGGGATGGGACGGGAAGGTAAGCTCACCCTGACAGCCAAACCTCTCAGGGCCCCAGGCACACTGCCCAGCAGCTGCTCAGTCACCCACCCCACACACTCAGCGCCATCTGACCCCCCACCAGAATGACCCTCCTAAAAGCAGGCCTTTGTTCTCTTCTATGACCCACAGTTATGCACATATGGACTCGATGCCCACTCCCTGAACAAATAAGCAGGTGAACATACACCCAGCTCCAGGGGGAGGCATGACCCACATGGACCTTCACAGGGGACAAGGCCCTCCCGGGTGCAGGGCCCCAAGAACAGAGCTGGGGTGCACTGGGCCACCCTGCAGAGCCCAGTCTGTGGCCCTGCTGCTTCGGCCTTCCTCCACCCCTGGGTAGCTAGGATGGTGCCCCTTATCCAAGTGAGGAATCTGAGTGCACGGCCCATCCCCAGTCCTACACAATCCCCCCCCTAACCCGTCCCCCAACCCACACATCTATCCCCATGCCCATTTCCCACATGCACAGGCCTTGGCCTCAGCCCTCCTTCCCTCTCCCGGGCCTACACCCAGGGGTCAGCAGGTTTTCTACGCCAGTGTTTCTCAACATGACTGGGCTACGTGCACACACGCCTCCTGGGGGTCCTGCTAACATGCAGATTCCGCTCAGTAGGTCTGGGGTGAGTGGAAGGCTCCCGGATGCCGAGCATGTGCCACAGACACACCCTGAGTAGCGAAGCCCTGATGATTCTTCACATCTGGCCATAAGTCCAGTCCATCTCTGTGGCCACCTCACCATCTGGGCCTCCCTCACCTCTGCCTGGACGACCCCAGAACCCTCCAGCCAGGGTCCCAGTCTTGCCCTCTCTGATGTATTCCTCCCTGGCCTCATCCTGCCCTGCTGACAGGCCAGCTAGAGCTCCCACGGCCTCCAGGCCACAGCCCAAACTTGCACAGCCATGGCCTGAGGACCCTGTGCAGACTGGCCTTCACTGGCCTTGCCAGGAACACCAGGCTCCACACAGACTGCCTACCCTCAGCTCCTGGGACCCCGCCCGCCCCAGCATGGAGGGCCTGGGGGTCATCCCAGCTCTCACACTAGCCAGCAGAAGCTGCTTAAAGTGTGAGGGCCTGGGGCTCCTGATCCGCTCAGCCCAGGGATGACTGACCGCACCTGAGGGCCCATCCCTCGGGGCAGCAAGCTGCCAGGGCAGGGGGCAGAGGCGGAAGGAGGAAGGTGGCTGCCCTGGGGCCGCCGCAGACTCCAGGGGAAAGGAAACCTGAAGCAGAGCTGCACCTCATCAGTCTCTGTTGTGGAAACTCATCTGTGCCCGCAGCTCAGGGGGAGGCTAAGAGGGGAGATCCCCGCACCCCCGCACACCGCCCCCCAGCTAAACCAGTGGGGAGCTGTCTCCAGTCTCGGCCTCAAGGAACAGGTTTGAGAGCCACCATATTCTCATCAGGCACTTGCCCTGCAAGCATTACATGTGGATCTTCCATCTCTCAAACCAGCCCTGCGAGCCGGGAACCTACAAGGGTGTATTTCTAATATTTATAAATAGGTAAATAAATGTGGCAGGCAGTGAAATACAGAACTGTATACTCATGATTTCAATTGACACATCAACCACGATGGTTAAGAAGTGCTTTGTTTATCCTACTGATGTACAAACTGAGGCTCACAGCTCAGCAACTTGTCCAAACCACCAAGCTGGGCAGGGGCAGAAGCAAAGCTGAAACCCAGGTCCTTCCTTCCAAGCCAGCTCTGGGCACCTGGCTGGCAGCTGGAGCAAAAGGAGCTCAGGCTGTCCCCTGTGTACAGAGGTGCCCCTGTGTCCACCCAGCCCAGGAGAACTGTCCACTCTGGGCACAGTTACACTCCCCGGCTGTCACCATCTGAGGGCTGAGCATGGCCCCGGGGATACTGGGTTGCATCCTCAGAGGGTAACAGCACAGACAGCCTAGACACATTAGCACTGAGCTCTGGAAAACTCTTCCATCATCAGGGAACACTGCCCAAGGCTGTCAGGGACCATCAATGTCCATGGACTGTTTTGTTAGGTAATTTGATGGGAGCCGTTGCCCTCCCATCCCACGTAAAATGAAACTCAATCTGCACACTATGGCCTGGAAAGTCCTCAAGAATTTGGCCCCCACCCACCTCTCCACCTCTCCACCTCACCAGCCTTGCTCTAGCCACATCCTCCTCCCTACTGCTCCACAAACACACCAACTGCCTTGTTCAAACGCACCCCAGGGCCCTTGCATGTGCGGCTCCCCCTGCCTGGGGGCTCCAGGCCCAGCCTCTCACAGCTTGCATCACAGCCCCAAGTCTCTCCTTTAGAGAGGCCTTCTCTGACCACTGTGGGAACAGTCCCCCTTCCCTCCACATGTGTGCTGAAATCATCCCGTTCAACTTAGGGGTTGACGTGTTTGTCACTCCCTCTCTTCCCCCCCAGACTAAAACACCACAGAACAGGGTCTTGTCCTATTTGGTCACGCCTGGTCTTTCACATCCATGGCCTGACATGGAGGGATGTAAACAAACGCTGTACCAGGGGGAGGGGAGGGGCGCAGGAGGTGTCACATAGCAGAAACACACAGAAGCACACCAGCAACAGGAAGCTGGGTCCGCAAGCAAACCGGAAGTGACCCAGCGCGCCGCAGCACAGGGCAGAGCGGGAGAGCGCAGGGGTGAGTACCAACCAGCCAGGTGCGCTCAGGTCTCCCCACTGAGCATCCCCAGGGCTCTTCCACTCAGAGCACTCCAGCACTAGGATTGAAGGACGGCTTCTCTGCTCTAACCTTCTCTTCTTCCAGTTAAGGAAAATAAAGCTTATAAAAGGGGGCGTGCCACACATGTAACACCAGGCTCCAAATGGGAACTAAAATTCGCACCCCCGGGGGGGAGACCTGATGAAGGGGTGGTTTAATAACCATAATATTGCACATGTAATTGTAGATTAATGATACCAAAATAAATTATATTAAAAAAAACTCGCACCCCCACACAGGGATCACCCCGAGTTGCCCCACCAGTCACCCCATGAGCCTCCTCTCTGTAAATGGACAACAAGTTCCCAGAGGATCAGGCCTGAAACCTTCTGGCTTAGGCTGGGCACACAGTGGGTACTCAGAAAAGCTTTCCAGAATGATAGACATTTACTCCTCAGCGAGTCCACTCCAGAAGGAGCACCCTGAGGTCTCCTGCGCAAGGACCTGACTTTCCCACCCCTCACCACACCCAGCACAGCACCACCTGGGCACCTATCAGGCATAAGGGTAGGGTCTGTGGGTTGCCTCGCTGACGCACGGGGCCAGACCACACTCTTCTGTGCAGAAATGTTCCTAATTCTTGACCTCTGCAATGACTTTACAGCTCTGATCAAGAGGTGCTGTTTACTGTGCATGCCACTCATGTTTTAGCATTAGTGCCCAATTTCACAGATGAGAAAACTGAGGTTCACAGATCACAAAGGTTGCTAAAGACAAAACTAGTAAGCTGCAGAATTGGTATTAGATTGATGTGTTTGCCAAGATCTCCCAAAATGCTAATAAGTCAAGTGCAACATGCCAAGTTAAACAAAGATAAGAAGGGTTTCTTTATGGCAAGACTTCTTGGGGTTTCTAATATGCTATTAGGTGCTTTGACTCTCCCAATATGCACTGCTTCCCAAACTTACATGACCAGAGAATTCCCTTTTAGTGAGTTATCTTGTAGATACTATGCTCTGAAGAATGCCCGCATATTGTCTGTCCAGAAAATCTATGCCACATGTCAAAGAAGAAAATTTAATCTGGGATCCATAGAACCCTTACTTCAGAGGATCTGTGGCATTCTTTGTATTCTGGCATATTATTACCATGCGTATTTTTTTAAGAATAGGGTATAGCTTTCATCAGAAACCCAAAGGTACCCAAGACCCTCAAGAAAGGTAAGAAGCACTGTTCTACAGAAACAGATGGTTTATGTGAAAGTCTCTACACTTCTTTCAGTGAATTCCATTTATGTGCTTAAAAAAAAGAGGTTTGTTTTCTCACGCCTTGAATCTGGGCTGGCCCAGTGCCTGGTTTTGGCCAGTAGACATGGTGGAGAGATCAGGCCTCCAGATGTCTTGGAAACGCCCAATGTCTTGGACCCCTGCCGCCTGGATAGGCACACACCCAGGCAGCCTGCTGGAGGATGAGACACGTGTAGCCCGGTCATTCCCACCGCCCTGGTTAACCAGAGGCCAAGCCCTGGAAGCAGAGATCTGCTGACCTGCAGCCAACCACAGATACATGAGGGAGCCCAGCCTGAACCACCGCCCACAGAACGTCAGCTACACAAACGGTTCCCGTTTAAAGCCACTACGCTGGGATGGTTTGCTATTGAACAACAACTGGTAAAACTCTTACTTACACGTGATGGAATCAGAGAGGGAAGGAAGACATTTACATTCACAAAGATGTCCAAGGCAGCATTACCTACACCATCAGGAAAACTGGAAATAATCTTTTTATTCAATAACCAGACTACAGCTCAATATTATCACAACACAGACACAACTATTCAGTAGTGATTAAAAAGGAGCATCCTCTTCTGTATTTATTTTCAGGTGGTATCCTGATATTTTAAGGATCATACTAAAGTATTTACATGTTAAATTATGTCTGGGATTTGCTTCAAAATAACATGGGGGAAATAAATAAAATGAGATTAGCCATGAGTCAGTAATGGCTAATGCTTAGTATCGACTTGGGGGGGGTGATTAATTTTATTATTTTTATTTCGTACATGTTGGAAATTTTCATAATGAAAGCTCGTAAAAATTAAATGTAAAAGATCATTCTAAAGACTGTGTGGAAACTTGGACTTTGTTGACGCTACAATGTAATGTGCAAAAAGCAAAAATCAAATGCTGCATGCACAATGATTTCAACTCTGCAACTGTTCAATACAAAAAGGAAAGATACAGTAGGGGCAGGGGGTTAGAGGCATGGCTTGTCTCTTCAGATTTTCCTTTCCTGATATTAAGTTGTATTTACAGAAGACCAGAAATTTCAGGACTAACATCCTTTCCCTTCTTAAGCTGGGGCTCAGTGAGTGAGGGGCTGGCTGGAGGAGGGGCCCTTTCCAAAAGTGCATAGAGCTAGGAAGTGGGAAGGCTGCTGGGTTGGGGGTCCTTCCCAGTTTAACAGATCACAACCAGCAGCTCCTTCGACAGGTTTAGAGATTAGAGATGACATCTAGCTCTCCACAATCTACCTTCAGGCAGAAAAAAGATTATTTGGGGAAGAGGGTAAATTATAATCAGATACCCCATTATGTGGCAGAAACCACCTCCACCAGTTCAACCATCATCTCTCCTGACCCCCCCCCCAAAAAGGAACTGTCCCGCAGTTGGGTGCTGGTGCCTCCATTTTACAGATGAGGAAAGGGAAGCCCCTCACCTGCCTGAGGCCAGTCATGCCAAGTGCTGAGGCTGCGTTCAGAGGCCAGCTGGTAGGCTCTGGCCAGCACACCAGCCTGCCCCCTTCACAGGCTACACCTGCACTGGGGGCCGTGGGCCAGTAGGCCGCAGGAAGTAGAGGACCCGCCCACGATAAAGCCCCTCCCAGCCTAAGGTAGATGGCGGCCAGTGCTTTACGCCGCCCACCAAGAGAGAGGCTATGAAGTGAACGTGGGTGCCCCCAAACGCATACTGAAGCCCTAACCCTCCTAATGTGATGGCACTGTGTCCCCCCAACACATACCGAAGCCCCACCCCACAGCGTGACGGCATCTGGGGGCGGGGTCTTTGGGAAGTCATCAGGGTTAAATGAGATCAGAGGTTCAGAGCCCCATGTCCGGGTAGGGCCCATGTCGGGGTAGGGCCCTCATCAGAAGATGAAAAGACCAGAGCTCTCCCCTCCCCCGTGTGAGGACACAAGCTGAAGGTGACCTTCTGCGAACCAGGAAAAGAGCTCCCACCAGGAACCGACTTCCAGCCTCCAGGCTGGGCGGAAAAAATGCCTGTTGTTCAAGCCTGGAACCCCAAAAAGAGACTGGCAAGGAGTCTTGTAACAGTGTAGGTACAGAATCACCTATAAGCGGTATTGAATTTAAAAAAAATTAATCGTAGGAGAGCATGGGTGATGGGCGATCACTGGGGTGGAAACAGAAAGGGAGGGGGTGTGCAAGTGTGTGCGCACAGGCTGACTTGTACAGACAAAGCACATGTCTGAGAGAACGGGCAGGAACATGGGGATGTGGCTGCCTCAGGGATCAGAGTCAAGCACGAGGGAGAGTAACTTTTTACTGCATGTCCTTGGCATGATTAAATTTTTGATCATGTACACTATTTAACAAAAGCTTTTTTGATAGTATTCACAAGTCAAATGTGAACCTGCCCAAGAGACTGGAATTTCATGTAAACAAGTCACTGAATTTCTTGAGCTTGGTTTCAAGTGTTCTGTTTTCATCAGCGGAGAACCTGAAATGACCCCTCCTCATGGTGTGACACGACGCAAGAGGCGTCCTTCCCTCAAGTTCTTTGCTGTCTAACGTTGGCAGCGTGGGTCCAAAGGGCAGGACCACCAGCTGAACAGGAAGTGGTGAATCACAAATTCATTTCTCAGCGCCCCTGAGCTAGGGGTCCTCAAATAAGGCCCAGGATGCAGACTGCAAACTGAGCTCCGTGAGCCCAGGTCCTGTTACCTCGTACAGCTTCAAGAGGCCCCAAGAAACCGCTATGGGGCTCAGAGAGGTCAGGCCGGCCCTGCCTGCTGTCCGTGATGGCCACAGCGAAGAGCAGGGCCAGCAACAGCCTCCCTTCCACTGCTTTCCCATCAGTACTACCTCTATGTGTCACCGAAGGCCATGTCACTAGAACCACTGGCCTCTGAGAATTCTGGACCTCCGAGGTAGAAGCACCTGGCAGGAAGGGCAAGGACTGTGAGCAGAACAGCCACCTGCTTCTCAGGGAGCACTCACTTCCCCACTGGCTCCAGAAGGGAACCATGAGGGACCTCAGCCCCTAACCAGGACCTGCACCCCCGCCTTCTCCTTTCACTGGGGCCCTGAGGACTGGGGCCCTGAAGTGTGCAAGGCCTGGGTGTGTGGCCACCAGACACTCACCATTCACTTCCCCACCTTGAGGTGGAACTACTCCGACTGTCCTGCCCAAGGCTCCCACAAGCCCTCTTGGAAGGTGGGGTCCGGACAAGCAAGCTAAGGTCCTGCACCATGCTCCCACCACACGACAGGCTGAACGCCCGCCCCCCCAGCTCCACAACCCCAACGAAACAGTGCAGAGCTGCAAAATTCTCCAGACTCCCAGCAGAAAGACACCTTTGAAATGTTCCCCATGAGTGGGCCAAGGCCAGACAGTCACAGGCTGATGGTGTGTTTACATAACACAGGACTGTTTCACCACAAAACACTCCATGTCAAAACAGCAAGGCTCCCCACAGTGCAGTGCCTGCAGGGAGGAAGGACAGCAGGCAGCCTTTGCCCAAGGCCCCCATTAAAACCCCATCCCTCATGGGAGGACTATATAAACTCTTCCTCCAGGATGCCCACCACCTGACCCCTGAGCCCAGGGACCTCAGAATCTGCCTGTGTCCAACCAGCCATGAGAATAAACCAGGTTCAACTTTATCTAAGGAGAAAGATGGGCATCGGGCCCAGCCCTCAGCCCTAACTTGTGGGGGTACTCTGCTTTCCCCTCTTAGGAAAAGTGCCCTGGTCCTGGAGATGGTGTGCAAACCTTCAGCCCAGCCAGCCATGGGGCCCAGAACAGCGAGTACCCCCACCTCCCCAGGCTGCCCAATAGCTACCTCACTGTCTCCAGAACAGTACCCAGCTTTCTGTGGGGTCCACCCTGCCTACACCCGGACCATGTGGTAGGGAATGGGGCACTGCCAGCCCCAGCAAATGACAGGTGGGTGGCTCAGGCAGATCAATCAGGGGCAATCAGAATGAGTCCTGGGCCCCTTGGGACCTGAGCCTGAGGTAGAGAGCAGGGCAGCCCTGGAACCAACCTGCTTAGATCTAATCCCAGCTCTACCACCCACTAGCTGTGTGACCATGACAACCTACCTAACTCCTCTGTGCCTCCATTTCTTGTTAGAAAATGGGTACCAAAAGCCCACACCCCCACAGGCTATAATGCAGATCAAAGGAAGTAACTCACAAGGAACCGTGCCGGTGCCTGGCTCAGAATAAAGATCAGCTAAGAAGCTCACCTTGTACCACACGGGCTGAGAATGAAGCCAATGTGAGAGAGACCAGGTCCTGAAGACATCGTTTATGCCCCTGAACCCACTATACCTGAAATCAGAACTTTCCATGGGGTTAACACATACAAGAGCCCCTTTATTATTGAACCCAGGTGGCACTGAGGTGTCTGCAGGAACCAAGACACCCCTGTGGCTGGTAGCAATGTTCCATACATTCAATTTTCTGCTCAGATCATTACCTTCATCCTGACAGCTCTCCACATATGTCCACTGCAGAGAGAGGACAGGATGACACAGCTGCCCATGACGTCCTCCGGCAACACAGATTTGCAGGCACATGGCCCAGTCCCCAGGTCTCACGCCCAGTGGAGACCCAGTCCATTGCTGGTGGAGATATGCCCATGTCCCAGACAGCCGCCTCAGGGAAGGAGGGGCCTGTCTACACCCCACCCTTCCCAAGGGAGCATCCCAAATCCAAAGAGCTCCAGTACTCCCAGCAAGGCGGAGGCAGGACAGGAAAGACCATGTGGATGGGGGAGGGGGATCCCGACCACCTAGGCCCCAAATAACTCACCAGGGCCGGGGCAGGGCGGCCACCTATGGCCCAGAACACAACAGACCACGGCCTCACACCTGACCCAGGGTTCCCTGGAGGCCAAAGGAGGAGCACCTGTGGGCTCCTGCACTGAGGCCCAGCCCGTCTGGGCAAATCCTGCGTGCTTGAACCTGCAAAGGCGCCTGCTCTGAGCTGCATATCTTCATCTGCTAAAACCCCTTCTGGCTCAAAGCTTTTGGAAAATTAGTCCTCTAACAAGGTGACCCTCTGTACCTTACCAACATGGGAGGTTCACTCTGCAGTCACCTGTAGACCCGACATTAGAACTCCAGGTGAGGGGAGTGAGGGACAGGCCCCCTTCTGCCTTAGAGATGATCTCTGCCTACACAGGAAAGGAGGAAGTTTGCATGCTGAGCTCCTGTGCCCAGGCATGAGGCCAGCTCTTACAAGGAGGAAAACAGAGAGGGGGCCAAACCGCACCAAGTCAGGGTTCAAATCCCACCACTGCCCAAGATAAATGCTGCCCCCAGGACATCACCCAGAACCCAGTGCAGCCCTACCCAGCAGCTTCTGAATCTACAAACATCAGCTTGCCCATCTTCTTCCCAGATGTGAGAGATGCTCAAATATAAGCTCCTGGAAACAGCCCCACCAACCTTTAATGACTAGCAGTTACCATTTACTGAGTGCTTACCAAGGGCAGGATGCTGTGCCGAGGACTCCAGCTGCCACAGCTCACCCAATGCGCACAGCTGTCCTGCAGCAGGCTAGTAATGCAATTCCCATTTCAGGTGCAGAAATTAATGGCTCAGAGAGGTTAAGTCACCTGGCCAAAGTCACAGCCAGAATGCAACACCATTGGGTCCCAGCTCCTGCTCATGACCTTGAAGCCCTTTCACAGGCAAAGCATCCCCCTTTCTGAAACCAAGGGTCTGCCTAGATGAGAACATTCCCAAGAGCCTCCCAGGAAGCTTCCAAAACCCTCTAGGCCTCTAGCTTCAGTAGAAAAAAAGTCTCAAAGTCCCCAGGGTGATCCCCCAAGAAGGGACGCGCAGCAGTTTAAACAGAATAGGCTGCCTCATCTGCACCAGCTCAGACCATTTTAAGGAAGGAGCAGGCCGAGGCAGGAGTGGCAGGACCCTGGGAATCGGACTGAGGCTGTCTGGACAGAGCCCTTCACAAAGTGGGCAGCTGCAGTGTGGCATCCACAGATGCACAGCAACTCTGCTGAAAGGAGGTGGGCGCTGGGCAGGCCACGGCCGGCCTCCAAAGCCTGTGTGGGCATCAGCTGAGTCAGCACCCAAATTTCCTGACTCCAGGCAAGCAAGCCATCCAATTGAAATTGAAATGGAAAAGGAGAAAAGCTAATAACCAAGAGGCACTGAGGACTAGTCACTGGAGGAGAGGTCAAACAAAAGGAAAGCCATCCCTTCGTCCTCTGCCTTCACTGACAAAGAAAAAAAAAATTGTAATGGTCAAGGGTACAGCCTTTGGATTCACACAGACTGTCACGTAAACCCCCCCCCCCCACCTCCACCCCCGGAGTGACCAGCCATGAATCCCCAGGAAGGTCGCTCACGCTCTCTGGGCCTTGTTTCCACCTAAGGACTTGAGAGCCTTAAAGCAAAGTATCAGGCAGTAGCTGGAGCTCCAGAAATGGGAGCTCCTGTTATTTCTGGTACTAAACTGTTCCCGTACCACCGAAGAGGGTGCTGTGCAGAGTGCACAGGCCGGAGTGCACCTTTACAGAGAGACACCTCCCCCAGCCGAGGGCAGCCACATGGGCCCTCCCAGTGTTAAGCAGCACATCCCTCACCAGCAGGGCCACCCCCCAATTAACAGACAAAGGTCTCTGTCAACTGGCCTTTGTGAGGCCCGGGCCTGGCCCTTCCTCCCCAGAGGAGCAAGAAATGAGCTCCCAATCCTCAAGTGTAGTCCACAGCTTGGCTGAACACAGGTCTAAGTGAGGGCTGGGGGCTTGAAGGCTGAATCCACAGAAAACAGCTCCTTCCCCACGCGACCCCGAAGCCCCTGCCCACAGACGGGGTGGAGCCTCTGATGGAGCTGCCAGAAAGCCTTTTCTGTTCGAGGTTCCACAGGGAATAGTAGGACTTTAAGAATAAAATCTTAAAGGAAATAAACTCTAGTGGCAGCAAGGCCAGGTTCAAATCCAAGCTGCCCCTCCTACTAGCTCTACAACTTGGGGCTAACTGCATTTCTTCCGAGCCTTGGTTTCCCCATCTGATAAGATGGGTGGAGTGCCAAGAGGAAATCTCACCGAGAGAGAAACCATTAGTCCCACAGCGCTGAACATTTCTCATAAGCCCAGGATCCTGAGGGGGCAGGAACCAGCCCTTCCGGAACTGGCATCTGCGGACTCGCCAACACCCCCACACATGCCAACGTGCCCCCTTCTCTCCTCTCCAAGGATCCCTGAAACCCTCTGGAGAAGGGAAGAGAACCCCACACAACCTGCCCACCCTGCCCCACCGTCCCCTCGTGGGGACCACCCAGCCCAGAAATGTTCCCTCAAAGGGCTGGGGCTGCCCCCAGTGCTCACTGCTGTGTGGATCCTCAGATCCCAAGAGTGGCTGGCACGCAGCAGGCACTCAGTAAGTACATGTTGTGTAGCTACAGGAAGGAAGGAATGGAGTGCCTTTTAAAAAGCAAACAGCTGGGCCCACCCCAGGCATTCCAGGGGGAGAGGGGCCCAGGAGCCCACATCAGGACAAGCACCCCAGGGTAGCGCCCGGATGTTTCCTCACCTCCCCTCCCCAACCCTCGACTGTTGGATGGAAACAGGGTGAAGCAGAAATGAAAGCGAAACTCTGTACCCACCTACCACCCCCAGGCCCTTCCAGGAAGCAGTAGGCCGGGAGGCATGTCCCAGACACTGACACAGGAGGACCCCCACACCAGGAGACAGCCCTACCTGTCTGTGCTGGGTCCGGGGCTCCCACCAGAGGCTTGGTGGGATAGGAGGGCATGGCAGGTGGCCTCCTGGGTGAGGGGGACATCCTATCATTAAGCCCCTGCCATGCTCACTAGCCCTAGAGGTGGGTGTACTACGCCCACCTTACAGATGAAAGAGCAGAGGCCCGGGGAGGCAGAATGGCTTGCCCCATCACCTACAGCTAGTTGGGCAAGTCTTGTGCTTCGAGTTCACTGCCATCTCCACCACCCACCCTTCTCTGGGCCAACAAATTAGATGAAGGATGCTCAGAAAAGAGCTCTTTGCTTTTTTTCTGAAACTGGGAATCAAGTCAATGGTATCTGGATGCTACATTCAGGACAGAGACGAACGCCACGCCACCTGGCAGAGTGGAAATAGTGTGGTTTCCAGGAGTCAACCAACCCCAAGGGTAAATCCCAGCTCTGCCACTAACAGCAGAGACAAGGCAAGTCATCTCGCCTCTCCCTGAGCCTCGGTGTTCTCATCTAGCAAATGGAGACACACCACATATCTTGGAGGGCAGATTTCCTATCTACAATGGTGCCAGGCCCACGGCAGGCTCCCGCTATGCTGAAATCTGGTGCCAGCCATTGAATTAGGGGAGAGCAGGGGGAAACTTCACCACAGGCCTTCTGAAGTATGGAGGGTGGAGGGTCCCCTGGACGAACCCCAGGTCTTAGGTTCACACATGCAGAGCCAATGGGCTCCCAGCCCTGGCCTGATGACCAGTGTCACATCTGGCCAGGCCGGTCCCAGGAATGTCTTCGGTGCAAGAACTAGGTCCTGTCCAGCCTCATGATCCACCATTACGTAATTCCAGTGTAGATCAGCTGCCAGAGGCAAAACATTTTTAATGCCCAAAAGGTAGCAAGAAGCAGGTAGAGCTGGGTGGGCAGCCTGGTAACCCTGCCCTGCGCACCTCTGTTTGATGAGGCTCAAAGTGGCTGGTGGCCAGCAAGAGTTTCCCAGGACATGCTACAGGAAACACACGTCCTGCACAGGAGCTCCTGGGACAGACCAGCCTGGGAACCCTTCATCCGGATGCTCTCCTGGAGAGGCCCTGTCCCTAAGAAGCTCTGCAATAAAAAAACCTTACTCAGTGTTAAACACGCCTGACGGTTCTGGGGTGAAGCCTAGGAACATACTTTGGGAAATGACAGTTTCAGCTTCCCAGAGGAATCATCAGGGCTTGTGCTGAAAGGATTATCAATCCTCTTCCTGGAGGATTTTAGGGGGAAGAGGTGGACTCAAGGATGTGCTGTTATTTTTCACTAACGCCCCAGGTGCTTTTCTTAGGCAAAGGAGGAAGGTGGCCTGGAGGAAGGTAAATAGTTGTTAAAGAGAACAAGCATTGGGTGTGGCTTCCATCCCCTCCACCTTGGGCACCTGAGGCCTAACCCGAGCTTTGGGAAAGGTCAGCTGGCCTAGGGCCTACAGGGGCCATAGGAGTCCTACCCACCCCCACCCCAAGCTCTGCAAGGCTCTGAACTGCTCATTCCTGAACACAAAGGCGGGATTAGGACAGACCAAGGGGGAGTATTTGGCCTCCTGTCCCAAAGACGGGGCCCCCAGAGCACACACACCTGCAGCCTCAGGTGGGAGGAAGGCCCAGGGTCACTCACCTGGGCCCCCATCACACTGTCAGGAAATAAGGCTCCTGAAGGACACCCTGCTGCTTCCTTTGGCCACCTGTCTCAAGTGGAAACCGGCCTGCCCTCCCCTGGCGGTTATCTTCAGTGCACATGGAACCCAGGGCTATGACAGAGGCAGGCCAAGCATGTGGCCTGTAAGCAGTAGTCACTGTCCAGCCTGTAGCTCTTTAGCTCCTAGAAGAAGGGGCTCTTGCCCCTTTTACTGTCACCTCCTCAGAGAGGCCGTCTCTGACCACAGAGTGCTAAAGTGGCTGCAGCCACTCCTGCCACAGATCTCTCCCGTTTGCAGGCTTCCTGGCTCTAATGACACCTTACAGCATTTTAAATATATCTGTGTGCTGGTTTACCTTATTGTGCATCTAGGTGCATGAGGGCAGGGACCAGCAACCAGCACAGGGCTGGTCGGTCAGGGCAGACAAAGGAACGAAGCCACGGAACTCCTTCCTAACTCAGGACCCACCCCCCCCCCCCCATCTCTCCTCACCCCTGGGGTTTCCTTCCTGGCCCAGAGCACTCCAGAGTCACAACTGGCTTTTGGCTGAGCAACAGGGATGAGGAAAAAAACCCCAAAACCCACCAGCTAGTTCCTTCACCCACTAACAGATACTCTTGGGAGCCCCACTGTGTGCTGTCACAGGCACTGGGGTTTCAGCAGCAAGCGAAACTACCAAAGTCTCCACCTTCATGGAAGCAACTTTCCAAGTGGAAGGCAGACAACAAGCAAGTCCAGAGAAAGAACAAGCCCAGGTGGGGGTCACTAAGCGCTGGAAATTCTGAGTGAGAGGCAAAAGATCCCTCCCAGAAGCCATCTTTGGTGAGGACTTCAGCCTGACTAGCCCTGATTCTTCCTCCAGGGACAGCTGCTGGCTTGGCAGTCTACCCGGAGGGCTCTGCCGGCAGGGCTGCCACAGTACCAAGGGCAGTCAAGAAGGTGGGATAGTTTCTGGCCACCCAGGGTGGGCAAGATGGATCCTGGGGGGAGGGGGAACAGAGTCCAAGGCTCCCTCCCGGGAGTGATTCTCATGGATTTGAGAATCACACAGCTGGTGACAGACCCACCCCTACCCCCAGCCCTCTGAGTGTGTGTGTGGGGGGGAGGGGGGGTGTCATTCCCAGGATCTGTCACAATCCTCAGCCTGGCACCATGGTGGGCCTACAGAAACCAGCCTGAGGCCCAGCTGGGGAGGCACAGGCCACAGGGCAGCCACTTTGCAGCTTCTGAGGGAAGCCTGGAGCAGGCAGGACAAAGCACCAGGAAGAATTCAAACAGTTCAATGGGAGTAGCCTGGCTGCTCCAATAGGCACCCTTGTTCACAACCACAGAGGAAGTGCTGTTTGAAAGAAAGCTTCAGCAGGCAGCAGGGTCTTGGAATGGGGCAAGCCCCCCCACCCCACCCCACCCCACCTTCCTGGACAAGCCACCCTGACCCACCAGGCCTGGGTATCCCTCTCAGCAGTCTGACACTCTCCCCAAGGGCTGGGGAGCAGGAAAGGTTGGAAGGGCCAGTTCAGGAAAGGGGAGGAAAGTAGATATACAGCTCCTGGGTGATGATTTGCTTTCTAAAATGAATCTTACGTTTTAAAAAGGAGGTACTAAGCACTCCCTCAAAAAGCTAAGCCTGGGGCATTATGATTAGCAGACGTAATGTTGGGGGGGCACGGGGAGGGCTGTACAACTCAGAGAAGACAAGTAGTGATTCTATAGCATCTCACTACGCTGATGGACAGTGACTGTAATGGGGTTGGTGGGGGGGACCTGATGAAGGGGGTAGTTTAATAACCATAATATTGCACATGTAATTGTAGACTAATGATACCAAAATAAATTATAAAAAAAAAAAAAGCTAAGCGTACCAGATGAATTCAAAATATGAGTGGGAACAGAAACCTTACTTACACCCAACAGGAACTGCACTCATGATGCACTTCACTAAGCATTTACTGAACATTCCAAACCTGCTAAGCCATGTAAGAGAAATAACCAGTGGAGGCAGGATGGTCCAGTGGTCAGGAATGGAGACCCCCCACCCCCACCCCCACCCCAACCTGCCACGCAGGTGAGCCCAGCTCTGCCCAGCACCTGCCTGATGCACAGTCAGCCCCCAGCAGCACAGCCTGAGCTCGGATCTGTTATAAGAGGAATGTGAACCAAAAATACCATTTCTCACCCACGTGTGTGGCCAAGATTAAAAACACCCGTCCAGAGACTGCACTGGGAAGGTGTGGGTGACAGGCCCTCTGGCGCCTGTCATTTGTGAGCAGTTTCATAACTCCCATGAAAAAGTAAATGCTTGTGCCCTTTGACCCAGCACTCACTTACTTGGCAACAAGCACCCAGGTAGGGCAGGACACACACTGGTGATAGGGCAGGGCACACACTGGCCCACAGTCTACACCAGCAGAAGCCAACCACAGGGCAGGAAATAAGATCCATCCATCCTTGTTAAGCGCTGGGTCACACAGCCACTAAAGAAAAGAGGCAAATGATAGGGATCTGTCTCCGAATGATGCCATGATGTGCAATTTCTCTAAGACAGTGTTCCATGAAACAGCATGTATGGAGAGACCCAAACACGCATGTGCCCCTATGTCTGCACAGAACACCTACACAGAGACAGCCTTTAACAGCTGTCCCTGGGTGACAGGAACAAGAATGGAACTGACCAACTTTTCACTGTGGACTTTGGGTCCTCTGATTTTTTTTTAACACATGCATGTATCAAATATTCAAAAAGATAAAGAAAACAATGTTAGCTACCAATAGTAATATGACTGCTCATGGAGACTCAGGATTTTTAGGAAACTAAGCACAAATTCTTTTTGAGTCTCCAAATTAAAAAAAAAAATCAAAGTACCATCTTATATTACCGTATCATTTTCTCAGGTTCTGCATCCATCAGATAGGGGAGGACAGCACTTCTGCCTCCAGGGGCTATGAGACTCAGACAGGCGGGCCATGTGCTAAAGAAGGGCATGTAATGCTGGGCGACAGCCAGGCAGGGTAGGCCCCTCCAGCCCGACGTCCCACAGGATGATCAGCTAGGATCAATCATGGACTTCAGGGTAGCTCACAGAGTGCTCAAACCAAGAGCACTAAATCTACAAACGACGAAAGATTCCGGAGTAGGGACAGGCACAGGCAGAGGCCCACTCCCCCATTCCCCAAGGAACACACCGCCAACAACAAAAAAAACAGCAGCACCCACCTTTTACAGAGTTCCAGGCACTTCACACGCTCAGCATAGTGACTCCATTAATGCACATAACACTGAGCTAAATAGTGTTACTACCCTTGCTTTACAGATGAGGAAGCTGAGGCACAGAGGGGTTAAGTCACATGCCCAGGGCCACATGGGTAGCCCACTGTGGAGCCAGGCCTCGGATCAACAGACAGCAATGTCCATATGGGTGTTTTCTCCCACTGGAAGTCCAGTTTTCTACCATGGAGGCAGGTAAAAAGTGTTTATGTCCAAGGCTGACTTAAGAATAGTCACCATGCACTGCTTCAAAGGAAACTTAAGTCAGTACTTTCTCTCACCCCTGTGTCCCCAAAATGATACCAATCCATAGCAGATGTAATGTTGGGGGGGCACAGGGAGGGCAGTACAACTCAGAGAAGACAAGTAGCGATTCTATAGCATCTCACTATACTGATGGACAGTGACTGTAATGGGGTTGGTGGGGGGGACCTGATGAAGGGGTAGTTTAATAACCGTAATATTGCACATGTAATTGTAGATTAATGATAATAAAATAAATTATATTAAAAAAAAGGAAAAAAAAAGATCAAGGGATACCTCAGGGATTGCAACCACCAGTGGGGAGAACTGGAACTGAGGTCTCTGACACTCATTTTAAGAGTTTTTTCTACCACACTACAAAGTCTTTTTCTTTTATCTCTTTATAGACTAATATCTAAATAAATTTATATAAACTATAATGTACTAAAGCTGTCTGTGGGGATAGTAATTGTACTAGTGGGGGTAATGATTTAATAATATGCATAACTGTTGAACCACTGTGTTGTATACTTGAAACCAATATAAGATTGTATATCAATGATACTTCAATTAAGAAAAAATTTTTAAAGAAAAAAAAATGATACCAATCCAGGCATTAAGACAAACACAAAAATACCCACAGACCAGCATCACTTTATCCTGGAAAAGACCCTCCTTCCCCCCCACCAAGAATGTCACAAAAGAATTATAGCCCAGAATGCTAAGCCATCTCAGGAGAAAGAGACCTTGGAGATGCCCCCTTTTAAAGGGAAGAACACAGGCCAAGGAGAAGGGGTGCCCTCTGGCACCCTACGCCCTCCCTGGCATGGCTTTCAGGGAGAAACCATGCTCCCAGCTCCCAGAGGACAGGGCCTCTGCCCTGCTGCCCCTCCCCAGCCTGCTGCCTGACACAGGGCTGGCCTCCAGAAGGTGCTCAGTAGCCTCAGTGAACTCTGGGCCTGGTTCCTTCTGCAGAAGCCAAGCAGAGGGCCCCTGGTGGGAAAACCTGCAATGGTACCATGGCCTGGGATTGCTCCACAAACACATTTCCTGCAGACCTAGTCGGTGCTGCTGGATTCCAAGTTTCTCAAGGACAAGAACCTCACCAACATTCTTCTGTTTCTGGAGCCTCCAGGCAGCCCTCCTCCCCTAGGCAAAGAAGAGACACTGAGTGAAGAAGCCATGTTCCCCTGGGGACAGGCCTCAGAATTGGGCTCAGGAAAGCCCAACTGACCGAGTCAGTCCCTTACCCTCCGAGCCTCAGCCTCTCCACCCCTCCATCTCTGGGCTGCCAGGAAGATGAAGTGAGATGAAGTACCTGGAAGAACCTCATTAAAGTCAGCTGATGTTACATACAGGGAGACGTACAGAGGGTCCCCAGATCTTACACAGAAATGCTTCGTGAAGTCACAGGCCTTTTCACCACCTCCTGCAATACAGGTTTAGCCACAAGAAAGAAAAAGGTGGGAAGTCGAGGAACTGGAGGAGACACAGAAACGTGAACAAAGGAACAAGGAGCACTGTGGAGAACTAAAATAAATAAATAAAAACCACCCAACATTTTCAACCAATAACTTTATTTCTTTGCTTCCCCTCTGAAGTCCCTTCTGGACACCCTGAAAAAGCCATAAAGAGAAGGTGTAAGGGAGATGCAAGGTTGTGCCAGGGTCAGGGAAAGGAGACGGAAAGTGGGAGGGGTAAAAGCAAACTCAAGCGGAGCTGTGCCCCTGTGCAGAGGAAAGACACAGGGGAGTGACAGAGTAACAGGTGCGAACAGTACCACTAAACAACAAGCTGAGTCAAACCAGACAGAGGGCCGGCCTATCAGGGTGGCCTTATGCCTCGCTAAGGCATCCCAGAGGGATGGGGCTTCAACTACCTACTGCCATCAAGGGCAATGCCTCCTCGGAGAACAAGGCCTTACACTCGCTAAGGGCACAACTTGGCCTTGCAAGGAAAAGTGATTCTGGGTCAAAATGGCAGCAGCTGGACCCCTGTGAAGATAATGAGAGGCTTGGCCTTCCTTTCAGAGGAGCTCAAAGGAAGGGCTTGCTTGCTGTATAGGTCTCAAGGTGACCAGGCTGGGCCCATTCTAGAAAGTTAAACAAAAGGAAAAGAAGTCTGGAACCTGCTCGTCTCATGCATGTTTCCCCGTCAGTAAAACAAAAGGACTACAGGAGATGCTCTCCAACATCCCTTCCTGCTCTAAGATTTTTACAAGGCCTGATATTCAACTAAACAACTTATCCTGGGCCATTCAGGTCTTCCTCTCTGGTGCTGACACTACCCCAAACATTTGGAACAGAGCTTCAAGTCATTTTCAAACATCTCTGGACTTTTTCATTGGGGAATTCACAGACAATCCATCATCCATCAGAACAGTATTGCACCTCCAGATTGTGAATGTTGAAAATATGACAATGTCCATCCACATCCCTTCTTGGGCCACTAAAATCACACCGGCATTCACACCAAACACAACAAACAGCAAAGGGCTCTGGCCACCCTCTCAAGGGTGGGAGCGTTTTGCACCCAGTATAGAAATGTGGCCACAAGAGGGCGCTGCATTGAACGTAATAAAGGAGATAAACAAAAACTCTTTTTAGTGTTTTCTTTTCCCTCTTAAGCTTAAGTGTCAAAATATCTAAAGTTTCTCTAATGAAAACACAAAGTGGGCTTCCTGAGGTTCTAGAAGGAGCCATATGCTTTCTGTTTTCTCTTTGACGCTACTGTATTAGCCAGAAGGCAACTAGTCTTAGAGAAACAACTTTCAGAGAAAGTAAAGCTCCTTTCTTGATTTCTCCCAGAATGGTTGACATCATAGCTTGCTCTGAAGCCCCCCACCCACTTAAAAGTGGTGGTGGGGGGGCGGTCCACGAACAAGGAAAGGCATTCTGCAAGTCCATCATGAGACCTAGGCACACATCTCAGATGGAACTGCTTTTTGAGAGCCTCCTAATTAACAAGCAAAACATACCAATCAGATGACAAGCCTCATGCTTTAGCTGCAGGCATAGGATGACACAAACTCAGACAGACCTCAGGAAAGGGTGCGAGGTATTAACTGGGATTTCCCAAGTCACAGATGACTGCAGAGGGAGCTCCAGTGCCTAACATCAGAACTGGACTTCAAAAACATGTCAAAGGGGCTTCTCCACACTTCTTCCATGGCTACAGCACATTTTTCCACAAGTGTGTGTATCTTTGGTGCAGTGTTCAAGGGCCCTTTTTTAATGTTACAAAATTCCTCAGAACCATTTTCAAAGCTCTAACTGGGAGTTCCTCCTGATTTTCTGGTGAATTCCCAGGCTGCTCAGCATGCCCTACTGACCATGAAAAGCTTGCTTTCTCCCGGGGAAGCCAGCCCGACAGAAGGCAGCCAACTCCACATCCCCTAGCCAATGGATGCAGAACCAGGAGACTTCTTTATACAAGGTGCGCCCCTCTGGCTATCAGGGGAAGATCCCTGCAGGGCTTATGTGGAGCAACGGGGCAACAGTCCCTTGGGATTCGCAACAGGGGCACAGAGGTGTTGCTAAGACTGCCTTGGAAGGCCAGCTCAGACCTGCCACTTGTCTATGCACCAAGAGATAAGGAAACCCAATTGCTCAATTCTGCTAGACGATTAGGGGCCCAAAAGGGACAAAAATGCAAATAGAACACATTTTCAACAATCAGATCTACTAAGTGGAGACACTGCATAACAAAAGGTTTGCACGAAGAGTTTGCAAAAGGGTTTTTGGGAGCGGGATTCTCCTAGGCTTTTGTTGAGATCAGGACTTAACTGCTTACCACAACTGCAGAGCAAGGTAAGGAGTATCTGAAATGCTTCTGTAGTAAGAATGTGATCTTATTCAAACACCCCGACTCTCCACCATTGAGCATTAGCATGGGGGAAGGGGGAGCGGGGGATGGGAGGGTGGGGAGGCAGAGGAAGCCCACTACACGACATGCATTTACCCAGTGCCTCCTCTGCACCAGCCACTCCCTAGCTGTGACACCCCAGGCCAGGTACCCCACCTGTCTGCAGACGGATTCCCAGACACGTGGCCCAGAATCACCACCCCAGCCAATACTGAAGGCTGGTGCAAGGCTCTAATGAGACAGCACATCATCACATACATGCCAAGTATTGCCACTAGCTTCAAACAGGCTTAACCCAGTGACATGCAATGACAGCTTCAAGAACAGGACACGCCGGGCACGTAGTAGGCAGTCCGCAAACATACAAACCTTGGTGCCCTTCTCCATTAAGGAAAAGGGACGAAGAAGAAAAACACTACAGTCTAAAAGTAATCTCCAGCTCTGGCAGACAGCGTGGGCTCCCCGATTTCCCAGGCCCCTCTGCCGCCTGTAGAGCGTTCTCACCGCGCCCTGGGCAGCTGGAGGCTTCCCCAACGGGGTCACAGTACATCTGAGGTCCGTGCCACACCGCCCACTGTGGCCCCGCTTCCCTCGAACACAGCCTGCGGCCACCACAACCACCTGGCGACTGGGTCTCAGGGTCCACGCGCAGCGCTCCTTCCCGTTTTGCTCTAACCTCCCAAAAGAGCAGCTGAGGCTGAGCCGAGCTCAGGCCGGGGGTCCCCGGGCGCCGGAGCCCCGTCCCTCCTTACCTGCACAGCTCGGCGAAGGCCTGGAAATTCAGCTTCTTGATTTTCTTCTCGCTCAGCCAGTAGCCAACCCGTTTCCCTTTCAGAAAGGTCTGCATCTTCCTCCTCGGGCGGGGAGCTCGGGTCCGGAGGAAATCGCCCACAGGCCGATTCTGGCGGCCCGGCGCGCGCCGCGAGCGAGCGGGCACTCCTCCCGGCGGCGGGGACGCGGAACGGGGCTCCGGGCGCGCAGTCCTGTCGGGAGGGGCGGGCCGGGGCGGGCGCCCGGGCGGAGGGAGCGGCGCTCAGCGCGGCATTCCACTGGCGCCGCGCCGCCCACGCCCCGCCGCCCGCGGGCTCGCCGGCGCGCAGTTCGCGGGCGCGGGCCGGCGCCGGCCCGGAGGCGAGGAGGAAGGCCGACAGTGCCGGCGCCGCCCGGCCCGCCGCCCTCCCGCCGCTCCCTGCCGCGCAGCGCCCTCCTGCGGCGGCAGTGGAAGCCCGGCCCCCGGCTCCGCCCCCGCCCGCCCCGCCGCTGTCCCCGCGCCCAGGCGCGTGTGCCCCTCCCGGAGTGCCCGACCCCAGCGGGTGTACGCGGCTGCCCCGCCCTCACCCGCCGCCGCCGCCGCCGCCGCCGCCGCCGCCGCCACTTCCTCCTCGCCCTTGTCCTCGCGCGCAGTCCGGCCAGCCGTCGCCGCGCTGACCCGGCCGGCAAGCCCGTGGGACCCCGCTGAGCGGAGGAAGCGCTGCCGCGCCGGCCGCCAGGGGGCAGCGCCGCCCGCCGTCTCTTAAAGGCGCCGCGCTGTCCCCGCCCAGTGGTTTGCCGCCTGTTTGTGTCGGGTCTCCGGCTGTGCAGCTCGGGTACAGAGGGCGCAGGACTGGATTTAGGGCGGCCATTGCCAAGTGGTTTTACTTTTCCCAGGGACGAGAGGAGTCCTGGTGTGGGCATTTTCTGCCTGTCCTTTGGGAGTGATGGAAACAGTGAGTTTTCATTCATCAAGAGCATCTGTCTCTGTACCCCCAGCAGTATTCCCCCTCGCCCCGCCGCAAGGTAATTTCATTGGAACTGAGGCGAGGGACGGATACAGTCTATGAGATGAGCTGTCTTCCCTCCAGGAGTCAGACCCAGGCCCAGGACCGGGGACCCTGGGGTGAGGACATGAATACCTAGGGCCCTTACCAGGATTATGACGTTGTCTCACACTCTAGGCCCCCTTCTTCCGAGGGGGCAGGCAGAACTAGAAGCATCAAAAATAAAGGTAGAACACTCCCAGAAGACCCTCTGCTTCCGGGGTGCGAGTCAGCAGCAGCCTCAGAGCTCTTGTTCAGTGAACCCCACGCTGCCCGTCCCAACCCTGTGGGGCAGAAGGGGAGCATCCTGCCCTCAAAGAACCACCAGTTGGCAGAAGTGGACATCTCTTCCCAGGCCCAGGAAGGAAAAATGAATGGGGGCGGGGGAACCTCAAAGTTTCAGGGGAGACATTTAAGCTGGCCTTGTAAAATAAGGAAGATTTCCGCAGGCCTAAGAGGGGGAATGGCTTGAACTGAGGCAGGGAGAAGTGAAAAATCCGAGTTGATGGGGGTGACAGACTCTCCTTAACCAAACTTGAGCTCACTCCTTAAGGCCCAGCCCTACAGGCCTGCCTTCTTCCCCTACTCACAACCTCCCCTTACTTTTCTTCCCACTGCTCTTCCAAGTTGCAACTGGATGAGGTTTGTCTACAGTGGGACTTGAGGAGGGCCCGATCTCCACCTATCTCCTATCCCCTGTCCCCACGTTCTCTATCTCCACCTTTCAGCTAGACCATACACTTGTTATATGACCTTGTAGACCACTTAGCCTCTGTGAGCCTCAGATTTTCCATCTTACCCTGCCTAATGAGAGTGCTTCAAAGTGCAAAAGATCTAAATTGTACATTTTTATGGAGTGTGGTGGGCACAGAGAGAGGATGAGAATAAAGATGTTTCTTGTCATGGGAAGAATGGTATTTGGCTTCAGAAAGACCTGGCTCAGGGGTCCCAGCTTGGGCAAGTCACGTAAGTTGTGTCTCTGAGCTCCGGGTAGGGAAAGTCATGCTTGCCTTTAAGGATTGTGGTGAGGATTAGAACAGAATGAGATAAACTAGGCCTCAGCAGGCCTTCAGGAATGGTGCTTGTTACCTCTGCATCCAAGGAGGCCCAGATAAGTCATCACCCCACCCTACCCCAGGACTTCATGAACCCCTGCAGCTGTCAGGAATTATGTCCACAGTGGTCATAGCTTTCTACAAACTCTCAAAGGCTCTGTGATCTACCCCAAAAGTTAAGTCACTGATTAGTCCAACTTCCTTACTTGCCAATGAAGAAAAGGGCCTAAAGAGGAAAGGGATGTGCTCAAGGTCACAGAGCAAGTTAAGTGGAAAAGCTGGGACCAGCATCCCAGGGCTCACTGTACTTTGGAAGGTGGGAGGGATTGGAGGGGAAGGACAGTTTCTGAGGAGTGGAGTGGTACCCCTGCCAGGGTAGAGCAGAATCATCCCCACTGGGGACCCACCCTCACTTCTCTGGAACCCTGGACAGGCACTGGCCTCAAGCCTCCTTTCCATTGAGAATGGGAAATTCTATCTTTGTCTCTCTGTTTTAAGATCTTGGTCATCCCACAGGGAGCTCTAGGGCTAGAACCACCCTTCAGAGCTGTCCGGCTTTGATCAAGGCAATGGACCTTTTCTTCTACCCCAACTCTGCCCAGTCCACCAGTCTTGGGATGTGGGCTGACCCTGGGGAGGAGGGGGGGGCAATGACTTTGGGTCAGATACTCTCAGATTCACTACTTCCTCCATTTCTTTTAGTTCCGCAAAGTCCATCAACCCTCCCCACTTGCCTGTCTGTTCTCCCTTTCAGCCAAAACAGTCTTTAGAATACAAACCATCGCTAATCATCAGAGAAATGCAGATTAAAACCACAATGAGATACCACCTAACACCAGTGAGGATAGCCATCATCCAAAACACAAACAACAACAAAAGTTGGCAAGGATGTGGAGAAAAGGGAACCCTCCTACACTGCTGGTGGGACTGCAAATTAGTTCAACCATTGTGGAAAGCAGTATGGAGGTTCCTCAAAAAACTCAAAATAGAAATACCATTTGACCCAGGAATTCCACTCCTAGGAATTTACCCTAAGAATGCAGCAGCCCAATTTGAAAAGGACAGATGCACCCCTATGTTTATCGCAGCACTATTTACAATAGCCAAGAAATGGAAGCAACCTAAGTGTCCATCAGTAGATGAATGGATAAAGAAGATGTGGTACATATACACAATGGAATATTATTCAGCCATAAGAAGAAAACAAATCCTACCATTTGCAACAACATGGATGGAGCTAGAGGGTATTATGCTCAGTGAAATAAGCCAAGCCGAAAAAGACAAGTATCAAATGATTTCACTCATATGTGGAGTATAAGAACAAAGAAAAACTACTGAAGGAACAAAACAGCAGCAGACTCACAGAACCCAAGAACGGACTAATAGTTACCAAAGGGAAAGGGACTGGGGAAAATGGGTGGGAAGGGAGGGATAAGGGAAAAAGGGGCATTCCGATTAGCGGACGTAATCTTGGGGGGGCATGGGGAGGGCTGTACAACTCAGAGAAGACAAGTAGTGATTCTATAGCATCTCACTACGCTGATGGACAGTGACTGTAATGGGGTAGGTGGGGGGGACCTGATGAAGGGGTAGTTTAATAACCATAATATTGCACATGTAATTGTAGATTAATGATACCATAATAAATTATATATAAAAAAAAGAACACAAACCAGATGAAGCTTAATTAGCTTCCCACTATACTTGGGATAAAGCCAAAACTCCTTGACCAGGACAAGGCCTCCCAGCTCCATCACCCACTTCATTCCTCTTATCCTTCCTTCACCATCCTGATCTCTTGTGGTCTTTAGGCCTTTTTCTGGAATGTTCTTCCCTCTGCTTATTAATTCCTCCACCAGTTCTCTGCCCAGAGGTCCCTTCCTGGCATGTCAGCCATATGCATCTCTGTGCCTTTGATGGCAATGCTAATCACGCTTGGACTATCGCTTGGGCATTTGACTAATGTTTGTCCCACCACTAGACTATAAGCCCCCTGAGGGCAGGGACCACATTTTTCTCTGCGCACCATTGTACCCTCTACACAAGGTGACAGTGCCTGAGAGTCTAGGCTCTGTTTGGATTCTGATGAAGCCAAACTGCCTCTAACAGTGGCCTGCAAGCATAAGTGCTCAGTTAAAGTGACTGAGTAAATGAATGTTAGGTAATGTCTGATGTGAGAGGGGCACAGATGGTGAAACTCCAGAACAGGAACCTGGACACATCTACATTCCCTCTGGGAGGCAGATGTATCATTAAGGGATTAAATGGGCTATTGTGTGCCCCTGGCCAGGGGCCACCTGGCAGGAGATTCTATAGCTAAAAGAGGAACTGCCGTAGAGGGAGGGCCTTAGGGAGGAAGGACACTGCCATCGGCCACTGGGAAGCCTTCCTAACCCCAGTCGTTTTCCTGGGGAAGAAAGAGACTCTGCGGGGCTTGTAAGGTAGTGCTTGAGAATCAGACCTAGGGTTTGGCTGATAGAGCTGTATGACCTTGAACAATCTTCTTAACCTCTCGGAGCCTTGCTTGCCTCATCTGAGTATCATAAGACTGTCCATTAGTAGGAGACTGGTTAAGTAAATCGTGGTATACGCATTCCGTGACATTTTGGCACAAGTAATTAAAGATGGTAGTTGACGATGCAGCAGGAAGGCGTGACCATTTATTACCTATGTGACTGTGGGCATATAATCAATCTGTCTGAACCTCAGTTTTATAATCAATTAAATAGGAATGGCTATCAAACCTAGGTCATAAGATTGTTGAGAAGTTTAAATGAGTGTCAATGCTTCAAGGACTGTAAATTTGTAAAGGCACTAAATCCGTGAAGGACCATATCAGACACGCCTCCTGACTGTCAGCCACCACTGTGCTGTTGTCATCCCATGATCCCTACAGTGGACCCCTGCAGCCATTAAATCAATCAAACATGGTAATATCTGTTCATTCTTTCATTCACTAAGTACTTATTAAGCACCTACTCTGCATCAGGTGCTATTCTAGGCACTACGGATATGGCAGTGAGGAAAACTGCTAAACCCCTGTCCTCGGGGAGTTTGCATTCTCAGGGGGTAGACAAAGAATGGACAAAAAATAAGTAAATTATTTAGTATGATAGTAATGCATGATATAAAAAATTAAGCATACTACAGGAGACAAGAAGTGGTGGGTTGTGATTGGAATTGAGTGGTCAAGGTGAACCGCACTGGAAGGAGACAAGAGTGTAACAAAGGTGAGAAAGCAAGTCGTGCACCTGTCTGGAGTAAGAGTTCTCAGGTAAAGGAACAGCAAATGCCCTGAGATAGGCTCTGGCCTGGTGTCAACAAGGGATAGTCAGGAGCCTCCAGACATTCTGGCTGGAGCAGAATGAGCAAAGGAGAGAATAGTAGGAGGTAAGTCCAGCGAGAGAATGGCCAGGTTGTGGAGGGCTCCCAGGCCACTGTAAGGATGTTGCCTTTCACTCCAAGCGAGACAGGATTCCTCGGAGGAGTATAGGACGTTGTCTAGTTTTACCAGGACCCCTCTGCATGTGTAGGAGAGACTGGTTGGAGGAGCAAGGATGGAGTAGAGGGGCCATTAGGATTCTATTGCAATCATCTAGGAAGGAAATGATGGTGGCTCAGAACCAGGTGGTAGCTTTGAAGGTGATGAGAAGTGCTCAGATACTGGATACAGCTTGAGGCAGAGTCAGTGGGATGTGCTGGTGCAGGAGGATGCAGGGTATGAGGGCAAGAGAGAAAACATCCATGGCTGAGACTGGGGGTCTGAGCAGCCAGACAAATGGAGCTGCCAGCCACTGCAATGGGGAAGAAGGCAGGAGGTTTGGAGGGCACGGCGGGAGTTCTGTTTTGGACGGTTTACAATCGAGACATGTCTGCCGTCTGCGTGGAGATATCAAGTAGGAAATTTGATAAAAGAACCTGGAGTTCAGGGGCATGACTCAGACTAGAGATAGGAAATCAGGAGTTGTCAGTATAGAGGTAGTATTTAAAGCCAGATGAGATCACGAAGGGTGTGAGGGTAGTTAGAGAAAAGTTCAAGGATGGGGCCCATGGGCACGACCATGTTCAGAGGTCAGGGAGGAGTAGAAGAACCAGCAAATGAGCTGAAGATATGGGAGGAAAACCAGGAGATTACTAGCCCTAGAAACCATGTGAGGGAAGTGTTCCAGAGTGGGGGAAGGAGCGACTAGCTGGTGGAGTATGGGGAGGACTGACAGGCGGTTCTAACAGTAGGAGCTCATTGGTAGCCTTCATGAGAGCAAATATGGAAGTCTCTCAGAGTCTCTCAAGCCAAGTGTAATTCAGTAGGGATGGTAGGCTGCCACTGAGTAAAAAAAGTGTGACTACGTATCCATATATATGTTTGTGTGCACAGAGAATGTCTTGTTTCCAAAAAGACATCCAAGAAACCATTAACAGCAGTTGTCTTTGGGGAGAGGACCTGGGAAAGGAGGTTCCTGCAGTGAAAGGAGCCTCATATTTCATTGCAGGTTTGTTAGGTGGTTAAATAATTTTTGTCAAACACGTATTACTTTTTCAATTAAAAATAGCTAACAAAAAGGAAAAGCACACATGGCTATTATGAAATGAGAAAATACATGAAGTGCTGGCACACAACGGAAGTCCAGTAACTGTCCATTTCCTGCTGAAACAGTGGTTTGTAAAGAGGGAAATTCCTAAGGCATGCCTGTGGGTTAGCTTGTCCAACCTGCAGATGAATCCAAATTTTTTTCCAGGATGCATCTTTTTAAAATAACATTTTCCAATGGAACCAAATAAGCACAATAATACTTTAAAACCTTAAAAACAATTCCTCATTGTCATCTAAAACTTGAAACATATTTAAATATCCCTAAGTTTCCTTTATAACTGGTTTGTCCAAACCGGGATCCAAACTGAGAGGCCTTGCTTGCCTTTGGCTGTGAAGTCTCCAGCACCTCGGACATCGACAGGTTCTCCCTTGGAAAGACCCTGGGCTGATTGGCTTGCAGAAGCACCGGCCTTCTAGATTTGTCTGGTTGCTTCTTCCTGGTGCCATTTAGGATGTTCCTCTATCCCTATATTTCCTGAAAATTAGATCTGAAGCCTCGATTAGAATCAAGTTAAAAGCTTTTGGCTGAAATACATAGTCGATGGTGTTAAGTATACTTAAGGTCTGGTTGTGCTAAGATTTTTACATATGTATCCACCCCCATAACCACAGCCCAAAGCAAGACAGAGAACGTTCCAAGGTCCCCAACTGGTTCCCTCTCCTGCCCCCTCCCAGATAATAGCCCTCACACAAAGGAAACCTCGATTCCAACTTGATCACACAGATGAGTCTTGCCTGCTTGGGTATTTCATACAACTGGAATCTTTTACTCAGTATTTTCTGTGAGATGCATATGTATTGTTGTAAGTATCCAGGTTTTTCCCCATTATTGTCTATGTCATTGGGTAACCACACCCTTCTTTTGTTGTCCATTCCCTTGCTGATAGACCTCCTTTGGTTTTAACACCAGTTAATGTTGTCTGAATCCATGCTTTCCTCAGAGCTTGCAAAACTGATCAGACTCTAAAGACAGCTATCATCCCTAGAAAAAGTGAGGTAGGAGAGATTTAAACTGTCATTGCATGTCTAGTGGGAGGTAGATGATTCAACTCAAGAGATGTTCGTATACAGTATATACAGCTACCACGCCCCGAACCTGGGTTTCAAAGAACTCTTCAATATGTTGCGTTAAGGGCTTGTATAGCCATCCTGCAATGAATGGAGTATGCTCCCCATTATACCACATGAGGACACGGACAGGTGAATGCCCAGCTAAAGGTCCCACAGTGATGGCAGACGTTCTCATGCTGGGCTTTTCCGGCCATTCTGTTACTGTGGGGAGAGGCATAGAGGGGTTGAGGACAGGAACCGTCTTCTCAAGACCTCCAGAGGAAAGAAGGAAGGAAATGCTCGAAGAAACAGGGCAGTGCAATCGAGTTTCCAAACCCATCTCACTGCAGCAATTCGCCCTTTGAACAAGCCCATAAACCAAGGCAGAGGAAGAGGGCCAGCAGCATAGCTCTGCCTGCGACCTGACCAAGGCTGACCTAAAAGAACTGCAAGGCCAGAGCGTCCTGGGGCAATACTAGCTCTCTGCTCAACCTTTATATTCATACCCAAAGCCAAAGTGGTGAAAAAGCAGTGACCGTACCTGTGCATGGGGATTTATCTCCATAATAGCCCCCTTCTAGGGTACCTGTTCTCCTTCCAAGGCCTGGGAAAGGTCCCTCTCAGTCATCAATTCCCTCCATGCCAAACATTTAGTGACATTCCTTTAATCCTCTGTGGCACTTAGAAAACATAGCTATTGACTAACTATATAAAGAAATGCCAGCCACAGCCCACCCCTGGCAGCTCCATGAGCCTCAGTGACGTCCACACTCTGGGGTCATGGGGAAAGAGGCCCCTGGTGGCCTCTCAGGTCCTAAATTGCTTTTCCTGGCACAGTCCCGCCCTCTGGGCTCTGCCAGAGAACTGCAGGGGGACCTCACTTTAGGAGAATCCTAGATTAAAAAAGGAGAAAAAAAAAACTAAGCTCGCGGCACATGGGCCTCAACGGTTCATGCCTTCTCAGCACACCTCCCCTGCCTTGGGTCTAAAATAGGATTTCATTTACAGCAGTGTGTCTCAAACACCACTTTCAAGTACACGTGGATTGCAGAACACACATGACCCAAGATTGCTTCTCCAACTTAAATGAGCATGTGGGGCAAGATGCTCATGGAATCTTGTCAGCGTGCATGCTTGATTCAGCGGGCCTGGCCCAGGGCCTGAGACCCTGCATTCCTGGCCAGCGCTGTGCTCCTACTGGTCCATGGGTCGCTGGGAGCAGCAAGACACAAGGAAGTGCGATAGAACACAGACTTAGTGGTTTCCTGGCTGCATGTCACGATCACTGAAGAGCCTTTAAAGACAAGTACCTCTTCCTGCACCCCACCCGAGACCAGTGGACCGGAATTATTGGCAGGGAGGGAGGGAGGGAGAGTGAGACTCAAAAAATGATGAAGAGTGGCATGTTGCATGCATGCGAGATGAGGAGTACGAGTTTTAGAATCCTCTGCTTCTGAGATCAATATAAAGAAATGAAGGAAATGAAACAGTCTTCTCTAAGATCTTTGGGTGCATGTCTATTTGGGGATAGACATTACAGTACGCCAACATATGGGGAGAAAGGAATCATAAAAAATGCAGGTACCCAATATTCTTTACAGTTTAAAAAAATAATAGTTACCATGCATGCATTTATAAGGCTCTTACAGTGTACATGCCACAACACATTCAGTTCTCATAATGGACCCATGCTGGGACCCCGGCTGTTTCCTTCCCTTTTACAGCTGAGGAAATGGGCTGAGAGGGTAAAGAACTCCCCAAAGTCAGGGTAAGTGACGGGTGAGGCTGGAGCTGAATTTGGGACTGGCGGACCCCCGGTCCATGCTGCGCCCCAGGAATCAACAAACTGCAGCCAAGCCGAGTCCTACCCTCCACTGGTAGGTACAGCCTGTCAGCTAAGAATGGTTCTTTCATTTTTTAATGGATGGGAGAAAAAAATCCAAGGAAGAAAAAGAATTCACGATATGGAAATTATACAAAATCCAGATTTTGGCGCCCACAAATCAACTTTCATGGGCACAGGCCACCCCATTCTTTTCCATCCTGTCTCCGGCTGCTTTCAGCGGCAGTTGCAGCTGTGAGTAATTGTGAGGAGGCCCGATGGCCCGAGCGCCTGAAATGTTTACATCTGGCCCTTTCCCTTTCCAGAAAAGGTTTGCTGACCCCTGCTCTAAATGGTTATGCTGTTGATAAATGCTCTACTTTCCTTTTTTTTAACGTTTAAATGAGTACTGCTTTTACCCCAAAACTCTGCTAAATTCGAACATGTATAAAGTTGCTTTTACAGAGTCATTTAACAAGGAACTAGTTGGATGCTTGTCCAGGATTTCTGGTGGATCAGCTGCTGTCCATGAGTGGAACCGTACTGTGTTCAGCTGTGTGAGGCCATAAACACACTTACAAGGAAAGGAGGACTTCACTTTCTCCCATTATCTGTGTGTGCCGACCTTCAGTCCTCCTGGAGGCTGCGCCAGGCCCGCCAAAGGCGAGCAGCTAAGAAAATCAAAATGACAAAGTAAAGGCAAGGTGTCCTCTGAGCTGTCTCCACACATTTGTAGGACATACAAAGTATCCATTAGGACACATCTGTTGAGGCCAATTACACGCTTTGGGGAGTTAGAGGAAAGAGACACAGTCTTTGGCCTCAAGAAGTGGGAAAATCTAGTGGAAAATCAGACTAGTATTTACAGAGCTGTATGGGATCATGAGGAGAGGTCAACCTGGAAGGCCTCCTGGAGGAGGTGAGTCTAGCATGGTAGGTGCTACAGATCTAAGACCCTTGAGGGCAGGCTTTGTGTGTTTCCCAACTCTGTATACCAACTGCCCAGCTGCAGGCCTGTGCCTGGCACCTAAGAGACACTTATTGAATATTATTTTTAATTCATTGGAAGGAAGGGAGGGAAGGTGAGAGAATTACAATGTAGGCCTCTGTGAGATGACCTTGGGTAAATTCTGGATTCTGCCAGGCTAACTGGGAAGAAAGGAAGGATTCTAGAACACTTTTCAATTTTGTTTTGTAATAATAAGTCATATATACTCTCTAAAGGATTTTTGGAAAAAAGAGACTGGGAGGGAAAATTACCTAACAATTTCTTCCCATGTCTTTCCTATAAATAGGTGACAAGTTTTTATTTGTATATCCTGCGTTTTCCCCTTTTGTGAAGTATCCTCTGTGTTGGAACAGACTTAATAGTTGTTCGTTTTAATGACTGCCTAATAGTCTGCCTGGTGATGAGGCCATCAACTCACCTGACTAGTCCCCTTATGCTGGATACCAAGTCATTCTCTGGTTTCTGGTCTTTTTGTGAAGATGAAGCAATTCACTTAAGTACAGCCCTGCCATGTAGGTGTTAGAAATTGTTATTATAGATAGTTGACCTCCTGGATATCTTTATCCCTAAAGTTTACTTATGATTTTGTCCTTGGAAATGACTCCTCAGAGGGGAATGGTAGGGTCAAACTTCAGTAACAAAAAGCTAAAGATATTTCCCAAAGGCTGAAACTGACTTCTACTTCCTGGGAATCTTTTAAAATAGTGATACCTGCTCAGCAGTGGTATTTTAGTGACACTGGCTTTTAGTGCAAAGGGGCTGGGTTTTCATATGTAAATGACGTCATGCACTGAGGCCCTGAATGAACAGCACCAAGTCCTTTCATAGGTGCTTGCTCCCTTTAAAGACACCTGTTAGCCATATTTACCATGCGTAACATGCAGGCCCCAGCTTTGCCAGATTAGCAAATAAAAATATGGGAGCCCCGTTCAATTCGTATCTCCAGTGCAAAATGGATGAATTTTTTAAAGTATACATGTATCCCACAACCCATTTGGGATATACTTATACTTAAAAATTATTCAGTGTTTATAGGAGATTCAAATTTAGCTGGGTCTTCTCTATTTTATCTGGCAACCGTTCCCCTGAAGAGCCCCACCCAGCTGTTGAAGCCACCTCTGTGTGGATGTGACCTTTATCTGCCACCTGGGGTTTGTCCCTCCTCCTCTCCTGGGAGGGGGACTATCGATGTTGGTTGGATGCCAAGAGTATAATCGCTGGTGCCATATTTGGGAAGCTGGGTATGGCCTAGAGGAACTGGGTTTGTTTGTTTTATTGGGTAAAGATTTTGCCAGCTTACATTAGTGGGTAAATGTTTGTTTTCTTTTGGGAGAACCAGAAATATCCAAGCAGCCCGGGGGCCCAGAAGGGCTGGTGGAATAGGTTGGAGCAGCTTTTCCCATGTTGTCCCTGAGGAAAGCCCCTCAGGATTTTCCAAGCCCCAGGGAAGAGAAAGAGCATCTCAGCAGACAGTGAGGGCCTCTGTGGGAGTTCAAGATGAAAGGGATGTCAGAGATCATCGCCCCACTGTTGGTGTGGATGCTCACTGAAGACCTGCCAGCAGCTCTCTGGACAAGCTTCCTGACTGGCCTCTGCTCACCCCCTGGGTGCTCCCCACCACCCTGACTTCCAGAAAACTCTCTGTCTTTTGTGCCTAATCCCCACCTCCCTCAGGGTAGATTCAGAAGGTTTTACTCTCTAACCTAAGACTGAGGTCACTCTGAGGAGGCCTTCTTTTCTGACCTTTGCCCTGTGAACACTGAGCTCCATCTTGGACCCTGACCATTGGTCAGGAGTGCCAGGCCTCGCTGGGACATGTGGAAACCTGCCCAACTCTTCTGGCCTTCTGCTTGCCCTTCAGAGAGAAGATAGTCACCCCACGCTTGCCCATTGCTGGTCTTCCATCCCCAGGCCAGAAGAGCCTCCTTTCCTCCAGCTGGGAGCACACCCCTGAGTCCGCACCAGGCCCACCTGGGCCCACCTGCTGCCTTAAGGCAGAGTCTAATCCTCTTTTTTTGAAATAGACAGTGATATATCTATTTATGTGGTCTTGGTTTAAATTAGCTTTTTTTTTGACTGATTCTGCCCCGTCACTTCATAGGTAAGGTAAGGAGGCTGAGGCTAAGGGGCCTGCTCAGTGTTACGCAGTAAGTTGGTGGCAGAGGTCTCTGACACCTTGAGCCCAGGTCTCTGACCCCTAAGCCAGACTTCTACTATAACACACTGTCCTACGCAGAGCATGTCAAGGAAGTATATAGTCCGGTGGCCCTGTGGTAGGACAGTGGGGGCTGGTATTCAAAATCCTGGCCTTGTGTTTAGTTGGGTGCATGACATTGATAATGTTTCCCAGCCCCTCCACTGAGCTCCAGTTTCCCCATCAGCAAGATGGGGGAAATGACAGCACCTCACTCGAGGGACTTCCTTAAGATTTGCTTAAAATACAATTTGAGCACAATAGCCAAGAAATGGAAACAACCTAAGTGTCCATCAGTAGATGAATGGATAAAGAAGAGGTGGTACATATACACAATGGAATATTATTCAGCCATAAGAAGAAAACAAATCCTACCATTTGCAACAACATGGATGGAGCCAGAGGGTATTATGCTCAGTGAAATAAGCCAGGCAGAGAAAGACAAGTATCAAATGATTTCACTCATCTGTGGAGTATAAGAACAAAGCAAAAATTGAAGGAACAAAACAGCAGCAGACTCACAGAAGCCAAGAATGGACTGACAGTTACCAAAGGGAAAGGGACTAGGGAGGGTAGGTGGGAAGGGAGGGAGAAGGGGATTAAGAGGCATTATGATTAGCACACATGTAGGGGGCACATGGGAGGAAGTATAGCACAGAGAAGACAAGTAGTGATTCTGTAGCATCTTACCACTGATGGACAGTGACTGTAATGGGGTATGTGGTGGGGACTTGATAATGGGGGGAGTAGTCTAGTAACCATAATGTTGTTCATGTAATTGTACATTAATGATAGCAAAAGAAAAAAATACAATTTGAGCAAAGAAAGTCATGGTGCTAGTTGCCCCGGTCAAAAATATCAATGTTGTACAAAGTTGAGTTACATGTAAGGCAACTTCGACTCCCAAATCTTGTATCCTCTTCTAGATGATTTTGAACACACTGTAATACAGAGTTCTAGGGACCAAAACTGAGTGGACACCACTCTTGCCCATTCCCTCACTGAGTGCCCGCATGTGCAGGGCGCTGTACAAGGTATTGGGGACGCATCAAAGAGAGGAACAGAGTCCTGCCCTTCTGTAGCTCATATTCTAGTCTCAGAAACAGGCACTATACAAATAATAATTGTAGACTTCAAGGTCAGGGAGTGGTGGGCACCACTATGTTTCTTGCCCTGGACAGTAGCACCGCCTAGTGGAAATTTCGGAAATTTCTGGGATTGTCCCATTCACTGAGGCATACCAGGCGTTAGCTGCTGGTCTGTGTCAGGACATCAGATGTCCTATAGCAATCCAGACATCAGCATGAGGGGTTGGCCCTAGAGTGCAGCTCTAGAATGTCCCAGCAGACATCCGTATAGGTGAAAATCTGCTTATAATTATATGAGCTTGGGACCTAACTTGATTCTATAATTAACCACAAAGTATTTTGTACACAGATTTATCACTCACAACATTTTCAGGAATTCAAGAACTACATATAGAGAGAAATTTGTTTGGGATTCCACCAAGAATTGGTTACTCTTCTGGAAAAATCACATCCCTGTGGAATTTGAGTCAACATGTCACATCTTTGACACTATCAAATCTATAACTCTAGGTAGAAATGCAAACAGCTGCCAGACATTTATATGTTAAAATACATATTACATTACTAAACATTAATTTCCTTTTCTCTCTTAAAATATAGTACATCCTATTGATTTTATTTTTTAAAGAACGTGCTCACATAGATTTTATTATTTGTGAATTTATTTCTAGCTTGTGTGAAAACTGATAAAGGAAAGCCTCCCTGACATGGCCTCAGGAGGCCTGCAGAGCGCTCACAAGCCCACCACTCCTGAAGAATTGCAGGCCCCACAGGAAGGAAGAGACAGACCCCTTAGAACTCATATTATTTTGGCTACTTTACCATGCAGTAGCAGGAAGGAAGAGTTTCTGGTGACCCCAGCAACAGCCCCGCAGCAGCCTAGCCAATGAGAGACTGTTACAACTCAGCCAATAAGCAGCCATGAGAGGTTTCCTCTAATGGATTTTTGGCTTAGAACTGTCCCCAGCTCCCCCCACCAGCACCCCCTCCCCCACCCTTTCTTCTGTAAGAGCCTCCATCCTCCTCAGGACTTGCTTATGGTTTTGCCATAGCTAGCTTGGAGGGAATTGCAATTCTAGATTTCGGATTGAGCTGGCAGGACCAGGCATGTCCAGGAGAGAGAGATAATCTCATGCCCCCCTCACCTTTTTTTTTTTTTTAAAGCTTACAGTGGTTGCCTGATGGAGAGTAACTAGGAGGCTACTACAGTGCTCCTACCATGACAGAACCTTGGATTAGAAGAGGAGGTGAGAGGTGGTTCGATTTGTGATGTATTCTGAAGATAAAATCCCCAGGATTTGCTAATAGAAGGGTGATTTGAAAAAAAACACACAGAAGTCAGGGACTCAGAGAAAGAATGACAGATGGAGACAATTGGTTAACCCACAGGAGATATTTCAGGTTTCCAGTTAGGAGATTACATTGAGAAAGAAGATTAAATTAGAAAGATTAAATAGAAAATTTTACATGTTGAAAATACATCTGTAAAAATATAAAGATTAAGCCTGTTCAAAAAACACTTGTTAGTGTATATTTAAATTGGGAGGTAGGTTTAGGGGTATGGGGGTTGTTTTATTATTATGCTTTATAACTTACATATGTATATTACATATTCTCTTTTGCATGGGTTAAATAGCACATGAGAGTACTTTTTTAAAAGCTTGGCACTGTTATCTTTTGTGAGCCCAGGACTCTATTTCCTGAATGAAGCCAGAACTAGCCAGAGCGTGGGCAGCCTCAGGCCAACAGGCAGAGGTGAAGTGAGGGGTAAAAGGCTCAGAGCAGGACAGTGCAGCTGTCTGCCAGGGTTCAAGTTCTGCCCTTGATCCCTGTCGTGTGAACTTGGGTAGGTTTGGTCACTTTTGTAAGACTTGGGATCCCCATATGTAAAATGGACGAAAAAAGGACTAAAAAGATCATATAGGCAAGGCCTCCAGCATGATGCCTGGCACAGAGGCTGCTGTTATCATTGCCGTTGTGCCTGAGGATGGGATCGGAGGACGAGAATGGAGCTAGCGGGGGAGAGCAGTGATCTGGGTTTCAAGCCGCCTAGTAGGGATAGGACCCCTGCACCAGCGGCGAGCTGGAGAAGCATCCAGGTTTGTGTCACCAGCATCCTCCTTCAGTGGCGTCCTGCAGTCCAGTCTCTTCAATTAACTCCTTCCATCTTCAAGCAGAAGCTAAATCCAATCCCAGCTTCCCCGTGGCCCAAGAATGAGGAGGAAATGTTTTCTGTAGGAGGCCAGTTCATTTTCTACCTATAAGCAAGCTAAATGAGAGGCCAAACTGTAACACGGAGACTGTTTGATGAGCAAGGGAAAAGCAAAGGATTGAAATTATCTTGACATGTGCATCTGGTCTCTTCCCCCCTCCCCTCATCAGGCTGAGGACATGGCAGGGCCAGGCCCAAAGTGGGACCTGCGTGGTCGTGGAATTGGGTCATATGGCAGGACTGAGCACACCTGGAAATAGAGTGAAGATAATGGGATCCAGTTTCCCATCATCAGAAAAGAAAGTAACTTCCTATGGAAAGGGGGAAAGGCTAGAGTAACCCTGTGTGTTGATTTGAAATTGGAGATGTTAGTGTAAACTCCTAATTTTTAAATATATAGAGAGTGATAGAAGTTGATACTAGATGTCTGTATCATCTATACACAGGTACACATATAGATACACACACACACACACACACACACACACACATATATATACACATATATTTCCTAGTTCTGTCTGCTGGAAAGCATAGAAGTGTCAGCTCAGTAGCAATAAGCACACCTAGAGCACAGGTTGTGGTTTCTAATTACCATTCTTCACTCAAATAACTAAAACTCATTACCGAAATGCCTGCTTCCAAGGTTGGGGCATGGAAATCACAAGATGAGCCTGGAACACCTTTTGCTAAATGTCAGGAAATAACTCAAAAAACAAAATGGTGCGTGAATATCAAAGCCACACAACAGCCAACTGAATGATCTCCCAGTAGTCAAAGCCAAAACAATATAAACGTGTCTGGCTTTTTTCTGGATACTATTATGAACTTAATGGTTTGCTAAGGGTGTTAGTCCAGTTGGCTGCTGTAACAAAAATACCATAGCCTAGATGTTTTAGAAACAACAGAAACTTATTTTTCACAGTTCTGGAGGTTGACAAGCCCAAGATCAAGGTGCTGGCAGAATCTATTCCTGGCAAGAGCTTGCTTGCTGTCTTTTCACTGTGTCCTCACATGGCAGAAGGGACAAGGGAGCTCTCAGAAGTCTCCTTTGTAAGGGCACTACTCCCATCCATCAGGGCTCCACCCTCAGAACCTAATCACCTCCCAGAGGCCCACCTGCAAATGCCATAATACTGGAGTTAGGGTTTAACAAATGAATTTTAGGGGGACATAAACATTTAGTCCATAGCACTGAGTACTAGAGTATAGGTTTGGCTGCTATAACAAAACCTGAAGATTGACAATGGCTAAACGAAAAGAAGTTTAATTCTCTTGCCCTTAAAAGTCTGGCATGCTGCTGTTCCTCTGCTAAGTCATTAGGGACCCAAGCTCCTTCTATCTTGTTTCTTTGCAACTTCAACACCCATCTTCTACCTTGTAGACCAATATGGTTGCTCCACCTCCTGTCCGTACATCCTTGTTCCAGCCAGAAGGGCAGGAGAAAAGAGGAAGAGGTAAGTATGTGCCTTCCCTTTAAAGACATGACCTCAAAGTTGTGCATGTCACCTCTGGGCATATTCCACCCTCCCGAACATAGTCACCAGATCATGCCAATCTACAAGGGAGGCTGGGAGGGAAAATGCTGTATTTAGCTGAGCAATTGTGTACCTAGCTAAAAATTATTTTACCATTTAAGAGAGGGATAACAGTAACTGGAGAAGAGTTAGCACTCTGCCACTCTTACAAATTCCTTGTTTGGCTTTAGTTAAACTGAGTTGATTTCTGTTGCATATGACCAACATGACAGAAATACAAGTAAAGGGGACATTAACTTTTACTGACCATCTCCTGTGTCCCAGGCACTTCATATAGATTGTCTCTTTTAATCTTAACAATGACTCAATAAAGTAGTGTCTGACAGGTGGGAAAACTGAGGCTCAGAGACTCAAAGTGACTTGCTCACAGTTATAAGCCATAAATGGCAGAAGTAGAACCTGAACCTAGATCCTCAGAACCCCAAAATAAAAATTCTTCCCATGAAACCCTCACACCCATAACCAGCCCTCACCCCACTGAGACTGGGATATACTGGCTCTAGAGACCCTGCTCCTCATTTTCTGTGGGTGTCACAGCCTGTCTTTGGCTGGCATCCTCTCCCTCTCCCAGGGTTGGTGCCATTCTTGATGATGCACCTTTGTGCTTAGACAGCAGCCTGCGCTTGGAGGTACACCCTGATCTCAGGATTAGAACTTGGGTGTTAGGACACACCTTAGTCATCCCTCAGTCACCTATGTACTCATAAATACGATCATAATAGGTGCTTCCCCAGAGAAGCTCCCAGTGCAGCAAGACTTAAAAATAGATATAAATGTAACAGTGCTGAAGTTGCTGAGACAGAGGTATGTTTGGGGTAAAGCAGGGGCACACAGGACGTGAAAGTCTCCATGAATTTCCTGAAACCAAATGTAAGTGTGTGTGCGTCAGTTTGTGGGTTTCCTCCAGGGCAAAGGTCCAGGATCTTTATCAGATTCTTCAGATGATTGACAGCTTATGGGGTAGACACTCTGCACCATAGGTTAAGAAGGCTGAGGAGGCCAGGATGTAGCGATGGGGAGGGGTGATGTGGGCACCTGAGGCGCTGGCAGGAAAGAGCCTGGAGAAGTGGAGGGCAAGGGCTGCTGCTCAGAGCTAGCCTGCCATGCTGAGGAGCGTGGACTTCACTCTCAGGGCAATAGGCAGTTATTGCCTACATGGGTGTCTCTTTTACTCCTGGCCTATGTCACGTGACCCTCATAGCTTTGGATTGTCTTATGGTGTCTCCTAGACACTGTGAGTACACAGAGAACCAGCTCCCTACAAACACCAGGGAGACTTCTCACAGGAGATGCACTGGGTCCCAAAGCATGAGGCATTTGCCCAGTAGATGTTTTAGTCAGAAAGACTGGGCTGTAAGTTAGCAGAGACCCCCTTGGAACTGCCTTAAACTCAGAGGCATGCTTGCAAATGCTTAATAACCAACTCTTAGTGGGGGATCTCTGATTCGTAGCATTTGCTATTTTCTGTCGTGTAAATATTGCCGCTGTGGCCTATTTCAAGCTACCAATGTGATGTCACTGAAGAAAGATGTATAATTAGGTTTCATGAGTCAGCTCCAGCACCCCATTGCTGAAACTCCATCTATTAGAAGAACATAACATATCTCACAGGCACCAAGCTAGAGCTGCATCCGGGACTTAGACCAGACTGGACACCAAACTAGACACAGGAACTGGGGAGTTTTGTGGCCTAGGCTGTCCCTCCTCTCCCTCTTTGTTCTCATTCTTCTGTTGGCGTGCTTCTCTCAGTTGTGGCAGACTGGCTTTCTCTGCTTCTCAGTTCATGGAGCAAAGGATTGCTATTGACAAGAGGTTCCAAGTTTTCAGCTCCCTTTTGACAAGAAAGCAGCCAGACTGAAGCTAGGCCTCTTAGTCCCAATTTCAAATTTCCTGGAGAGGGAGTCCATTGGCCCAGCTTGGATAGGTGCTAGGCCCTGGCCCAATCAGCTATGGCCAGGGGGCAGGATGTCCTTATACCAAGTGGCGGGGAACAAGCCCTCTGAGGCTGTAGCCAGGGTGTATGGGAAGGGGGTGACCAGAGGAAAAAAAGCAAGCTCTAAGCAACTACCTCCATAGGTGTCTCTCCCCAGCAGAAAATGGGGGAAATTAATCATCCACCACCTAGTCAAAAGACTAGAGGAAATGGCACAAACTATCCACCCAGATAGTCACTCATGCATCTAATTATTAATTCACTTACTCATGCATTTAGCATGAATTTGACATCCATTGGATATACATTCCATATTAGATAGACATGCAGGGCTAAAAATGAAAGGAAAGATGAGTAAGATTTAGTCACTGCCTCCAAATGCCTCACTGCCATCTGGGAGCAAGACAAAGCATCCCTAACATGACATTGAAAAAGCTTTGCAAGTAATACATACAAAGTGCCGATCCCCTCGGAGAGCTCCAAGATGGGCCAGCAATCCTTACCCTGGTGTTCACACCCCTGTATTTCCCTTCCACACTGCCCCAGAGTTGGTCTGTGTGGCCAACAGAAGTAGAAGTGATATGAAATTCCTGATATTAGGTTATGAAAGACAGTGGCTTCTCTCCTGGGTACACTCTGTCTTGCTCTCTTACATTGTTGGCTCCAGAGGAAGCCAGCTGTCACATACTGAATGGCACTATGGAAAGGCCCACGTGTCAAGAACTGAAGCCTTCTGCTAGCAACCACATGAGTAAGCTTGGAAGCGGATCTTCTGCCCCACTCAAGCCTTCAAAGGAGACTGTGGCCCTGACCAAGAGCTTGAAAGCAACCTCAGGAGAGACCCTCATGAGCCAGAACCATCTTTCTAAGTCACTCTCAGATTAGCGACCCTCTCAAATGGCAGGAGATAATACATATTCATTGTTTTAAGCTGTGAGGGTTGGGGATAATTTCTTACACAGCAAAAGGTGACTAACACAGGAGGTGACATTCAAGGTGGATCTTAAAGAATGAACTCACCAAGCAGTAACAGAAAGGCCAACAAAGTAGGTCATTCTAGCAATGCCACGTGCAAAGATGTAGACAAGCAACAGCAAGACACGAATGGGGAAATAAGTGTGGTATGGTCAGAACTAAGCTGACTGGGAGGGGACAGCACACAGCTCCAAATATGGGCCATGCAGGGGAAGGACCATGGATGCCATCATCAGGTTAGTCAGTAGCTTCAAATCTTTCTTAGCAATAGGAGCCCCTTCTTCAAATAAAATCTTGTGCAAGAGGCCAGGCTGTAAAAAGTCAAAATGGAGCTCCTCTGGTTGGAGGTAGGTAGAGTAGGGACTGGAGCAGAAGAGGGTCCTGCTTCTCCTTCCCCATCCCGACTTGCTTCCATACACATGGAGCATCTCTGGAAGGATATATGGCAAATTGGGGAACGAGTGGCTGGACGGATGTGAAGAAGACTAACTTTTCACTATATTTTCTTTCTTATTTTTTGCATTTCAAATTGCATGCATTATTATTCAGAGAAGTAAAAGAGAAGCAAATAAAATTAAAGATAACACAACAAGACAACAGTGACAACAAAACAAGCTTAGGTGGAAAAGTCCAGAAGGTATTTAAGCAGGGCAGTTCCAGGGTCAGATCACACTGCAGAAAGGTCCCTCTGAATGTCCTGTGCAGGAATGTTAGGACACTAGGGATGGGACAAGAGCCCCGTCAATCCAGAGGCCACTTGGGAGATTGTGGTTTACGTATATCGGGGCCTAGAATAGAGCATGAAATCAGGGGACACGTATGAAGTGGAAAGGCCAAAGCTTTTTAAAAGCCACTTTTGTTCAGTCAACAAATACTAAGCAGGAGCATGCACTGTATGTGGAAAATGCACCTGTGGTGGGGCTCAAGTCCAGGTCTGCCACTCAGGCTCTGTAGGGAGCTCCCTGACCTCTCCATGCCTCAGCTTTCTCATCAGTAAAAAGGAATTACTAATATTACTTACCTCCTATTTTATAAGAAATATTTTGCTTTTGTCATAAATGTTCAAATGTACAGAAAGGTCGAGAGAATAGTATATTAAACACCCATATATTGCTTCCTAGATTTAACAGTTTGTAACAATTTGCCATACTTGCTTCATTTCATTGTCATTATTAACTGAATTATTTAAAGTAAAGCATACACATCACTAAATTTCACCTCTAAATGATTGATTATGCCAAAGGACATTTGTTTTCCCTACAGTAACTACAACATTATTTTCTCATCTAAAGAAAGTAATTAATTCCTTTGTGTCATCTAAACCGCAGCCCATATTCAGATTTGCCTAAAGGTCTCCCAGTTGTCTTTTACTGATCACTTTTTGCGAACTTGGTGCCAGTCAAGGTCAGCACGTTGCTCTCAGAGGGTCTTTGCCATACGGATGAAATGAATCAATGATCACAAGGCACCTAGGCAGTTCCCTGGTGTAAGTATTCTGTGAGGGGTGACTGCTTACTGAGCATTAAAGATTGAGAGCTGACCTCATGGGGCCCCAGGACTCCAGAGCTGCAGACACACCCTATCCCAGTAGGATGATAAGAGGCCAAGGGAAGCAGGACCTAGGACCAGAAAGCCTGCCCTGTGGGGGTGGTGACCCCGTGACTGAGCAGATAGCCCAGAGGGGAGCCTCCGGCCAAGGCCTGACTGTCCTCTAGTAGGTGACTTCCTCAGCATAGTATCTCCCCAGAGGGAGAAGGATGGTCTGCCTGGCTGCAGTGGAATCAGGAACCTCCAGGATGCTTCTACTTAGGGTCTGGGCTGCAGGGTAAACAGATGCAGAAGCACGTCTGTCTGGGAGCTTTTGGCAGACAGGCCCTAAGTAGAGGCATCTGAGTTTTGCTCCAGGGATAGCTCGGTGTTGTAGTGAGCCTGGCCAGCCTAGCTCTGGCCTCCCACAGTGCTTGGAGAACTGGCTGCCCAGGTCTCCCCTTCTCCTCCTCTCTAAGGGTCTGTACTGGATAGGGGGCTGGCATGTCCTAAACTCCCTGTTATCTCCAAATGTGTTGCTCCTCCCTGCCATACCCCGCTGGGCATTCTTGGGCCTCTCCCACGTTATCACTGCTCCTGAGACATGAAAGGAGAAGATACCTGGAGACCAAGCATGGTCCTCACTCCCCCACAGTGACCGAGTCAGAGGAAAACTTGTGACCCTAGATGGGCCAATCTGGGTTCCTGAGGGTCAGTTCCAGGACTCAGGCTGAAACCATGGGGAAAGAAGCATTCTTTGCACAGGAGAATAAGCTGGAGCTGCTCAGAGCAACTTTGCCTCCATTCAGGGAAAACCTGAATAAGAACAAAACCAAAGTGGAAAAAAGCAGAGCCTAAGGGGGATTTCTGACACAGGGTTTAAGCACTGTGCTTACACAAAAGTCAATACACTTAATTTTTTATTTACGACCGCTAGAGTGGGTAACTTGGCCTGGGTTCCCCAGAAAGCAGAGCCTGAGGCAAAGGCCTCTTTGCTGCTAGTTTATTAGGGAGTGTAACCCCTACAAGCAGGAACGAGGAACAAGGGAGCAGAACGAGAAGGAGTCCCTGTCAACAGGAGGGTGCTCTCCGTGCAGGATCATCCTCTCAAAATCCACACCAGTTTCATCTCAGGACGGTCCATTGAGGGAAAAGGGGTAAGTCTGGTTCCACTTGTCCCATCTCCCACGGGTCAAAGGTTTGCCTATTTGGAACATTAACTACCTGCCCACCCCCACCCACGCTTCAAGCTGCATGGTTTATACCTTTGCATGGGGAATTTTGAGGCCTCTGGCAACACTTGGACTCAATCTTTGGAGAGAAGGTCGGAATTAAACATGAAACTCCAAGGCAGTGAGTATTTTGAAGAAACAGAGCAGGATATTCTGGGAAGGGGTAGTGAGAGGCCATCGGAAAAGGTGGCAAATCCAAAGGTAGACCCGAAGGAGTAGCAAGAGTTAGCCAGGCCAAGGGGGTGCAGTGGGGGAAGCGCGGTGTGGAAGAGGAAAGAGTGCCTGAGGCCAGAAAGAGTATTCCGGGGACCGGCCCCTGGGTTTGGGCTGCCCTGCCTCTGCCCCTGCCCTCTTTATTTCAGGGAACTGTGCCTCCTTCCTTCCTACCCCCACCACGTGGTTACCATAGGAACAACCTTGCTCCTATGATTGACCACACCCCTCTGGCTCAGTTGATTGGACTAGAGGTGAACGCCTCACCCAGAATGGACCAATCAGCGTCTTGACCCCTGGAGACGGGGAGATAGGGACCCAGAGAGTGATGAGGCTCTCAGTTCAGGGCTGGACCAGTCACGTAGACTGGAGAGATGCTGGCAGCCAGGTTTTCAGCTGAGGGGCCAGGAAACCCGGAAAGACACTTCTGCAGAGAGGAGATTTTGGTGAGGCAGATTGCAAGGGATGAGGAACAGTGAAAGAGCCTGATTCTCGTTCCTCCGAGATAAGGCTACACCCTTGTGCTGGAGCTCTTTGAAACAAAGGCCCCTTTTTGCTTAAGTTGCATCCAGTGGGTTTCTACCATTTGCAACAAAACAAGCCCTAGCCAATACCTTTCCAAGTTCTAGGGCTTTGTAGATGCATAAATATGGCAGTGTCTCCACCCTGAAGAAGGTCATAAACCAGTGGGAGAGACGGATATATACGCTAAACATTAACTACAGGGCGATAAGTGCTACAATACAAGTTTGTGCAAGGCAGGGAGGCTGTGCAGAGATAAATTAAGATAACAGATATAGAAGCCTTTTGGGAAAAAAAAACCATAATATGAAGGTCTTCTACAATCATTCTTATGAGATTCAATTGCATTTCTTCTTTCGGTTTAATCAAGAACACAACCACCCTCCTTTCAGAATGATACTCTTTTACAAGGCAGGTGCTGACCTTTTATCTGACGATTGGTCAATTATTCCAGGGTCTGATGCTCTTAGTTCCTCATCTGTGCTTGGTGAGTGAATGGATAAATAGCATTATAGTCTCCCGAAGAACTGGGAAGCTCTTGCAGTTTCTGCCCTTGCTGCTATGTCAATTTTCTATCCACCCTGCCTGTCCTGCCTACATCAACCTCTCCTTGACTCTATGAAATCAAAAGGCTGCTGACTCAACTAAAATAAATTTTTGCAAGTGAATCACTGATTGAGAAGTTTGGTGATAGACATTAATCATGGATGGTGACATTATGTCTGGAGAGGTGTGACAGCTTCCACCAAAACAAACTTCGAAATCATTCTGTCCAAGGACGCTGCAGACATTCAATTTGTTTATGAAGCAGCAGTATTTTACTGACAAACACCTTCCTTCCACCCTCATCACAGGCAGACACAGGCTGAATTTTCTATGGCAGAGGTAACAGTACAAGCATAAGGGTCCCCTGGTATGCAGGAACAAAGCAGACTTTGGTGTCAAGCTGACTTGGGTTCAAATCCCAGCTCCACCAATTGCCAGCTGTGGGGTCTTGGGTAAATTACTTCTCTGAGCCTCAGTCTCTTCATTTGTTGAAGGAAGGAAAAGACACTGACAAGAGCTCAGCTGTGGGGTGGATGGGTGGCTACAGAACCAGGTGGATTGCAAGGATTAAATGGGAGAGGGTGGATGAACAGTCTACCACGAAACGGAGCTGAACAACTATTTCTCCTCTTGTATCCTGGAGTGAATTGGGTTTTCTGGGATGGGGTGGGAGAGAAGGACTTCCTTTCCAGCACAGCTGACCTACTCCTAGTGAGCAGAATCTGCTCAGTCACACTTAATGAGAATAATGGGTTTCTAGAGAAACCATCTACAGTCAATAACTCAAGAATAATTTTCCCATAAGAATAATTCTAAAGTTGAGGGCATGATCCTCACAGCACAAATTTTGCAACCATCGTAGTATTGTACTTCCATTGAGCTTTTGCTATTAGAATAAAATCTCTATTACTTTGCATATTGCTTCACATAAATTAACATCAAGCGCTAACACAGCGACTGGCCTTCTTCATAGCACTTTATCTCCGCTAACCTTTCCGCAAAAGTGGTCACAACATTGATGCATTTTACAGCCTCAGCACTTTCCAAGACCACTTGAACTCAGAAGTCGCAGTTCACCTGAACATCGTGGTTCCCAGGGGCTGAGAATGTTATTTCTGCTTCTCTGCTACAGTGGCGCCCCCCTGTGGCATCTTCGTGAACAGCGTACTAATCCCAATCACCAGTTTTGGAATTACCAGGGATTCTTGACTAGTTTTTTAATTGGGTGGGGTTCTGTATTTTATTTTATTTTTTCAAAGTGATAATTCATATTTTAATTTTGAGAAAGGGGTTCTGTATTTTTAACTATGGGGCATAATAAGAGGCCTTTTTAGTATTTTTACATTATTTGAGATTTATTAAATGTAATTGTACTATATTCGATTTACCTAAAACTATTAACTTCAGATTTTTGAGATACTGAGAAGTTTGCAGCTCAAGTCTCTAGGAAGCACAATGGAAAAGCAATCATACATCTCACATCGTTCACTTCCAGAAGGAGCCCCACTCTGGCCAGGATTGCACCAGATTTCTTGGAGAAAGCCCCCTCTTCCTTGCATGTGCAATAGGTGTCTTTACTTGTCCTTGGAAACTCACCGCTGCTTTCATCCATTTACTGGAGGCTTCCCAAGCTGTTTCTACAGTAAGCAGTGGACACCTCGAGGGCCCATGCATGTGGGCTCCGAGGAATCTTTCTTTTCATCGGAATCCTCTCCTTACATAACTCAGGGTGCTGCTTTTCAAATTGGGGTCTCTAGGCATGACCCTGGGGGTCTGTGAGTCCTACCAAAAGGGCTGAACATTGTGTTTTCATCCGGGGTCATCTGGATGAACACCCCAGAACCAAGTGCTGCTTCCCAGTTTTAAAACCTGTTTATCCACTTGGATTAAGGTCATGTTCATGGCAAATGAATCAGCGTGCAGTATAACTGAAGGCAAATATTTCACCAGAGTTCAAACAGAGAAAGATGGCAAGAGAATTGTGTGGTCCTATGAAACAATGGATTTTTCAGCTCTCACCTCCTTCCCATCCAACTTGGGACAATATGCATTAACAGTAAGTGTGGTTTAAATAAACATAAGGAAGTTTCACTGAATATTGTTTAACTATTTTCTGTTATGTTTTGGATGTGCACAACTAAACTGATTGACTCATTAAAATAATGGATAAGTGGTTAAAAAAGTTTTTTATTTAACCTACCCTCCCCCCAAAATCAACAGTGATCATGTCAGTGACTCAAAAAATGTTTCATTATAAAAAAAAATCAAGTTGAAAATACATCTTTCCCCCATTAAACCACACACCAGTGATTCGGTTTCAGTAAAACATCCATCACATTGATTTAATGCTGTTAATTTGAAGTTCATGATTTTTTGTTTATATCTTAAAATTTTTTTTAGCTGAAAAGCTGAGGCAACATATGAATTTTTTGAATATGGAGATTTAACTGTTTTGTTTTTCTTCCTTTTCTTCCCTGCCTTAGAAGGATTCAATACCATCTAGGAAGGGAGTTTCCTTACCCACACCCCCACACAAATATTTCCAAATATTTCCCTTCCCTTCCAGTAGTAGATGAAGAATGAGTCTCTCCAGCCCTTGGGGCAAGGAAAACCAGTTTTTCAATGGTAATGTTTTAGTGTTGTTTTATTTGCCCATTAGGGTCTATCAAGAAAGCAAAGAGAGTAGGACTTTTGTGTAAAGGAATTTAGAGGGAAGGGCTGCCTGCACTGAGAGCCCCAGAACTGTGCTGGAAGCTCCCCCACTTCCTGGGAGGCTCTGGGTACAGAAGCCTCTGTCACCTGCTGTGGGAGGGGGTCTTCCCACACATACTAACACCAAGCAATTCTCGAGCACCAGCAGGGTGTCCAAGAACTCCATTCTGATGCTATCTGCCCAGGGACAGCACCAGATTCCCCAGGTTAAGGGCTCCATCCTACAAGACTGCCCTCTACCCAAAACTCCAGATGCTGGTCGCAAGCCTCAGGCTGTTACCTGTGCTTCTGACCTCCCAGCTACAAATTGGAGGCTCCAACAACCTCCCCTTTAGGTTCAATCAATTTGCTAGAGCGGCTCACAGAACTCAGGAAAGCACTTACTTCTACCAATTTAATAAAGGATACCGAAAGGATACAAGTTAACAGCCAGATGAAGAGAGACATAGGGCAAGGTCCCAAATAAAGGAGCCAAGGTCCCAAATGTGGAGCTTGGGGCCTGGCTCGGTGGCACGTGGACACATTCTGGTTCCCCAAGCAGAGAAGCTCTCCCCAACTGGAAGCGGGATCCAACCCAGCAGAGCAGAGAGCAGAGCTCTAAGCTCTTCTCAGGGGGGTTGTGAGGGCTGCATTGCAGTCATGATTGACTAAATTATTGGCATTTGGCTGATTCAGCCTCCAGCCCCTGCCCGTGGGTGGGGGTCCAAAAATCTCTCACTAACATGACAAAACACCTGTTTCGCCTTTAAGACTCTGCAGTGTTTTCAGGAACTGTGGATGAAGACCAAATATACCTGGGAAATATATATTTGGTCATATGAATGACCAAACATGTATTTCTTATGCTTCATTATATCACACCTGCATGCAAGGCGGATCAGGTTCTCGTCATGGACTGCCCAGCAGGGACAACACCCAGTGGTGCCACAAAACCGTCCCAGCATCCCAGCATACCTATGCAGGATGGACGCCTCCTTGAGATGCTCCAGGACCCCTGAGAGCCCAGAGGGCATGCCAGGCGGCCCAGTGGAGGGGATGGAGGAGGCCTCACAGCTGTACTAGTTGGGGGAGGACATACTCAAGCTGGAGGCCCCCAACTTGGAACTGTGATGGGAGACGACCCAGTCACCAATCAACCCCATTGGGAAAACACCCCGGAGGAGGGCACACTGCCCAGCACTGCTGGTACAGGTCTGGTACAGGTAAGAGGGAATAAGGGAGCAGGTTCCATGGAGCCAAAGGAATCTGGAGGCTGGGACTAACCGATGTTGCCAAGACAACCCAGACAGGAGAATCAAATGGCAGGAAAGATGTTGTTTCTCTTTTCCTCCCTGCCAGTATTTTTCTGATGGCTGGACCTGTCAGAAAGCCAGCTGGCCAAGGAGTCTGGAATGTGGTTTTCAGAGTCCCAGCCCTAGAGCAGATAGAAGGTGGGCGTGGGACTGAGAGACACTAGGCCAGTGACCACCAAGACACATTTAAGGCCAGAGAGGAGTTAATATCCTGCACCTCATTCAGGACTTCTAGTTGCAAGCCATAGATGCTGGCTCCAGCTGATTAAAGCTGAAAAGGAATTTACCAAAGCCTATTGGGCATCTCACAACACTGGCTTGAAAGTTGAGATTAGAAACTGGGCCAGAAACACAGAATCACAGCCCAGACCAGAAAGGACACGGCTGCCCTCCAACATCTGATGTTGCTGCCATGGTGTGATAGTTCTGTTATTTTCCAGGATTCCTTCTCCCCTCTTCCACCCATGCCTCCCTGCCCCATGACTATGGGCTTGGCCATGTGGCCTGCACTGCATTCTATGTGAACTCCATGGAATATGGGCAAAGTGACTGCCCTTTCTGAGCAGTGTTTCTGTCCGGCTGTCTTGCTCCTGCCGTCCAGATGAGAAGAGCATACTTTAGGGAGCAGCTGCTCCTCCAGGCCGAGCTCTGGAAAGAGGTGGAGAACACCTAAACCTAACCTGCAGCCTGCAGCCCAGCCTGTGTGAGCGCAGCAGAACCCTGCCAAGCAATAGTCCACTGACACCCCATCCACAGAACTGTGAGTGAGAACCACACACTGTCAGAACCCACAGAGGCTTGGGGATATTTGTCACCCAGTACAGGGCCAGCTAGAAAGATCTCTCCTTCCCTGCTTCTTTATAAAAAGCCCTGGTTCCAGGTACTAAATCTATCAGAGGTGTCCTGGTGGTCAAGCCCAGGACACACACCTGTGCAATGTTTGACTTTGAGGAAGGTACATATCGGGAGCTTTTCTTCTCTGTAGAAGTGGGTGGGCTCCATATCTTCTGGGTTCCAAGCAGACTCAAGGTCAGTGTCCTGGGTGGAACGGTGTCCTCCCAGGATTCACGTCTACTGGGAACCTCAGAATGCGACCTTATTTGAAATAGGGCCTTTGCAGAGGTAATTGGTTAGGATAAGGTCATACTGGACTAGGGTGGGTCCTAATCCAATGACTGGCATCCTTTTAAGAAGAGAAGACTGATATATATAGAGATACCCAGGAAGAAGGCCACATGAGAGTAGAGGCAGAGATTGGAGTGATCCCTGTACAAGCTGAGGAACACCAAGGATTGCCAGCAATACCAGAAGCTGGAACAAATCCTTCTCCAGAGCCTCCAGAGAGGGCGTGGTCCAGACGCCACCTGGATTTTGCATTGTTAGCTTCCAGAACTGTAAGAAAATACATTTCCACTGTTTTAAGCCACTCAGTTTGTGGTACTTTGTTACAGCAGCCAAGGGAAACTAATACAGTGAGCCGATCCTCAAACACAGGAAGGAGGTATGCAAGCCACCCTCAACAAAAAAGACATTTCCTTTCCTCATACATATTTCAGTAATATTCCGAAACAATAATTCAAGGGGAGGATTCTTGAATGTTTCTTCTTTAAAAGCAGTTTGTACATGAACCTAAGGAAATGTAGCAAGGTGTCCCCTGGGCACTATGGCCCCTGCAGAAAGAATTTGGTATTTTGGGTCTCTGCCTTCTCCCAGCTCCCATCTGATCCAAAGATAACTTTGCCTGAATAAGGCTACTCAAGACCCTTGGGTGAAAAATATCCCTCTTCAAAAGTCTGGAATTTCAGAGTTCAGGGGCTGCTGTGGCGACAAATGTCTAGGGCTGGAGTTTGCTATGTGAGCAAGACCTGAGCTGACTGTGTTAGCCTTCGAGTCATATCCATGCATCTTTCTATCAACGAAGAGTGCATTCTGTTAGACCCTCTCAAAGCCATTTTGGAGCAATGTGGGGAATAGAAATATGTTTCTTATGTGTCTTTTTAAAATTGGAGATTCAACAAAGCAACAGCATGGAGAAAAAGAAGGGGAACGTTCTAATTAAGAGACCTCAGAGGCGCAATGACCAAGGTCGTGTGTGGGCCTCACTTGGGTCCTGATTCCCATACATCACCAGTCAGAAGACATTTTTTGGATAATCACGGAAATTTGAATATGAACTGGGTATGAGATGAGCCCAAGTCATTATTGACAACTTTGTCAGGTATGATATTGGCTTTGTAAGAAAGGGACAATTTTTAAAGAGGTCTTGCACTGAACAAAATGCCATCATGTCTGGGATATGCTTTAAAAAGACTATGATGGAAGACTGGAATTTTGACTATCGTTTTTAGGCAAGAGGTGTGATTTCTAGCAGCCTGTCTGAATGCCCTTAGCATAAGACCTTCTTGGGTGGTGGGGGGCATTCTTTGCCAGGCACTGTGCTGAGTGCTCTTTAAAATCAACGTACACACAATAAAACGCACAGATCTCAGTGTATGGCTTGATGAATTCTGACACAGCATGGGACTGTTTTGAAAACAAGCATGCAATATTGTAACAAATGAAAAGAAGCAATAAGGCTGTTTGTTAAAAATATTTAAAACCAGTGGAGAGACATTTGGTTAAATACCATATATTAAGCACACGTTTATCTCTGTTTCTAGCTAAAACTCATCCAAAATGACAGTCAAGGACTAAAACAAGCGTAAGCCTCCCAGAACAGGGAGGCAGGGGATGCCCAAACTGCCGAGGAGAGACGTGGCTCAGTCCCTTTGGGCAGCATAGCAAAAATATCACAGACTGGGTGCTTTCAAACAGCAGGCATGTTTCTCACAGTCTGGAAGCTAGAAGTCTGAGATCAGGAGCCAGCGTGGTTGGGTGAGGTCTTCCTTGTGGGTCACAGGCTTGTTGGGCCCTCACCTGGGCAGGGGCTGGGCGCTCTCTGGAGCCTCTTTGTCCAGGGCACTGCTCCCATTCAGGAGGCTCCCCTCTCATGCCCCAAGCACCTCCCCAAGTTCTCCCCTCCTAACACCATCACCTCTGGGGGTGAGGATATCAATCAATATATAAATTTTGGGATTTATATATTCAGACCACAGCAAAGTGTCAACACATTTTTGGAATATGGACAGGTAGGTACTGAAGGAATAATCCTCGCCTAGGAGAGCAGGAAGCTTCTCCACGAGGCCCTCGGGAAGGGCTGATGGAAGCGCATCTTTACCCTTGGTGAACTTGCAAAGGTATTAGACAGTAGGGACGGAAGCAGGCAGGGTAGGGATGTGGGGCTGATAGCAGAGGGTGCACGTGGAGTAATGGCTCTCAAAGATATCAGCCCCTAATCCCTGGAGCTGTGAATGTTACCTTACTTGGAAAAAGGGTCTTTGCAATGTAATTAAGTTAAGGGTCTTGAGATGGAGAGGATTTCCTGGATTATTCAGGTGGACCCTAAATGCAAAATCACACATGTCCTTATCAAAGGGAAGGGAGATTTGACACAGACACAGAGAAGGCCATGAGAAGGTATGGCAGAGACAGATTTAAAGATGGTGGCCCTAAAGGTTGGCCTGATGTGACCACAAGCCAAGGATCACCAGCAGCCACCAAAGCTGAGGAAGCAAGGAACAGAGTCTCCCCTAGAACATTCGGAGTGGGTGGAGTGAAGCCCTGCTGACACTTTGATTTTGGACTTCAGGACTCCAGATTGGTGAGAGAATAAATTTCTGTTGTAAGTCACCAAGTTTGTGGTAATTTGTTATAGTGGCCACAGGAAACTAATACAGAGTTTGACCTTAAGGCAGAGATACGGAGCTGTAAGGCGCCGGGACCCCACCCTCCCCGCCCTCCCCGGTGCTGCCCCACCCTGGCAGCAGACAGGAGGTTCAGTCTCTGGCCAAGTTCAACCTGGACTCAGGGATGCTGGACACAGTGCGGGGTGCAGGCGAGGCCTCTGACTGAAAACCTGGTGAGCAACGAAGGTCTGCCTTCCAAACAGGGAGAACCAGGGCCTGTTTCCCGTCTGACCTCTGGAATGTAAGTTGGTTGGGCTCATCCTCCTTGGGCAGGAGATTAAAGTGTGGTTCCCTGGAGAAACTGAACACCCTGAGAGAAAAGACATTCAGCCACTGACATTTGGGGGTCCCCCAACCAAAAAGCTGACCTCCTGTCCTGTTATCCTGGGGTGAAGCGTCCAGCCCCACCCGCGAAAACTGTGCTTACAGTCAGCTGTTTAGTGCTCTACTCCAAGGTGAAAGTTGACAGCAAAGGAGCGTCACACATTTGAGAATCCACCATACATTTTCTCAGACCCGTCTGAGAAAAGCTTCCAACATGAAAGAGAGATCATAACGGGAAAAAGAAAACTGGACGCAGGACTGCCAATGGATAGGACAGAAACATCCTCACATGTAGCAACCTTGGCTTCTACCCACGTGGGGGGTCCAGGCCAGCTCGTCCAGCCGCCTTCCCCTAGGAAGGGATCTGTTTGGAGTAAACAACATGATAGGGAAGAGAGGAAAACTAAAAAAATAAACTAGAAGTCAAACAAACAAAAAAAACTGGAATAAATATCCTAAGTTTGATAATAAAGGATAATCATCATTGAAACAGACTGCGTTTCCCAATCACGTATTTATCCTAAAACACATGGCTGTGCTCCTTCCTTAGATCTGGGTGGGGTGGGGCCGTAACGGCCCAACCAGTAACGGGCGAGTAGAGCAGAGGTGATGCCCTATGGTTCATGGGCTAGGCCATCAAAGGATACAGCTTCCGCCTGGCTCTCTGGGTGTTTGCCCTGGGAACCCAGTCCCTATGTTGTGAGGAAGCCCAGGCCGCCTGGAAAGGCCTGGCAGACAAAATTCTGTGTTCTGGCTGATAACACCCCCCAGCTAGGCCCTAAGCTGACCCCAACATCAGTGGCCTGACGAGTGATGAGACTTCAGATGATGCCAGCCCCTGAGTTTAGAGTCCTCTAGCGGAGGCCGCAGACACCATGCAACAGGGACAAGCCATCCCCCCTAAGCCCTGTCCAAATTCTTGACCCAAAGAAGGTGTGAGAGAATATAAATGATTATCGTGGTTTTGAGCCATGAAGTTTTGGTGTAGTTAGGCACTGGGAGACAATGGGTAGTCACAGTAATACAGCCATGAAATAAGAATAGAAAGTGAATAAAAATGGATAATCATCGAACATGCATGAGTGCAAGAAAGTACAGCTGTGCCGAGTTTAGAATTGCCCTGACAGCCTGGAAGAGGAGGCCGGGCGATGGGATTCATGCTTCTGCAGCTTTGATCAGTGTCACACTCCCCTGCTAAACAAAAAAATATTGCAATGGAAAACTCTTTTTAGCCCATTCTTTGTGGGAATCCTTGCTTAGTTTCTTATAAATGGAATACTTTAGATAAAAGGAATGCACATTTTAAAAGCTTTTGTGGCATGTTGAAGGTATAGTTTCTGAGATGCCAGAAGCTGGTTGGTACCAGGTAGGTCTTCTACCCACCCCAAGGAGGACAGGAGCGTCCAGGGCTCTGTGGGTTACTGAATCTCCTTAAAGGGCACTCAAAAGGGAGGAAGGCAGGAAGACGATCTCAGAAGGGACCTGGAAACTCAGGGGCAGCTAGGCATTTACTGCTTGGAATAGAGAGCGACTGAGGAGGTAATTGTGCCCATGCTCTAAAAAGCTGAGCATATGCTGGTTGTAAAACCCAAGAAAAGCCATGCCTAAGAATAGCCTTTAGAAGGGACAAAGAATAATCCTGTGTTTATTCCTCTGATACAGGAAAGAGTTAAACTAGTGACAAGAAATGTAATGGAGGACTTTTGTTTTCTTTTAACCTGGATCCAGTAGAGGAATTTTATCATTTAAAGAGAAAATATAAAGTAGCAGTAACAAGAGTGTAGACTTGATCTCTGTATATGTAAAACAAAATAATGACAGCTGGTCAGCAGCCTCTAAGAAGACCCCCAGGATTCTCACCTCTTGGAATTCTCACCCCTGTGTCATCTCCTCCCCTTGAGTATGGGTTGGATTTATTGACTTGCTTCCAATGGATAGAATATAACATAGTGTCACTTTGGAGATAAGATTATAAAAGACTGTGGCTTCCGGCTTGGCGGGCTTGTTTCCTGCAGAAATCAGCTGCTGTGTCATCAGGCAGCCCTGGGAGAGACCCCATGGTGAGCGTGGGAGATCTCTTAAGAGATGGCCTCAGCCCCTGCCAACACCTCAATTGCACTTTTGAGAGAGCCAAAACCTCCCAGTTAAGCTGCTCCCAGATTCTGGATCCACAGAAACTGTGAGATAACTATTTTTGGACCCTAAGTTTTGGGGTGATTTGTTGTGCAGCAAAGGAAAACAGATTCCATAGCTGTTATTATTGAGTACTTGTGTAACAGGTGCAGTTCTCAGCACTTTACATTATTGATTCATTTGGTCTTCCCAATAATCCTGTGCCATTATTATCCCCATTTTCAGTTGGAAAAACTGAAGCCCAGGAGGGGTTAATAAACTTATCCAAAGGCACAGTTAGAAAATAGTGAAGCTGGAATCTGAATTGAAGCATTCTGGCACCAGAGCCATACTCACACAAATAAAGACAAAAACAGCTGCTCATGTTTCACT